>VDFB02086081.1:382676249-382734682 GCA_007258455.2 Sequoia sempervirens | reverse complement strand
TGCATGTGAGTCAATGCAGATTTGAAATAGTAGAGAGAAGTGTATGTCCACGAGGTAGATTTTTGGTGAAAATGAAGGTCTCTTTGCAGTGCTCCTATTATAAACGACATTCCCAGCCAATGGTACCCAAGAAGAAACCACAAAAAGGTGTAGATCTGTAAGGCCTTTATGCAATAAAGGCGCAACTTCAATAGTTGAGGGTAGATTGCACTTTAAAGATGTGCCCTCCTCTTTTTGTTTTTAAGTCAACAATCATCATAAGTGCATGAGACAAATACAGAGACCCATCATTTAGTGAAGACAAATTTCATACAATCTATAAAAACATCTTCAAGTTTGTACTACCATCCAAGATTAGAAAAGGTATATATGTAAGTATATGACTTCATGGGCATGGTTTGCCAACTCACAAGGCAGATTGTGGTTACTTTCTACTTCTAAATAGGTTTGGTTAAAGTAAAAGAACATGCCATACAACCATCAACATTTAATGATTGAAGAACTCTTAAATAAAATGGAAATCAAATCGAATCTGCAAATTGATGGAGATGTCTTGATGTTGGTGCATAGTTGCTAATGGTCGATAGGTTGGTTCAAATGGAGGCCAACTAGATGAATGCTTGATGGATAGAAAAAAGCAATAAAGGGCGACAATATGACTAGATTAAAAGCCTTCTAAACTTAGAATTATCCACTGCTTCTTGCTGGCTTTGAAGTTGTTAATGACCTAAAAATGTATCTGGAGTTGACTCCAAAGTATACACTGATGTTGCAAACTCATCTGACGATAATGATGTAGATGTAGGAGTGAAATAAACTCAAGGAAGAGCTCAACAGTGGCAGTGACCATGAATTGCAGAGAAAAGGTCTCGCATACTAATCAACCTTTTATGATAATTTCATATATTTTATATAGTTGAAGAATTCAACAGTGGCAGTGACTATGCATTGCAAAAAATTCTTGCATATTAATCAACCTACTATGATAGAAATTTTATATATCGATATACCCTATCAATAGAATCTACACACACAGATATATATGCATACATATGTGGGCGTGTTAATAGACAATTCTACCTTTGTATGTGATCACATCTAAACAAAAATCTGCATGATCAATTTAGAAAACATCGATGCCTATGAGGATTAGTGAATCAACAAAAGATAAGCAATTATATTGATGGCAGCAAAAGAAGCTTACAGAAATAAAAAGAAATACATAGATTATGTGCATGCAAGCACATTGCTCATAGCCATACAAATATCAAACAATATAGACATCAGCAAAATAAGGCAATGGCCATAATGGGTGCTTTTGACACAAGATTATCTATACAAGATCTACAAATCTGATTACAGGCCCTCCTTCTAGTGCCATAATGAAGCTCTATAAATTTTTAAACAACTCAAACCTCAAACACACATTAATAATTCGTTAGTTCAATCCATGCAAATCTATGAACACTCCTATGAAATAACATGTCAATGCTAAAAAAATGCAACAAATAACAAGGATTAAAAGACATATAAAAGCATTGCATGTACCTATTCCATATTGGATTAGTGTCACTTGTGCAAAGTGACCCTTTCCCAATCCTTGCTAAAACTCAAATGATACAATGCCTTGAAGATGGAGTGAAGTGGACAAAATCAGCTCTCAATTGAAGAGAGTAACTTTGCATAAGCTTGTGGATGGATTGTTGAAGAATGAGGCTTCTACTTATAGACTCTCAAATTGGAAGAGTGCTCAAAAGAGAGCAATGTGGGATAATGTTTTAGCCAATGAGATGGAGCCACTTGTCACCTTGTGAATGGTTGAGGAGTGTGCTAGTTTTGGTCAATGTGCCAATAAATGAGATTGGTTGGCCTTTTTCAAATTCAAATTTGGCTTGTTGGAGGGGGACAAAGTAACTTTAATTCCAAGTGGGGGACATGTAAGAGGGGATTTATTGCCATGTTGGAAGGGACAAGTCAACATGTTTTCAAATTCAAACTTGAGGAAAATTCTTTCAAAGATGCTTTGTTGAAGGAAAATGATGATTTTAATAAATGAATTAAAATGCTTTATTGGTGCAAGTGGGAAAAGGTAGAGGATGTGATGGGTGATTGGATTATATTAATCAAGATTAGATTTGTTAAGATGATTTTAGATGCTTTTGACCCATTTGACTTAAATACTTTGATTTTATTTAAATCAAAAGGGATGGAATATGAATTTGGGATTTGATTAAATAAAGTTTGGTTTATTTAATTAAAAGGGTGATGTGAAACTTAAATTAAACAAAGTTGATTTATTTAATTTAAATGGATAACCTTAGGAGACTAAATTTAATGAATTTGATTTACCTGATGAATGGATGAATGTGAATTTTATTTATTTGATGATTGAATGAATATGAATTAATTAAGTGCACGATGCTAATTTAATGTGTCTACACTAAAAAACAATAAGTTTTTTTTCCCTTAAGTGTTTGATTGTAGATTTATAGGTTGAAGAGCAAGTTTGGAGCAAAATTGTCAAATTTTGAAAGTTGTAAAAGTTGTTATCTACATTGCAAGATCACAAAAAGAGCTATACAAAATTGCATACTGACTTCCAAAATTTGATAACAAGGAATTTGAGAGTGCAGACATAAAGGAACAAGACCTTAACATCAATTTTCTGAAACCATAAAAGGATCCATTTTCCACTGTAGCTAAAAAAAAACAACTTTTTAACCAGGTACATAAGTTTTTATGCTCTAAAAACTTCCCCCATAGTTTCTATAACAGTTAGGTAGTATTTATGATTTTTATTTGCATCTTATTTTACACATAATTTGAGTGTTTATGGCCTTAGAAAAACTTAGCGGTCCATCATCTTGTTGATTCATCTTGGTGGACCCTATTTTTCAACCTAAACATTTTAGTGAACTTGACTCATTGAACATTGTAATTTTCTAATTTCTGGAATCTCTCATTGCATCTTAAGTTAGATCTTGCATTCATTTTTATTTAGATTTTCATTGAATTAAGATCTCATTTAGGGTTTCTTGTTTTGCATTGAAATCTTGCATATCATATAGGGTTTAAATTTGCATTATTTTGCATCTAACTTAGACCTAATACAATTGCATTTGAAAATAAAAACAAATTTTCATTTCAAATTAGGCCTTTCATTTCATCTTTTCATTACAATTTTACATTGATTTTTTGGAAAATCTCAAGTTGAATATCACTGTCTCAGACTTGGAACTAAAAGATATAACTAAGAACTTGCATATGATTAAAAAATATTTTTAAAATACCTAACCAGGACCCATTCACCTGTACTAGAAAATAAGTCCCTGATCAGGTCCAATCTGAACCTTCTAGCAACTGAAAAAGCATCAAAATTCACTCTGAAATCCACAAAAAAATCTTACAAACATCTAACTAGGACCTATTCACGCTTACTAGCGAATGAGTCTTTGTTAGCTACTACTCTACATTTTCAGGACATTAAAATATCAATTTTTACCTTCTGTTTGGTGCTATTACCTTTTTGTTTTAGTTTCTTGATTTATTGTTTAATCAATTTCATTAAATTTAGCTTAAATTGCTTCATTTTAGTGCATTGATAAAAGTTTGAAATTGCATCAAAACATTTAATTTTTAGCTTATTGCTTTTTGTAATTAGTAAATTGCATTGCTTAGACTTTGAAATTTGCATTTCATTCTAGGTCATTGCATTGCATGTCACAAATGTTAATATCCATCTTCTCCAAGTTTTCAAAGAAAAAGTTAGTCAATAAGCATGTTAGTCATTCATTTCCTACTTATGAGTCTCTTAGTGCAAGAGAGTGAAAATGTTAATGCTTTCCTTAAACCTATACCCCCTCCTATCTCTCTTATTTGTGGGAAGGATGTGATAGAAGAGGATACAATCATAGATAACCATGAAGATCATAGTTGTTCTTCTCCTAATACCTCTCCTATTAGTGACAAAGGTATCTTGGTGAAAGAAGATGCAATCATTGAGAATCATGAAAGTATTGCTTTCCCTTCTCCTCCTACCCCTTGGGAAGATATTATGACACAAGACAATGAGATCGTGCTAACACTACATTACCTAGTCTCTATTCATCTCCCAACTCCTCCCCTACTTGTCAGAATTATTTAGTGAAAGAGGACACAATCATGAAAATCACATTTATGAGGAGGACATGTTGGTAACATTAAGAGATCCAATGATAGAGAGCTATTTCAATCCTACCTCTCCTACTTGGTAAGACATTATAGGGCATGAGGATGTAGTTTTAAATAACCATGACAATCAAGTTTACCCTTATCCTAATATCTCTTCTATATACTAAGAAGATAGTTTTGTGTTAGAAGATATACACTTATTGGGTGCTACCACAATAATGGGTTACACTTTTTGGGACATCCTGATTTTTGCTTGAAATCACATATTTTTAGAAAATACAATGATTTAAGACTTTAAAGGTTCCATTTAAATTATTTTAATTAAAAAGGGATTGATCAAACCCCCTTGGATAGAACCTTGTTAGATTTAAACAATACCTATAATTGAGTCTCCTCTACACCTATCAAAATGATGATAAAAATCTATTTTTGATTTACCTTTTGGGTGATCAAATGAATTAATTTAAAATTTATGTTTTATAAGTATGTAGCCCTTATTATAAGCTTCCCAAAAAGTATAATTTTAAATATGTTTAATTTGATTGTAATATGTATTTTTTATTTCTTGTGAATGTAGGATTTTCAATGAACATCAAGTTCTTTGTTTCACACATACGAAAAAATAGAAAATTAGAGAATTTTTTTTCTAAAAAATACATGTGAATTAGGTATTGATGTCATTATTCCAACAAAAAAAGAATAAGTTAATTCAAATGAGTACAAAAAAAGTTATGTGGGCCAAAGTACAACTTTTATCCAAATTATAATTATTTTGACTTGGAAAATTAATGAAAAAAATTATGTAACAAAAAATTATCAAAAAAAATCCATGCACTAGCTATTGCTGTGAAAAGTTTGTATTTTAAAAATTGGAATTTTATCTTTTCTATTAAAAAAGCTATGCAATCCGAAGTAAACATCACTTTTTAAAAATGTTGATTAGTAGAAAAAGTAAGTTATTAAAAATTACATAAAATGATTCACAATTTTTTTTTTAATTTTTTTTTAAATATAGTTAGAATCTACACAAAAGATCTAACAAATAACTAGTTTGATTAATTTTCAAATTCTTAATTGTTTATCTGCTATAGGTGTAAGAAAGTGAATATTTGGTGAAAAATCCTGATTTTAATGTCAAGTTTGGCCAAAAATTGTAACCCGTTATTGTGGGATCACCCTATTGAGAGTCATGGTAATCTTGCTTCACCATTTCCTAATGCCTCTACCATTTGGGAAGATATATTTAGCTAAATTTTAGCTTATTTAGGTGAGGCACTCTAGTTTTCACTTCAAGCTACATTCAACTAAGAAAATCCTTTATGAGTCCAAAGTGCAAAATGACTGCAATTTTTGACGGGTTGTTATTCAGACACTGTAAAATTTAGAAACTTCTAGTCTAAGGATATAGGATAGCATTGGGCCTCTCTATAATAACCTCTCTTTGTTTTTGTTATCTCGAAGGTGTTTTCCCATGGTGGTAACTTTTCACTTGGGGAAAAAGTTGTTAAATGCAAGTAGTGTAAAGTTGCAAAGTGGTGCAACTTTCATTCTGCAATTTGTGTGAGCAAACAAACTATTCCAATGCATTCGAGTGGGTAATTTTATGATAGGAATGGTCATCTTTCACACCCAAACACGCCGAATCACACTTAGCTACATTCAACTAGTAGAATCCCTTAAGAGTCCAAAGTGCAAAATGGCTACAATCTTCAATGAGCTATTATTCTGACACATGATGCTTAGAAACTTATCATCTAAGGCTATGGGATCATGTTGGGCCCCTCTACAATAGTCTCTCTCGGTTTTCTCTATCTTAGAGGTTTTTTCCCTTGGTAGTGACATTTCTCTTATTGAAAAAGTTGTTAAATGCAAGTAGTGTAAAGTTGTAAAGTGGTGCAACTTTCATTCTACAACTCGTGTGACCAAATGAATTGTTCCAACACATCCAAGTGGCTAATTTTACTCTATAAATGGTCCTCTTTCACACTCAAACACGCTGAATTGCTTCGAGCTACGTTCAACCGGTAGAATCCCTTAAGAGTCCAAAGTGCAAAATGGTTGTAATCTTTGACGAGTTGTTATTTGAACACTATGATGCTTAAAAAATTCTCATCTAAGGATATGGAATTAGGTTGGGGCCCTCTACAATAACCTCTCTTATTTTTCACTATTTGAAAGGTGTTTTGTCATGGTGACAACTTTTTGCTTGGGGAAAAAGTTGCCAAATGCAAGTAGTGCAAAGTTGCAGAGTGGTGCAACTTTTGTTCTACAACTCATGTGATCAAATGAACTATTCTGATGCATCTAGGTGGGTACATTTAAACTATTTATGGTCCTCTTTCACACCTAAACATGCCAAATCACTCTGGGTTACGTTCAACCAACATAATCCCTTAAGAGTCCAAAGTACAAAATGACTACAATCTTCAATGGGTTATTGCTCAGACACTATGATGCTTAAAAATTTCTCATCTAAGGCTATGGGATCACATTGGGCCCCTCTACAATAACCTCTCCCATTTTTCACTATCTCAAAGGTATTTTCTCGTGGAGGCAACTTTTCTCTTAGAGAAAAAGTTGTTAAATGAAAGTAGTGCAAAGTTGTAAAGCGGTGCAACTTTTATTCTACAACTCATGTGACCAAAAAAAATATTCAAACACATTTGGGTGGGTACATTTACACTAGGAATGGTCTTATTTCACACTTAAACATGTCGAATCACTTTGAGCTACATTCAACTGACAAAATCCCTTAAGAGTCCAAAGTGCAAAATAGCTACAATCTTCAACGAGACCTGTTACTTGAATACCGTGATGTTTAAAAACTTCTTGTTTAAGGATATGGCATTGTGTTAGGACTCTCTACAATAACCTCTCTTGGTTTTCACTATCTTGAAGGAATTTTCCCAAGGTGGATACTTTTCGGTTGGGGAAAATGTTGTTAAATGGAAGTAGTGCAAAGTTGCAAAGTGGTGCAAATTTTGTTTTGCAACTCATGTGACTAAGTGAAGAGTTTCAAAACATCTAGGTGGGTACTTTTACACTAGGAATGGTCCTTTTTCACACCCAAACATGACGAATCACTCTGAGCTACGTTCAACTGACAGAATCCCTTAAGAGTCCAAAGTGGAAAATGGTTGCAATTTTTGATGGGTTGTTACTTGGACACCATGATGCCTAAAAATATTTCATGTGAGGCTATGGGATTGCGTTGGGCTCCTCTACAATAACCTCTCTCAATTTTTTCTATCTCGGAGGTGTTTTCCTGTGGTGGTGACTTTTCGCTTGAGGAAAAGTTGTTAAATGCAAGTAGTGCAATGTTGCAAAGTGGTGCAACTTTTTTTAAAAAAAATTTCCTAAATGAACTATTCCAACATGTTTAAGTGGTTATTTTTATGCTATGCACGGTCCTTTTTCACACCCAAACATGCCAAATCGCTTTGAACTATTTTCAACCGATAAAATCCCTTAAGAGTCCAAAGTGCAAAATGACTGCAATCTTCAATGGGGTCTTACTTAGACAACATGACACTTAGAAAATTCTCTTCTAAAGCTATGGAATCATGTTGGGCCAATCTACAATAATCTCTATCAGTTTTCGCTATCTCAGAGGCATTTTCTCATAGTGGTGACTTTTTGCTTGGGGAAAAAATTATCAAATGCAAATAATACAAAGTTTCAAAGTGCTGCAACTTTTGTTCTAAAACTCATGTGACCAAATGAAATATTCCAACACATCTGGGTGGGTAATTTTATATGAAGCATGGTTCTCTTTCACACCCAAACAAGATGAATCACTCTGAGCTACGTTCAACTAACAAAATCCCTTAAGAGTCCAAAGTGTAAAATGACTACAATCTTTCGACGGGCTATTACTCAAACATCATGACACTTAAAAAATTCTTGTATGAGCTTATGAGATTTTGTTGGGATCCTCTACAATAACCTCTCTCAGTTTTTGCTATCTTGGAGGCATCTTCCTGTGGTGGTGAGTTTTCGCTTGGGGAAAAAGTTGTCAAATGCAGGTAGTGCAAAGTTGCAAAGTGGTGCAACTTTCATTCTACAAATCATGTGACCAAACAAGCTATTCCAACTCATATAGGTGGGTAAATTTATTCTAGGAATGGTCCTCTTTCACACCCAAATGCATCGAATCACTCCAAGCTACGTTCAACCAATTGAGTCCCTTAAGAGTCTAAAGTGCAAAATGGCTGCAATCTTCAATGGGCGATTACTTAGACACCATGATGTTTAGAAACTTCTCATCTAAGTATATGAGATCATATTATACCCCTCTACAATAAGCTCTTTTTTTTTTCATGATCGCAAAGGCGTTTTCTTGTGGTGGTGACTTTTTTCTTGGGAAAATAGTTGTCAAATGCATGTAATGCAAAGTTGCAAAGTGGTGCAAGTTTTGTTCTACAACTCGTGTGACCAAATGAACTATTCCAATGAATCTAGGTGGGTATTTTCATACTATGCATGGTCCTATTTTTCACCCAAACACACCGAATCACTCTAAGCTACGTTCAACCAGTTGAATCCCTTAAGAGTCCAAAGTGCAAAATGGTGACAATCTTTGATGGTCTATTACTCAGACACCATGACACTTAGAAATTTCTCATCTGAGCCTATGTGATCAATTTGGGCCCCTCTACAATAACCTCTCTTAGTTTTCATTATCTTAGAGGAATTTTCTTGTGGTTGTGACATTTTTCTTGGGAAAAAGGTTGTCAAATGTAAGTAGTGCAAAGTTGCAAAGTAGTGCAAAGTTGCAAAGTGGTGCAAATTTCATTATGTAAATTGTGTGACCTAACAAACTATTCCAACGCATCTAGGTGGGTATGTTTACACTAGGAAATCATTCCCAAACATGTCGAATCACTCCCAAACACGTAGAATCACTCCCAAACACACTAAATCGCTCTAAGCTACATTCAACCAGTTGAATCATTTAAGAGTCTGAACTACAGTTGTTGTCACTAAATAGTGCACCCTTTCTGAGATGCAAAACTCATCCTACGAGTGAAACATTAGATCTTGCTATTCAATATCCATGATGTATGGTTTTTCATGCTCTATCTAGTTATAAAACATGTTATGGAGGAAATTATAGGACCATGTTTCCCAATGATTTTTCATGTTATTTCACACATAGAAAATGGAAGGATGTTTTTTAACTTATTTAAATGATGAATATGGGAGAAATGTGATAACTACACATGGGTGATGCATCTAGAAATCAAGCTTATATTTTTGTTCATACACATCTAATATCTTCAAAATATCACTAAACCTAACCTATGCATTGATTTCATTTAATGAGATGTCTAGTGTTGTGATATTAGTATATGCAAATAAATTTTATTGGTTGGATCAAAAACTATCACATGTTTTGATGCACATTCATACAAGTTCATGGAGGTATATATATGCCCATGAGGTTTGAAACATCCACTTGTTCTATAGATGCAAATGCAATGATTGCTAAGCTTTAGAATCATAACCATTAGTTGTTGGATGCCAGCCTCAACCATGAATTAAAAGTAATATACTTTGCTATGATATTTTCTTATGGGAAGGAGCTCTTATAGTTCATTTGAAACCTTTTGGCATTAAAATCCTTGCCACTAGACAACAATAGAACTCAAGAATCATGGACCATACACGCAAATACATGAAGTATACACATGAATCATGAAGAATACATATGAAAACATGAATTATACATTGTAAGCATGAAGCATACACTTCAATACACATAATATACATGAAGTATACATGTGGATAAGTGAAGCATAAATGTGAATAAGTGAAGCACAAGTAATTGAAACATTACAAAGGATACAAACCACCGGGAATGAAGCTTATTTATATAATACTCATTAGATGGAGCTTATAGAGAAATCAACAATAATTATTTAAGCATTACCTATTAAAAAATACATGCCTACAACATTCAAGCGTACAATTTACACAATACACATGATAAAATCATTCAAGAATGGCAATAGCAAAATAATATTTTTTTAATAAAAAATTCTTAAGGCTATAGAATGATATATATTAATAAAGTTATACAATATATCTAAAAAATCCATACAGGCTTACTAGAAAAGAGCCATATGGACATAAAATGTCACATATATATTGATAGTACAAAACATATGTTCCAAAATTCCAGATAGGCATACAAAAAATGACCCTAGTACATAGTCATTTCCCTCTGGGGGAAGGAAAAAGATCACATGTTTCCTTCAAAATTTGGCTAGATGGAGTGGTTGTTGGTTCTCTTGTCTTTCGAACTCAATCACTAGTCCTCAGAATCTCTTCACTCTAGACCTTCAACTGATACGATAAAAAGTAAAGATGTTAATACATAGAAATTGAATTGTGGAATGACATATAACAAAATATAATCACTTACAGCATTCATATAGTCATCATGCACATTTACAACATTACCATGTCCATGATCTAGAGTGAAAACCACCTATAGCAACCATCAAGATAGAAATTAAACTACATAAATTATCATGAAAATTTTCTATAATAGACCATAAAAGATAAAATACAATGTCAAATCAACTAATCTGCTACATACCTCTCCCAAAGGATCAAAATTGGATATTGCTGCAGCAAAGTTCCATGGTCCATTGTGCCACCAACATCACTAGGACTGTCAGATTTCAACAATTGCACAAATGAAACAACATATCTAACAATCATATAAAGATGTTTAGGTAGTCCCTTTATAACATTCATAAATGAAAGAGTAAATGGTTGGCATCAGTTGGGAATACAATATAGTGCTTATAGATCACAAAATGGTGAAAGTACTAAGTCCACTAGGATAGTCTAAACTCTTGCAAATGCCAAAGTTTAGTGCTTATTGAGATTCAAATTGCATATGTTGATGAACTAATGTTAATGAGGGCATGTTGTTAACATAGTGATAATTCCACAATGAAGTTCACATGAATGAAATGAGGACTACTATGTTACTAGTATTTTTCAAAGGGATAATGGAATATATGATGAATTAGGACATGTCTAGAGTTTTACTATAGCACATGAAGTTGTTTTTTGAGGTGTGCAATAGTAATGGAGATGAAAACTTTGGTCAATAATGAGTGGAAAGAAATATTTCTTCTAACGGTGTATAGGATAAAATTTGGATGGAGGTGTTATAGCATAAAAGAGATAAAGAGAGAAAACCAAGAGGGGATAATGGAGCATATGGTGAAATAATAGAGGGTACAATGGGATGAGATTCGAATGCGATAATGGAACATAGAATGGACTAGTAGAGATTGTTGGGATGGTCCAAGAGGGGATCATAGAACATAGGGTTAACTATTAGAGGTCAATGGGATGGGATTGAGAGGGAATAAAGGAACATAGGGTGAATTAGGGGAAGATAATGGGACAAGACCAAGAGGGGATAATAGAACATACGGTGAAATAAGAGAGAGTAATGAGATGTGAATAGAATGGGTTAATGGAACATGGGATGGACTAGAATAGATTAATGGAATGGGTTGTGATGGGATAACAAAATATAGCATGAATTATTATAGGTTAATGGGATGGGATTAGGAGGGAATACAGGAAAATAGGGTGAATTAGGGAAAGATAGTGGGACGAGACTAAGAGGGGATAATGGGACATAAGGTGAAATAAGAGAGGGTAATGGGATGGGAATAGAAGGGGTTAATGGAACATTGGATGGACTAGTATAGATTGATGGGATGGGCTAGGATGTGATAACAAAATATAGGGTGGACAATTAGAGGTTAATGGGATGTGATTAGTAAGGAATAATGGAACATATGGTGAACTAGGAGGTGTTGAGGGTTTGAATATAGTACATAAAGTGGGAACTTGATGGGTATGTGCAGGATCATCATGGAAAAAATAGGCCCTTAAGTGGCATAAAATTTAGAAAAATCAGAGTTAGGAAACTTGATGTAAAAAATTGAATAAGTTATCTATATTACTTAAAAAATATGTAAGAATATAATTTGTAGAAAATTGAACATAGTTTCTAATCTATGCAGTTTATTTTTTATTTTTTAAATCTATTTGGTGAAAATTTTACATTTCAATGCAGTAGTACTTAAATTTTAGGGAAAAAATAAGAAGTAGGTGTCTGTCTAACCACCCTAACCATAATAAAATGATGATATTTTTTTATAAGATTTTAGACATAAGTAAAGGACTCATGTGCAGATGTGATGTATATTTTTTTGTAATTTTTTTCCAAGTAAATAATTAATTATGATTTTTTATTACAACTTTTAAAAATATAAAAACTCGTATGTCTGACCACCTTAACTTGGTTAAAACTTCATGAAATTCAATTTTTCTTTTTCTAATCCTATAGTATACGAAGCATAGAATGTGATGCATGTTTTAGATTCCAAAAATGTGATACCGTTTGAAAGCTATGGATGTTTTTCAATCATCCTATCAATTAGGACTTTAGTTGTAATTCAAATAGAAAATGAATAATAAATATTTATTAAATTCAAAGTAAAGTATAATTTACATTGGTGGAAAGTTGAGAATATCCTTTAAAAACCCTTTTCATTTCATCAATTTTGGGTAAAAAAAAGTCATCAGCCACATACCCTACAAATACCCATCATATTAGCACTTTTTGGCCCATCATGATCCTACACATACACATACCTTGACCTTTGTGTAGTAATAATAGAGAAGAGTTATCTAGGATGAAACGTGGATACAAATGGTATAACATAGAATGGATAAAGGAACATAGGGTGGAACATAGGGAATCATGGAGCATCTACTTGTGAAATAATAATGGGTAAAATAAGATGGGAGTAATGACACATAGGATGGACTAGAAGATATTAGTGGGATGGTATAGGAGGGGATCATGGAAAATAGGGTGAAGTATTAAATGTCAATGGGATGGGATTAGGAAGGAATAAAGGAACAAAAAGTGAATTAGGAGAAGATAATGTGACATGATCAAGAGGGGATGATGGAACATAGAATGTACTAGTAGAGATTAATTGGATGAGCTAGGATGGGATAATAAAACATTTTAAGGTGAACTATAGTAGAGGTAAATGGGAAGTAATTAGGAGGGAATATTAGACCATAAAGTGAATTAGATAGTGTCCAAGGTTTGAATATAGGACATGAAGTGGGAACTTGAGGCACGTGTAGTAATAATGTATAAGAGATGTCATCAATAATGAGTAGAAGGAAAGGTTTCTTGTAATGATATGTGTATAAGAAGAAATGTGGAGGAAGCTGGTATAATATATAAGGTGTTAAAGATTGGGATGTGCAATATAAAATGGTTAAAATATGCATGATGAAAGGAATGGAAGAATGAGATGGATGTTGAATGGTAAATATAATCAAGATCTCACAAGACCAACCAAGTTTTGTGTTTCTCATCAATTTTTTAGATTTTTATACACAAAGTTATGAAAACTAGCTAACATTGTTTTAGAACACCATTAATGAATAAAGGATACCTAAGTGAAAGTTGTTTGTGGACATGAATTGTGATGTGTGGAGCTCGAAGGTCCACCAAGAAACTATTTGACATCCAAAGCATGTTATGAGACAAAAATTAAAATATAAAATTCAACTATTCAAATGCAATAATTATATCATTCATACTAGTTGCATACCTATGGACTCAACGTTGAGAATGAATAAGGGTCTGTAGGAATGAAGCATGTCTCATGAACACTTCAACCCTAAAATTTTAGCATATTGTTTCTACTAATTTAGTTATTCTTAAATTTCAAAATATAATTTAATAAACAAAATTAAATAAACTTGCTAAATTTTACTTGAGTATAAATGTCGTATGTAATATTCAACAATTCATTTGTCATAACCATCACCTCTACAATTAATGTAGGCTATGTAGGTGCATCCCGAGCAGTTTGATAATTATACATGCAAACAACACCACAAGTGCCACAATGGTGGGGTGGAGTTCAGGGCCTACGCATCTCCTTCACATTAGGCTCTACTACAGGCCTTGCACACTATATAATGGTTTGGGTGAGTGAGCTAATTGACTCTAGTGTGTCCACCTCTACACTATCCTTAACAATGGAAGGAATGGTGACATGCTCCACCATGGGTTTGGCCAAGGGTCTCAGTGCCAACTATGGATTACGTCATGCACTAGGTCTATCATGTGTGGAACCCCCACTTATACCCTAAAAGTCTAAGATGTCAAAACAATTTGGGATCTTATTGAGGAAAAATTTGCAATAGAGTTTCCTCAAAAAGTATTGTGGTACCTCATGGTTATTGCATGGAGGTTGGTCACATACCATCTACCACCACTCCCAAAATTTATTTTTAATTAATTCATGGTGGCACCAATGGATGGGGAACTTCCTGCATGCATGAGACAAAGGTGTGTTGGTTCTCAAATCTGTAAATAGGGTACACACAAGTTGGCTTTTCTAAAAAAAAAAATTCACATCTACATATGACAAACCACTAGCATAAAAATTTCTCAACTCATGGCTCTTAATTGACCAAAAATTTATTTTCTCGCTCATTTCTCCTACATGAGATACAATTGAATTCAACAATTTGGCAATCCCTCTCTTATAAGGGTGGGTTTCGACATGCTTAGTTAATCTTCCAATTAATTGTTTAATGTCTCTTTTATTATTTTCAATTTGATTTAGGATATTTTCTTGTGTTCCTTGAAGATTCCTATGAGCTGATGGAGTGGTTTCAAGTTCTTCTTGTATATGAGGCTCTTCATGAGCAGATGAATGTGAATTCTCAATGTTTGGAGGTGGAGATTCATTCCCTGAGAATTAGAACAAATTTTTATTGAAAAAACCTATTTCAATCTACATTCTAAATTAAATTCGAAATAAAAACAATAAAAATGTATACCTCTTCACAATCTTCACCCTCTTTGATGTATTGGTGGTATCCTCATCAAGAATTGCAAGCTAAGAGTGCAAAAAAAAGGAAGAGATTTGGTGGGTGTGAGTTAGAGAGCTAAAAACCTCCAAGCCAAGCTGCAAGTGAATAAAAAATAAGGTTAGAAATGCATTTTTTTGTTTTAATAGAACGTTTCTATTTGGTGCGTGCCAAATGAGAAAGTCATTTGGCGCATGCCAAATTTGGCACGCACCAAATGCTCTTTTTTGGTGTTTTTTTGCATTTTTTTTTAATTTGGCATCAAAATTGTGTCATAGATCCATGCACTTACCCTACACTTTACTACAACAGTCAGAGTGCAATATGCCTTGCGAGGAACCCAAATATTCATGCCAAGACCAAACACATTGATGTTTAGTATCACTTCATGAGAGATATGGTTAAGGATGGCAGGGTGAAGCTAGAAAAGGTAGAGACTATGGTGAATGTTGTAGATGCATTAACTAATCCCATAAGCATAGTGAAATTTAGGTGGTGTTATGAGTGTATGGGATTTTCGACCCCTAGTAGTTAATCCATGATAGAAGGTCTCCCTTGGCTCTCGTAGGGTATTCAACAAGTGGGAGAATGTTGGAAATGAGGTGTCTCAACCTTGCTATTTTTCATAGATTTGATTTAATTTCATTGAAAAAATTTTAGGTATAGTTGTTACACATTGTCGGTGCTTTAAAAATAGAAGTATTAGTTGTCAAAGATGCCCACTTGATAGTATATCATGAAAAGGTTAATTTTAGAGATATTATGATAGATTGTGACATTTTTTAGGGTAAAAAATCAAAGAGAATATTGTGGATGTGAGAACCTAATTTTAGATTGAAATCTTACATTTTTGGGCAATACACCTCATGAGTGGTTTTTCACATGGTTTTGTAAACCATAGATGGTTTCCTGTATTGGTGGAGGTCTATAAATTGAAGGCTTGAGGAGTAGTTTTTGAGTTGAGTTTACAGGTACTATTATGTTATTGAATTACTGCTAGAATTCTTCTAGAATTGTTTACTAGTGATACTCCTATAAAAGACTTGTTCTGCAAGTGTATGTAATCTTGTTGTTGGATTTTAAATACATTGAGTAGGCTTTGGAGTGTGAGGTTTTTCACTCAAAAAGGTTTTCCCCACATATATCTGGTGTTTTTGTTAATTGTTTCTTTTCTTGTTATGAATATGTTGCTAGAATATTTGTAACTATTTGATCAACTTTTAAAAGTTTTGCATAATTTCTCCTCTCAAGATTGGTGTAGGAAATTTTTTTTGCTACTCTAATTTCCTTATATAGAAGCCATATCTGCAATAAAGGAGGCATTCAAAATGATTAGATATATGTTTTTCATAAGAATGTGGAAGGATTCTTCACCTTTGTTGGGTAAGATATGATGAATAAGAAAGCAATAAATGATTTGCACAAAAAGAGTTTTATGCAAGAAGGAAATGCAAGATCCACACGGTCTATCCAGTGAAAAGGCAAGAAAGTTGTGATTTATATTGAAGGTGAACTAGGTTTAGATATTGTGTTATATATATTTAGTTTTATTTCCTTTTGATTTGGTTTTATTTGTAGATCATAAGTGAAAATATAAAATAAAGCTTACATATGATTTATTGGATGTAATAAAAACTTGGCTGCTTGTAAAAGGACACACGTATGATGATCTATGTTGAGAGGGAATTTTTGGATGACGCGCTCACAATATAGAGATAAATCACTGACTTCCACATTCAGCCTTAAGCAAAGAAGAATTACAGAATGATGTGTAAGAGAATCAAAAGATTTCACAATGAAGTGTGACAGGTTGAAATGCACATTTGTGCATTATAAGAGATAAATGGTAATTAGACATTAAGATATGTTGATGCTATTTTGATTCATTGATTAAGATTTGTTGATGCAGTTTTTATTGGACTCTACAAGTGCATAGCCACTTGTTTTCTTATGTATATTTTCCTTCTTATCGTTAAGGAATTATCAATCTAGGTGAGTGCAAATTGGCTATTATGCTTAATATTATGAGTTTAATGCTGGTATAAGAGAGATTTTGTGTTAGATATTGATTTAAAGAGGATATAGCATTATGAAGATTGTTTTAGATAAATATTAGGGATTTATTTTTCATATTTGGAGAATGAAAATTCAAATACAACTAATGAATAAAAATTTATGGAGAATAGTAAGTAGAAAATAAATCCCAACTATAGGTGCAAATAAGTTATTCGATTGAAGCTTTGCACCTAGAGGTACAAATGAAGGTGCACCTTATTTTCTATCTTTGTATTCTTGCACTTTAATTTTGTAATATGATATTCTTTCCTATCATTGTCCCTCTTTTTCAAACATCTTTTTCCATATGGTTCTCACCTCTAGAATACTTGCAAGTAATGGGTTTTCTTCCCAATTATTTTTATGCACCCTCATTTCTAGAAAAATGGTTAGAACCATCATTATTTTGAATTGTGTTATAGTTTTTCAATTCTTCTTCCCATCAACATATCTATAAAATAATTTAGCCTTAACTAAATATGCATGGTTCTTAATATATCATTTTTTGATAAGTTGAGATTCTTTATCTAAAACTAACTTTAAAAATTAATCAAAAGTTTCTTGGGGATATTGGGATTTAATTGTATAACCCTCTTTCTAGATTCTTTAAATACTTTAGATGATTGGGGAGGGTTGCTTTTGTAGACACTAAAAATTGTGTTAGGCCTGTGACTTCTAAATTCTCCATCATTTCCCTTTTCATCTCTGATAATTAAATAATTTTAATTATTTAATTAATTTATTTCTATCTTTATTCCTCCTTGATTAATTAAATAAATTTTATTTATTTAATTTTCATCCACTTTCTACTATAATTAAATAATTATTTTAATTATCCATTAGCCTCTTCTATCATAAATTAAATAATTTGTATTTATTTAATTTGGTCCACTCTCTTGAATTTTGAATTCAAAAGGTTCCCTTTATCAAATTCTTCTATAATTAAATAATTATTTTAATTATTTAATTATTCATTGGTCACCTAGATTAAATAATTTATATTATTTAATTTCTCCTATCACCTCTTTATCTGTGCCAATCTTATCTTCCACATCAAGTCCTTATCTATCCATGTCTCAATTAATCTCCACCCTTGATTAAATTATTTATAATTTAGTCTTGACCATCAATCCTTATCATTTTCCCTAATTTTTCTCTAACCCTACTCCATCCTACATCTTTCATTCTTGGCCATTGATTATATATTTTCAATCTTAGCCATTCATTCAAAATTGGCTTTCCTATAAAAGACCTCTATCATTGTCATTTCTTCATCTTAGACATCTTGGAGAGTCCATAAGCTATCTAGAGTCATCTTGCTATCAAGTCTACTATCAAGTAAGTGCATTCATAGTTATATAGAATCTTCAATATTTTTCTTAGTCATTGTCATAGGCCTATTTGCATAGTAAAAAATCTAAGGGCAATTATCATATTCAAGCAAAATGGAGAAGGGAAATGAAGGTGAATCAATGGTGGCATGATTTTTTTTGGTAATATTGTTCCATGCTTTATGTATTTATGCTTATTTGTGCTTCATTGTTTATTGGGGTTTGATTTATATGCTTTATTGCCTAACCTTTAATATTTTAACCCTAATTACAACTTTCAACCATTGCAATCAACTAAAAATATTTTTTTTGTATATTCAACCCTTATTTTATTTAGTCAAGTGATTATATATGCAACTTAACTATATTAATTAGTCATTCTAAAAATATCAGTTGGACCAATTTTTCCTCTATAATAAACATAATAGCAATATCTACATCTTTATAAAAAAAATTCTAAATTTTTCCATAGCTCTATTGGATTATCAACATCCACCAATCTTCTATTGAGACTGTGTCTCAAGGTTTTACTAATAATATCTTTATCTTGCTCCAACTTGCATTTCCATATCTCTTTTTCTTTCTTTTGGTGATGTTCTTCAATCTCTTTATTCATTACGCTTCAATGTCCATTTTCTCTTTAAACACTTTTAACTAGAATCTTCCATTCTACAAAACCAATTCCATCAAAGATTGTAAACTTTCATTTATAGATCCCTGGTTAAATAGATTAAACCGCTTCAATCAAATTTTATCTAACTAAACAAATATCAATCTAGCAATATCTTAACACTACTAGAAAATCTCTAGCTCTCATACCATGCAATAATAGGCTCAAAAAATAACTTCAAAATAAAATAGCATAAAAAAACTAGACAAACAAACACAAGGAAAGTGAACTGGTTGAAGAAAATGATTATATTGATCTAGCTTTCTATTGTGTTCAATCCAACAACGTACAATTTTTTTTTTTTTTGCAATGAGCAATCTCATATTTGAGAGTTTCTAAAATCTAAAAGCTTCTAGCTTTTGGATTATTTTGCATTCTTATTTTTTATTCCAATAATCTGAAATGATCCTTCTTTAAACAGCAGAAGACTGTATAACTTTCATAAAATATTAGAAAAATCTGTTTTTTTTTTTCTATACAATCTTTCTTTTCCTTAACAATATACGCTATCTTTTTTTTTTTCTACAAAATCTTACTTTTTCTTAGCAATATACACTACTTCTATTATACAAATATATTAACCTTTTTCCCTTCCACTGTAGCGCTGGTTATTATAGACTATCAGACTCAAAAATATTACCATGAAGATCTTCAACCAAAAAAAAAAACATCCATTAAAAACAGTTATGGGAATCGTGTTTCACTCAGTATCAACAAAACGACGTTTTCTTCCCACATTCAGGTATCCCAACGCCATCCACCAACAAAAGTCTCCATAAAATATGAGACGATAACATAAAGTACTGAGTCTGCGCCTTTAGGCTCTTTATGGGCTGCGCATGATCTGAAATACTCAGCATGCGCTGTGTTATTTAATATTTGTAGGGAAGAACAATGTTAAATTTATAGTCACTGGTACGAAGGTGGTTTCAGGCGGCCAAGAGCTTTCCTCTTCATCGAGCATTTTCTTGATTTTTTAAGTCATATATATCCTTTCACAAGTCAAATGTTGAGATATTTTTCAGGTAAAATTCGAGTGTGTGCACAAAGTTGCAGCTATAAAATTCGCCCAACTTCTTCGGAGAAACTCCCCCACAGATTGTAGAGTTTTAATTGCATTGCAATCAGAGACATATCTTGAAGAAGTTGAGACCAATGGCCTTGTATAGATGCTTTGTGGCTCTCACAATGTTATCGCTTATTACGCTCTCATTATTTCACCCCACATTCTCTGGTGGCTGCGGCAGATCCTGTACAAATAAGAAGAAAAACTGCCAGCCAAGAAAATGGGCAATCTAAGTCCTTGGGACAAGGAAAGCTGAAGCCAAAATTTCAGTGCAAAAGACTGATTCCTGGAGGCCCTGATCCCCAGCATCATTATAAAAACAAGTCAATGAAAATAATGAAAAAGTTCAGTCCTAGGATCCGAGTGCATCAAGTTTGTTAGTGGCCATGCATCTCTCTTTCATCATCGACTACCTACCCACTTTCACAGTGTTGTTTTTTCTTTCTTTTTTAAGAACACGTTTAGCAGAAGCAAATTTTGATACATATTTAATACTAAGAATATGTCAGAAGAGTATAGTGCGCTTTGAGTGCTCCGGATTATGTATTCAGTGTCTCCGCACTTCTTTAACAAAGCAATACATATAAGCTCATTTCATTGTAACTTATGTGAATTGCCATTTGTTTCCCATTTTTTTTTTTCGTGCATGCAATGCTTGTGTCCTGTTATATTATGGGACTACATTTTAACTTGCAACGAGGATAGGCAGATTTGAATGACAAGACATATATCATTTTCCAATATATACATCTAAGAAATCCCCAATGTTGTATTATAGAGTTACTAATGTGCTTGTGCACTGGTTTTCATGTGCAATTTATGCATCTAAGCATTATTCTAGATGACAATGAACCAAAAAGATTATGTCATGTCACATTTTGAAACAGATTACCAAATTGCAAAGATATTATATAAATTGTATATAAAAATTCTTTGCTAAATATTTATTTAAAATATTTAGATTTCAAATATTCATAATAAAAATTGATATGAAATGTATTAGATGTGAAACATCTACAATAAAGAAAATAATTTGTACATATAAAATTGGAAGTACAGTAATATATTGAAGTAAATTTGTATTATCATATTAACGATGTATAAAAGGTAAAATCTAGAATACAAATGGGGAGAACGTACACAAATACAACCTCATATTCTAGACTAAACCTAACATTTTTTATAGAGAAAAGAAGGTAAAACGCTACAAATACGTAAAGAAACTCCAATATTGCACCTTCTTGATGCATAGATATGGACAAAGAGTTGACATGTCAATATTGTGGACCTCCAAATTGAGCTATGCAAGATGTGAGTTAGATGCAATAATGAAACCTAAAACTGAAATGGAAAGACACACTCAAGATAGATCAATAATGAATGCAAAGAAAAACCGTAGAGCACTAGAAAAACAGTGCATGAAACCTCAATTAGATATTTTGATGTGCTCCAAAAATATATAATATTTTAGTATGCAAATATTCCAAGGTTAGAAGTTACTCAACTTGATAGTATAACAGTACTATATGATTTGTACGTATGAAATGGCTTCAGAAATCCTTTCTTAAACAAATTTATTGAATTGACAATGGAGGGCTTAGATTAAGGGATAAAATCAAAGGCTGAGATTAGCTTGCATGGGTAAGATTTCTAAGATTTTGACAAATTTCACAAGTGGATGCAAGATACTTTATCAATGGATAAGGTTTTATTAGATTGTGAGAAGAAAGGACATGTTAGCAAGTGGAAGAAGATTAGAAGATAACATGAATGGTCAAGATTCATCCATATTAACATACTCACACATATGTGTGAGCAAGGAGAGGAGACAAGTGGGAAGACGACACATGTGTCGAGATAGATGATCATGATATAATTTTAATTTTTAAAAGGGATGGGTAAGATAAAAGGACAAAGTATCATTTTCAATTATTGGTGAGGTGGAATTTTAAATTAAAAGAAAATGTTAAGAGGAGATTAATTAGTCTAATCAACTAATTAAGAATGTATTAATAAATTGATTAGTTGAAGGAATTGTGAGCTAATATTGGTAGATTAAGTCAAATTAATTAATTAAGTTTAGTGGGAAAATAAGAATTGATGAAGAATGCAACTTAATTGTGAGGATAATTAATTAAACAATATCTTATTTAATTATCTTATGGGATGTTAATTAAGATTTTCTATATTTTTCTACCCTTTGAGAGGGCATCATGAGTAAAGGAATTTCCATCATTTTAAATAAGAATGGAAAATAAAAAGGACAAGGCTATGGTGGGACATTATTCCAATTTCTTGCAAAGATAGAGGTGATGATGGATTAGAATTGATGACCCTTCAAGAGATTCAATGAGCTAATTGGGGCCTCATTCTTACAAAGATGAAGGAGGTTGGGAAGGATAATGAGGGGATGTCACAATTAGGAGAAATGTATCATTTGAAAAAGTTAGAAAATGGTTCTGTGCATGCATCATGGTTGTACAGGGAAAATAAATAATGGATAAGGATTCAACATGTTGATTGATTTTACTTGAGTTTTTTGATTGGGTGAACATGCTATATTTTATGGGTGTACATGTTTGATGACAATGCCTCATGATGATTGGTATGGTTATGATGGAACAAGACTTGGGGATAGAAGATGGATGAGATCAAAAATATGGGCGAGGATAAAAAGAGAGGGAGGATAGAAAGGGATAAGGGATGAATTTGTGAGGAAATTAAATAAAGGATATGAAGGGAAGAGGTAGAATAGAAAATAATGGAAGTGGTCATGGGAAATGATGAATGTTGTTAACATATGTCCAAAGAGAAACCTATTATTTTCTATAGAACTAGAATTATGTACAATGATATAATGGAGCATGGTGATAGTCAATCACATGTACACAAAGGACTAACACAAAAATATTCATGTCACCAAGAGTTCTCTAATCTAATGAGCCCATTTTTAGGGTAATGCATGATATGGATGGATATACTAACAACAATATGCGACTAAGGGACATGATAAATTTATATAGATAGGGAGAAACAATTTAGCAAATACATTTCATTGAAGTTTTATATTTGAACAAAGGTATGATCATTGAAGGTGACCACACAATCACCTTCAAATGAATGTAAACCTCCATCCAAAGGTTTGTAATATTTTAATATTTTAATGATATTTTAACTCATGGAACACATCTCCATTTGAAGGTACATTCAATTGAAACTCCTTATGTACCTTCATTCAAATATCCTTAAAATTAAGAATCTTCGATGAGCCTTTTGTACTCTAGAAATCAAAATTTTCTCTAAATTTTGTTTTTCAAATCTTTAGTTGGACCAACAAAGTGTATCAGCATGATGGGAGGTTGTAATAGGATCAAAACTTTCAAAGAATTTTTTAAAAATATAATTTTGAGTATATTTAATTTTATTGTTATATTTTTTCTCTATTTTCTAGTGAACATGAGTTTTTTTGTTGAATATTAAGCTCTCTAGTCCATACATGTGAAAATACAAAAAAAAAAGGATATTTGTTTTTTTTATGGTGGTTTGTAAGAGTTTGTTTGTAGGTTGTCAGAGCAAAAAAATGCTACCAAAATATGGAGAGGGGTGTTGTATTGTTGCATCCCATTTGAAGATTTATTCAAGCATTGGATCTCTTTGGCTCCAATATATAGAAGTTCATGCGAGAGAATTCCACAAATGGTATCCCAAAAAAAAAAGAAAAACACCTAGAAAAACGACAACTCACCTTAGTGGACAACCCATAAACATGGCATAAAATATTAAATAATCACATGACCTTCAAATGGGTTCCTAACTCATATCCAATTAGAATTGTTCAATCCTGAGTGCTCCATAACTCTTTAACAACTCCAATGAATTCATGCAAGAGAATGCTCTAGCATGCAAAATTGGGCACCAAACTATGCAAGAGCATGAAAACATGCATATAACATGCAATGAAATGCATGCCAAAGTGGTCCTCAATCACAAAGCTAGATGCCCAAGAAGAATTTTCTTTCAAAATACCCTGTAACCATCATGAAATGTGGAAAAATAGGGGTGGTGCTTTCTTTCACTTCTAGGGTTTTGAACCTAAAGGAGATTGACCATTTTTTTAACCTTTCACTCAAGAACAAACCCTTGAGATTTCAATGCAAAAGAGATTGAAATCTGACAAAGGGATTCACCACCAAGTGTAAACTTGGAAAAGACAATGAATTGGAAAAGACAGTGTGATATGGAAATTTGAACTAAATTGATTGAAAATGCAAGAAGAATAAAACTAAAAATTGTAAAAAATGTAAGTGTGCACGTAGAAACTTGTTGGAGATGAAATGGAGCTCTGAAATCCTAAAAATGATGATTTTTAAACCTAGTGGGACTCATTCGCCACTTGTTGTGAATGAGTCTAGTTTGAATTTTCTAGAAATTCAAAGTTTGGATCTACCTTTCTTAGTCTACTCTTTCTATTCCTCTAGGGGTCCATGATATCTAAAACCCTAATTTTTGGGGCTATAAGTGACCTTTTTGTGAATATTTTGACCTTGCAAGTAGGGATATGACTCCAACACCCTTGTAACACATCCTTCAATGATCTTCAAGTCTTTAAAGCACCTAGATTTGTAATCACACAAGGAAAGAGAGAGAAAATGTTGAATGTTAGGGAATAGGGGTTTTCCTTGGTCAAACCTCTTTTAAGTAATTAAACCAAATGATGAAATAAGATAATGAAGCATGAACATGAAGTAATGCAATTAGAACTTATCAAGATTATGGATCTTGAATTGCTGCAACAATTGAAAAATATTTCCCTTGAATGCCTTAGAATTGATCTTGAAAGCTATCTTAATGACCTTGGAATGCTTAACCCTTGTTTGGTTGACTTGATAATATGTAGGCTTATGTTGCTTAGATGAAATGAAGATTTGAAGGCTTTCTTATATAGGCAATCCACTCACATGACTATTAAGCATTCCAAGTCTTCACAAGGTCATCACTTGATAGCTTTCAAGATCAATTCTAAGGCAGTCAAGGGAATATTCTTGATCAATTGTTGCAACAATTCAAGATCCATCATCATGGAAAGGTTTTAATTGCATTATTTCATTATCTTATTTCATCATTTTGGTTTAATTACCTAAAAGGGGTTTGACCAAGGAAAACCCATATTCCCTAACAATCATCATTTTCTCTCCCTTTCGTTGTGTGATTATAGATCTAGCTTTGAAGAATTGAAGATCATTGAAGAATAGGTTACAAATTTGTTGGAGTTGTCTCCCCATTTTCTAGGTCATCATCTTCACAAAAAGTCACCTACATGCCTGAAATTGGTAGCTTCAGATCCAAAAATCAAGAGGAATGTAGGAAGAGAAAACATTAAAGACCAAATTCATACCTTCAAGTTTCAGAAAGCCCTAAGTGGACTCATTCGCCAAGATTGGCGAATGAGTCCCACTTTCAGTCAATTTTGAGATTTTTACAATTTCGGATATCATTTTCCAAGAAACTTGTTCATGTATAGAAACCCTAATCTGGGACTGATTCACCTAGAATGGTGAATGAGTCCCACTAGGCCTAAAAACTTGAGCAATTTCAGGATTTCAAAGCTCCATTCCATCTCTCTCTAGATTCAAGGTATACACTTTTAGCTTTGTAGCTTTCTATTTTTTTCATGGTCATAATTTCTAGGTCATTCATTGAAACATTGCATAAAACTAGGGTTTTGCATTTCATCTTTCATTGCATTGTCTTTCCAAGTCTAAACATGGGGGTGAACCCCTCTTCCTATTTCATATCCTAGGATACCTTATTTTTAGATCTCTCTCTCCATTCTTCATTGTATTGAGATCTCTAAGGTGTCCTTGAGTGTAGCAAGTGTGAAATAGGAACCCTCTCCTTGTGTTTATGCCTCAAAGGTGGGGAGCATCCATTTCCATTTACTACATTTTGGTGAAATTTCATTTAGAATACCTTATTTTATGATTTTGTGTCCATCATTATCTTAGATTTGCATTACATTAACATTGCATTAGGATTTTCCTTAGTTAATTTGCATTCTATGGTTTCAATTTTTTGCATTAATAAAAGTGCAAATAGGTTGCATTTTTGCATCTCAAATCATTCCAAATCATCTAAACATTGAATTTGTATTTTGGATACACATCATACAAACTAAAAAGTATAAAAATTACTAATTTTTTTTTAAAATTTTGAAAAAATCCCTACTCGAACTCCTTTGCCACCTTAGGAAAATCAATCCCAATGCACCCTTAAAATTTCCTTTTACAACACTGAAAACCCTTATTTTGCACTTTTGTTTTCTTCCATTAACTATCTATTTTAGTTGGTAGAGTTTCTATTACATGTATTTCACTAAATCTAGCTTGAATTGGCCCATTTCATGCATTTATTCATTCCAAATTTGCATTTTCAACATTTGATTTTCATATTCTTGCATAAGGTACATAATCAGTAAATTACGTTGTTTGAAAATTGAAAATTACATTTCATTTTAAGTCTTTACATTGCATTTTGAGTTTGCATAGATCATTGTTCATAAAAATGTTAGCTTTGGTATTTTCCAAGCTTTCAAACAAAATTTAGTGAATAAAAATGTTAGTCATTCATTCAATTCATTCCCTAGTTATGAGAGTCTCTTAATGTGAAAGAGTGGACATGTTCACAGTTTTCTTAAACCTACAACCCCTCTTATCTATCCTATTTGTGGGAATAATGTGATAGAATAAGATATAAGCATGGAAATTCATCATGAACATAATTTTTCTTCCCTTGATACCTCTCATTTTAGTGATGAAGGTGAACCGTAGATTTTTGGCACCACAAGACTAATCTTCTAGTGTTTTCCACCTAAAAGGAGAGAAGTAGGCCAAAAATGCTAACGGGTTCATTCAAATTATGTATTGTATGATGTTATTTGTACTAAATAGAATGATCTAAGTGCAATTAAGTGATGAAATTGATTGATTAAGCATGTAAAACCTAAGAAATGTGGCTTGTTTGAAAACACATTGTGTAATACAAAATAACTTAAAAACGAATGAAAAACTACTATAGAAATGAATCAGACAAAAAGTGTGCACTTAGAACCTTGATGAAGAATGGAAATCACATTTGAAATTTTGATGATGTTTTTTAGGCCTAGAGGGACTCATTAGCCATTCTGGGTGAATTAGTCCTAGTTTTGTCAAACTAAGTCAAAACCTGTTTTTGTCAAAAGGGTACTAAAAATGCAAAAAACTCAAAATTGACCCCGGAGTGGGACTCATTCACCACCCATTGTGAATAATTCCAATTTTTAATTTCTGGATTTTCAAAGGTGGATTCTGAAGCTTCAAATTTGTACTTTGATGCCCTACAGGTGTCTGCTTCCAAAACTTTGATTTATGAGTCTAAAAATGAGATTTTGTTGATTCTTTGACTTGTTGAATGAGGAAAATACTTGATAAACCTTGTAACTTTATCTTCAATGATTTCCAAGCTTCCAAGAATCCTAAATTTTCAAACAAACAAGACAAGAAAGAAAGACGTCAAATGTTAGGGCATGGGGGTTTGCCTTGGTCAAATCTCTTTTAAGTAATTAAACCAAAATGATGAAAGAATGGAATGAAACATGCAATAATGGAGTTTATTACCTTTCCATGATGTTTGATCTTGAAAGTCTGCATCAAAACATGAAGAATTTTCCCTTAAATGTCTAAAAATTGATCTTGAATGACTTGTAATGTTAAAACCCCAAGTTGCTTGACTTGAGATGGAAGATTGGTGGATGAATAATGATTCAAGTTGGTGGGGATTGTAAGAATGAGTTTAGAGAGGCGATTTTATAGGAAATTCACCTATTTTACCCATTAATACCTCATCACAAGCTGACATGGAGCAATATTAAACTTAAATTTCACTTTTTTCCTACTTAAAGGTCAAAATTGGGCCAGATTGGACTCATTTGTCACACTGGTGAATGCATCCCATCTGGATGGGACTAATTCACCATGCATGGCAAATGGGTCCCACAAGGGCCAATTTGACAACTTAGATGCAAAGAGATATGGAAATAAGATCTAAAATGCAACATTGTCAGGTATTTGATCAATTTAAGCCTCGAGATGCACAATATGGGTTAATAGGGGCCTATTAGTGATGATGTAAAGGTCAATTAGGGATTGTGACACAAAATTCAATGTGAAGGTGTGATTAAATACACTTTACAACACTAAAATGAGGTCTGCATAGCCCAGGAAGGCACAAGAACCAATGTGAATGTGTAAAACACATTACAACACGTAGTTAAAGTTAAATTTAGTTTACAAGCCTTCTAAATTGGTGTGAAGATGTATTAAAATAAATTTAATAATGTTGAATTAAGAGGAGAATAGGTTTATTATGTCTAGAAAAGCATGAGAGTATCTTACAACACTTTACAACACCTTTACAAGATGTCATTAAATTCAATTGAAAGGGTCCAAGACCTAGTGTGGATGCATAAATGCCTCACAAAACCTGAATCAAGGCCTCATTAAGTCCAATTTATCATGAATTATTCCCATGTGAAGCAAAGGGTGCTTTTTCTATGGTACATTTAGCCCCCACTTTAGTGAGAGGATGAACTTGCTCCAAACTCAACTAAATTAGACATTCAAGAGAAAATTGAGTGTATAGATGCAGATGAAAAAGGATGAAAAAGATCAAAGGAGGTTGCCCAAGCCCCTAGGATCCAAGATCATAATTCAAACTATCAATATACAAAATCATGCAATGGCAAGATAGAGAAAGATAAAAATGAAAAGGTGGATCAAGCTTCGATCATTTGTCCAACTAGTTATGAATCAGATCTAGGCTTGTTTGTTTAGAAATGAAATGTGTACTCACTCTAGGGAAATGGAACTCTTAGTTGTTCGCTAGGTGAGAAAACCAAAAATTATACTCACTCTGAGGCCATGGAACTTCTAGTTGTCCATGGGGTGAGAAATCCCAAAAGGTGAGAAACATACGCTAGTTGGAATACACTCACAAACACAAAAGGTGGCTATGGGGAAAGTCATGTCGCTAGATGGGCTTCCCCCTCAACCATATAAAATTTATATCAAAAGTTTAGAAATGAAATGTGTACTCACTCTAAGGAAATGGAACTCTTAGTTGTTCGCTAGGTGAGAAAACCCAAAAGTATACTCACTCTGAGGCCATGGAACTTCTAGTTGTCCACGGGGTGAGAAATCCCAAAAGGTGAGAAACATACGCTAGTTGGAATACACTCACAAACACAAAAGGTGGCTATGGGGAAATTCATGTTGCTAGATGGGCTTCCCCCTCAACCATATCAAATTTATACCTCCTAATAACTTTAATACAGTGCCACAAAGGAGAATAATTCTTGAGCTCTATGAGGTAATCAAAATTTTGTATGCTTGACACTCATAGACATTGTTAATGAAAAATAGTGTAAGTATTGTTCAAAGGGATTTTTCTTAATTCATGCAAGGTCTTGTCTTAGCAAACATCGTGCTTAATGTCTCCAAGAGAGGATAAGTCAAGAGAAGAGTAGACATGAAAAATTTCTTGATCAACTAACATTGATTCTTCTTTAAGTCACGTTTATATTAACCATTTGATTAATCCATCTCAATCAATCAATTTTACTTAATTAAATCATAAATAAATCTTAAAGTCCCTCTTTAATTAAATAAATCGGTCTTATTTAATTAACTTCTAAATTTCTTCATTTAATTAAATAAATCAAACTTATTTAATTAAGCCACTGACATCATTCTCTTTGATTAAATAAATCAAATCTTTATCATTTTCTTCTCCTTTTGATTTATTTTAAATCGATAAATCTAAGTCAAAAAGTCAAATCATCTAATCTTCACTTAAGTTAATCAAATCATGATTAAGGCTAAATCTAATCCATGTCACATCCTCTAGCTTTTCCCACTTGCACAAATAAATGATTTTAATTAATTTATTAAATCTTCTATTTTCCATCAACATGGCATAATAGAGAATATTCCCTCAAATTTGAATTCAAATCCAAGTGGACCTAGTCCTTCCAACAAGGAATTTATTTCACCTTACAAGTCCTTTTGCATTGATCCAAGTGGCCATTACTCCATTTGACTCTCCCTCCACCTTTGCATTTCAACATTTTCAAATTTCAAATTTATGCATTTATGGGAACATTCATCAAAAGTTGCATATCCTTCATCCATTCATCTCTTGACAAGTGGCACCTTGCCATTGGTTGAAAGTTAGTCCTAAATTCATCCCTTTTTCCTCTTCTCTCATCAAAATCTTCTATAAATGAAGAGGCTATCCTTCATTATTATCATCTAAAACTTCATGCCAAGTTACTCTCTTCACACTGAGAACTAATTTTGTCCATTATCATAGCATTGCATCTTCATCATTTGAGTTTTTCAAGGGTTGGGAAAGGGACACTTTTCATATTTATAGATGGAGAAAATCTACAAATGGTTAGTATTTTAAAACCAAACTAATAATCAACATCTCTATGAAATAACTCCACATGCTAATAATGCAATCAAAGCAAGGAATATTTAGATAGATAAATTGAAAGCATATAATAAAATATGGAGAAAATTATATTTCATAGTGGATTGGTGCTATTTTGGAAAAGAGCCCTTTCCCAATCCTTGATAATGCAAATGATGATGAAAGGCCTTGAAGATGGAGTGATGGTGGGTAAAATCAGTTCTCCTAAAGAGAGTGACTTTGCATGAATAATTGTGGAGTTGTGTAGTAGACAAAATTAGTTCTCACTTGAAGAGAGTGACTTTGCATAAACTTTGTGGATCCTTTGCTAAAGAATGATGCCTCTATTTAAAGATTTTCAAATTATTTTAGAGTGCTCAAAAGGGACCAATGTGGGATCAAAAACAAGCCAATGAAAAGAGGCCACTTGTCATCATGTCATAGGTTGAGGGATGTGCAAGATTTGGGAAATGTGCCCAAGAGAGGGAGTTTCAAATTCAAATTTGTGCAATAAATTTTGAGAGGGGGACATGAAAATGAGAAGTTAATGCAATGTTGGAGGGGACAAGTCAACTTGTGATCATTTTCAAACTTGAGGGAGTATTCTCTTTTTATGCCAAGTTGAAAGAAAATATGAATTTTAATAAATCAATAAATTGATTTATTGGCGCAAGTGGGATTATCTAGAGGATGTGATAGGTGGTTAGGTTAGGTTAATTAGGATTAGATTAGCTTAATGATGATTAGAATGTTTTTGACCAATTTGACTCAAATATTTTGATTTATTTAAATCAAAGAGGGATGGAAGGTGATTTTAGATTTAATTAAATAAAAAGGTTTGATTTATTTAATTAAAAGGATGATTATAGGATCAAGTTTGATTTATTTAATTTAAATTGATGACTTTAGGAGATTGATAAATAAACTTGATTTATTTGCTGAATGGATGAATATGACTAAATCGAATGCATTATGCTAATTTTGCATGTCTACATTTTGCCCCTCTTTGAAGCAATGCACTTGTTGCATTGGTTCAAAGAATAAACTTGCCGCGATCAATTTTTTTTTTTTTTTTTGATATTTCGGATGCCCCAACGGAAAGAAGTACACTGGTACATTGCCCCCTTGAGAGATCGAGTGAAAAGATTTGATTTGAGGGTCGATCTTATGATAAAGAGGTTCAAAATGGATGGTTATGGATGATGATGCAAATGAGATGATTTTAAGATGCTTAGAATAACAAATCTATATTATCTTAAACAACTTAAATGATGATATGATGTGATGATGGATGAGATGGATGATGTGATATGCTGTGATTATGCAATGGATGATTTATGAGATGCTTAGACTGAAAGATCTATATTATGATGATGATGCAAATGCAATGCTTGTGAAATGATTGATGTTTCCTATTATGTATGATATCAATGATATGTGGCATGCTAACAATTTTCTAGATGCAAGATGGATGCATGATGGATGCATTGGTGATGTTATGTTAGCACAAAAATAAGAAATGAGATGATGACAAGAGGATCCAACAAGTCCATGATCTGGCAAGACTTTATTAGAGATGATGATGATGATAGATGATGATGATTTGCTTATCAAGGATTAAGACTTTAAAAGGGCTACTTACCTTATGTTTGATTACACATGTAGATACGATGCATCAAGGTATAAAGAACCAAGATGGCGTTGTACCTAGTGTGATGGACTTTGACTCGAAAAGTAGATAGGAGTATTCTTGTTCACACTTGACATACGAAAACCTTGCTAGGACGTACCTAACAAAACAAGTATTCACCAAGTTATTTTACAAGAACATCCAACAAGCACAACAAACAAAAGATAATGATCATTGACCCATTCCTATCTCTCTAAATCCTTCATTCAAATATCATCGAGAGGTCCTTGGAATGAGCGCAATAAGATAAATCAAAAGAAAAGATCAAGTACGCTAACAAGTCAATGTTCTTCATACCTTGATCCGGAGGGATGTGTTTTGATAGCATAAGAATCCAAAGTGATATCCAAAATGATGCCCATTGTTAGAACGATATATCCTAGGAAATGCATTATATAGGATGATGATGGTTTGATAAGTTGTTTGATAGGCTATTGATATAAGGTTGATTGACATGTCTGAAACTAATCAAGAGTTTAATTTTTTTTGTTTCAAGGTTTGTTGTTTCGATTCTGATTTTTGCATTTGGAGTTTGATTTTTTGCTTACTATTGTGATTGTTTCTATTTATGTTGTCAAAAGATGAAAATGATGATCAGTTTATTATGGATGATTGATTATTGCGAGTGAAAGCGAGATGGGATGGATGGATTTTTTCAAATATTTGGATGTTTTTGACATTTTGAAATGTTTTGAGGCTATTTTTTGTATTTTCAAGATTGTACAAATGTTTTGATTTTTGATTTTTCAAATGTTTTTGGATTTTGATGTTTTTTTTTAATGTTTTTGGATTTTTGTGTTTTTTGAATATTTTGGATTTTGATGTTTTTAATGTTTTTGGATTTTTGATGTCTCAGGGGCTAATCAAAGATTAGCCTTTCCTATGTTTTAGCTCAGAGACGACGTAGTTTGGATGCCATGTTTTTGATGTTTTATGACTTTTTGAGTTGTTTTTGGATTTTGATATGTTTTGGATGTTTTTGGATTTTTTTGATGTTTTGGATGTTTTTTGGATTTTTTGCACAATTTTGACGATTAGGATATGGAAATGTGTGATGATATCAGTTCTCTGTTTGGGATTTTGTTGAAGACCAAGCTAAGGTTGATTGATCGAATCGATGGATTGATGATGATGATAACATTGTGAGGATACACAATAATGCAAGGATTTGATTGATCAGGATTGATGATGATAAAATTGTTGAGGATGCACAACAATGCAAAGCTAGTGTTAAGCAACACAAGGATTGGGGAAGATATCCCCAAGAGGATGATGGATTGATGATGATTTGATCAATACTGATGATGATAACATTGCTTGAGGATGCACAACAATGCAAGGATAGTGTTAAGCAACACAAGGATATCCTGATGATTTCTTGATTGGATTTGATTTGATCATGATTGATGAAGCTTGGTTTGAAACAAAGATGTTTGAATGATTGATGTGACATTAACATGCAAACTAGATGCAACTGATATCGATTGATGTTCGATGAAAGATGAAGCTTGAGAAAGAACGTCTTCTCACCAAAATATGCAATGGGCTAGTGATTTGGAATTTTTGCTCACAAGTGGTGGACCAATTTGATTTTACATTTTCTAATGTTTGGATCACCACATAAGTTGGAGGATATAGATCAAGATTTATTCTCAAAGAAAGATGTAAATATCTGCCCCCAGTTTCTAGCAATGTATGGAATGCCACGAATAGATGCCTGGATAGGTGTATGGATGGATGGATATGGATTATCTTGCAATAAGATAAGGTGTTTGAACAAAGGATGCTCATTTGGATAATGCTGCATAGGATAGGATCAAATGAAAATGACCCATGTCAAGATGTTTACCATAAGCAAGTGTAAAGTGTGCCCCAAATTTTCATCAAGATCATGATAACTTGGATGATGGATGCAGATATATGCTGATGGATTGGATAAATAGTTCATGGATGAATGGACTTATTATGGATAAGACAGATGAAATGTTGGCTTTATTATGGATGGGATAAGATGCTTTCAACTGAACTAGCACACGTAGATGCTCGATTCCACACATGAAGCCTATTTTCTGGGTTTTCATCATGGTCTTTCCCAAAGCACCACCATAGTAGTTTTCACTAGAGGACGATTTTTCTCTTTATTGTTTTCAATCCTTTTTCTGATTTTTTTGGATTTTCATATTTTTTTATTTTTTTGTATTTTTTTGAAAGATTTTAAGCTCATGCTGAATCACAAGGTGTTGTTGATGTAGATGCCCTTGTCATATAATGTGCCATTGATACCCTACTTAAAGAATTTTCTTTTTTAAGATATGTGCACTTGAATGCAACTTTTGGGATTCTTGATCTGCGTATTGATATTGTGGTTAACTCTGCCTCTATGTGTACATTGTGATAGAGTGCCTTTAGAATCCATATGATGAAGGGTCGTTGCTAATACATGGTCAGTTTGAGAATTATATATCATGCATGGAGGCATGGATGGAGTGTGTTTAGGGATAAGAGATGGATTGGTTGACAGTTCGGAATTTTTGACTCTCCAAACTTGGGAAGATGAGCGATGATGGGTGGATACAAAAGTATGCATGGAATTAGGACCATGTGTTTGATACACTTTGTACATTGCTTGAAAATCCTACTTTTTCTTTTACGGACATCTTCGATGGATACTTTTCCCCTTTTTATTTTTCCCCATAGTTTTTTTGACTAATGGAGTTTGATAGGGATGATCTTTCTTTGTATTCTTTGGTATCCATTTATATTTGATTTGTCCATTATGATTTCTAGCTTCTTTTCCTTTGATAACATTCTTTGTACTTTGATTCAATTCTTTCTTTTGACATTGGTCCCAATTATTGTAGATGACATTGTTTCAATTTTTCACTCTGCTAACTCTGGATTATACTGTTCTATCTGATTTGCTTCCTTGAGTGGATAATGTTCAATATCCTTATTCATGATGTCCTTAGTCTACATTTACAATATATCTAATACTGTTGTTGACAACTCTGTTTGACTGTAGGAATTAATAATCTACTTTTTTTGTGTAATAGAATATTGTTCTAGCTGAAGATCATCTACATGTCCATCCATAGAAAACATCTCATGGGTAGATGGAGGAGTATGCGCTACATGGATATGAACATCTTCTATAGATAGGAGAGTGTCCATTAGATTATTGTAGTATCTTGAAGACACAAATTCTTGATCTTGAATGATTTTCGAGCTACTTTTGACATGCTTTGGATCATGTTCTTAACATGGGTCAATTTCAAAGGATGGATTGCTTACAAAGGGTTCTTGGATGTCGTCATTAGACATTGTAAGTGGTTCAATATCCTCAAGTGTCGAGTTCAGGGTTCTTCTAGTATCTATAACCATGAGGTCAAAGGGGGTCAACATGTCTTGGAAGGGACCATTGCTAGACCTTGGTGAAATATTTTGATCATGCTTTTGAATAAATTCTTGAGATATGTCCTCTAACTCATAAGGAGATGTAGAGACATTTTCAACATGATCATAGGTGAACGGATTGTGCATTATGTCAATAGGATCAAATAATCTTAACACTCCCTGAAATAGATCACTAAAAAGTGGCTCTTGATGTATGGTGAGTTGATCATTAGATGGGGTGGAAACATCTTCAAGGTGCTCATCGATGGAGAGATCTTGATCATTGTTTTCAAAAATTGTGGTGGAGAGATTGTTAATGCTATCACCAATGGTTGAATGTTCATCGTTATCCCCAATAGTTAACATTTTTCATGTTTGTTCTTGTGTTTGTTGGGTAGCTTGAGAGGCTTGGGCAGCTTGAGAGGCTTGTTGCATGGCTAGATATTGTTGGACAACCTTTTGGTAGGCTTGGTGAGCTTTCATCGCAATGTTATATTGTCTTGTTGCGTTTGGTTTTGGTGGTAGTGGTGGTGGATTTGGAATTGTGTTGGATGTAGTGATGAGTGGTTGAGATACATTTGGAGTGATTGTGAGGGTTTGAGATGTGATGGGCGTGATAGTGGTGGTTGGAATGGTCAAAATGACCGAGGTGATAGGTCTTTGGGAGACCATATTTTGATTTGTTAGGATTGATGTTGTCATTTGATTAGATACCATCTGTTGGTGCGATGTTGATGGTATATCCAAAGGATTTGATGTGATGACTTGATTGGTGTGAGGTGGATTGATTTGGATGGAGTGATTGATGCTAGGTAAAGGGGGAAGCTCTAAACCAAGGAATGATGTTGATATGGGTAATGGTGGTGGAGATGTCTCTTGGCGCAATGACTCAACTATTTTGGTAAGTGTAGCAATTTGATCTCACCAAATTTGATCTTGATTTCAATCTTGATTCCCTTAATATAGTTGATTTGGCTCTTTTTTAAGCAAATTTGGGATGCATACTTGTGGTTTTTGCATGGGATCATGAAAAAATTGATTTTGGACAATGTTCTGATTTGGGATGATGTTTTGATTCAGGATGATGTTTGGATTTGGTATGATAGGTTGAAATTGAACATTGTTGATGTTGGGAATCACATTGCCTTGTTTTGGAGTTGTTAACATCTTGTTTGGATTTTGAACAATATTCATATGATTTGCAAACATATTTATCCCAAATTTTGTTGGATTCATGTTCAGAAAACTTGTACTTGGTACATTCTCATATGGCATGTAGGGATTTGGTGGTATGACGTTCATTTGAAGGCTCATGCATTCACTATTTGGTGGATAGATTTGTAGTTTTGGACTTGGATTTAAATCTATCATTAGGAAATGTGTTCCAATGTTTGATTTGGGCATACTCACACTTGTTGTGCCATTGACATTTGTAGAAGGTAATGATCCCATGTAAGGTTTGTATAGATGTAAGTGTTGATACTCAATTAGCATTGTAAGGCTTTGATAGCTTTGTTGACTTGGATTACTCATGATGTATGGATCAAGTTTATATTCCATGTTCCCCTTGTGTTTTGACCTTGTTTGCAAAAGTGACCTCTAAGGTTCTTAGGACTAATGATGAGATGAAGGATGAAATGTGTAAATGATACGTGTGTTGAATGTTTAGGAACTTTGGATCAATGCTAGACTTAGGGTTTTATTTTGATTGGTTTGATTTGGATAATAAACTTGTAAACCCTAAGATGTAATATGTTATCTTAGGATGAACTTGTTCAAAGGATTGCTGATTTAATTAGAGGTATGAGAAAGGATGCATCCCATACTCCTAACTAAACAAGGTGATTTTGATGACTTACCCAAGTCTAGAATGATGTTTCCAAAGCTCTAAAGTTGTTTTGGTGGGATGGATTTTGATAAGTGTTTGGATGGATGAAGTGTTTGATTTGATCCTAAATGAACCTAGGAAGGACTTGTTTACGAGACCAAGATAGTGAAGAACTTTCCTTTCTCTAAGAGTAATTCAAATATCAAAAGACCAATGTTTGCATGAAGACTATATGACCAAAAGATGCCAAGCACAAATGTGGGGTCCAATTGATTCAATCTTTGCTTAATGAATTCCTTTTACCACAAAAAAACTCTTGATTAGATTTTGAATCTAGATGTGTAATGTCTCAACTTTCCCCTTATCCCACAAAGTGTATTATGTGGAAACCAAGGAAATTTGAGGCAAGAGTTACCTAAAGTTGACTTTAGTAGAAGCAAATTGAGATGAAATCCAAATGTTTAGATGCCTCTAAGGACACGAATCCCAAAGGCAAGCAATAACATGTGAATTTGTTCAAGGATATTTGCCTCTCCTAAAGGGTTTGCAATTTTGATGATTCGTTGAATGTTGGTTTTCCAATTTTTTCGATTAAAGCATTATGTTTTCAAACTTACTTACATGCAATACAACATCCTAGCTCAATTGGTACATTTTTCTTGGTGGGATTGCCTTATTCCCTTCGTAGAAGAGATGATTTTACATGCAACCAAGGAAAGAGTATAAAGGTATGCTAAGAATGAAGTCTTAACCTCTATACTTTAACCATCATTGGACATGACAAGTAACTTCTTGGAATCTAAGTTCCAATGCACCACTTTGATAAACTCGCTCAATGGATTAATAGGCCACTACAAACAAGGGTTATATTTGAGACTTTTTGTTTGCGGAGATTGACCCATACAGCGAGAGTCCCCTTTCAAATCCATCTCGTCGGAATCAACTGCGTGATACTGGCGTTTACTTCCAATACCCACATTTATATCCCAGTTGGAAATACTCTTGGCTTTAGAGTGTTACTAGTTGAGTCATTCCCTTGGGTGAGTACTTTTTCCCCAAGGCAGGCCCTCTAGGATAAAGAAAAGCGAGTAAAAACAAAATCCATAACTTGATCAATCTTTGATGATACAAAGAAAGAGAATATACATGATGATGCTCCACTCACACTTGCACAAGATTTTGTTCAATTTTAAACCTAAATTGAAGTGTGGAGGTGATTTCTTTGTCTCACCCTAAAGTCATGAAAAAGGCCTTTTGATTCTCAAGATCACTATAAAGCGTGAGAGAAGCACATACATCCTTTTTCAATGCCTTTAGTTTACTTGTAAGCTCTCACAAAACAATGTAGCACATGTTCATTTTTAAATCCACAAAGCAAAATGTGAGTTCTTTTTAAGCACCAAAAGATGAGTGAGAGATACTTTGTTCAATTGTTAATCCAAGAAAAGGAAATCTAATAAGTTGTGATCCTAAAGTTCGTTTTAGCCTTTACAAGAAGAAATTGAAAGATTCTTTTTTTTTAAACCCAATCAAAAATTAATTTCCTAAGAAAGAAAAGATAGCAATTTCGTGAAAAGTGTTTAAAAAAACACTAAGTGTTAAAAAAACACTTTAATCTTTCAAAACATCATCCTCATGCTTCATTTTCCTTCTTCGCTTTTCTTTGTTCTTCTTTTTCTTTCCTCGCTTTCCTTTGTTTTCCTATCAAACAAAAGGCAATCATGTGAGGATTAGAATATTAAATTAAGTTTGTTCTAATCATTGGTTTCAAACGAAAGAATGATTTCAAATAATAAAGACTTAATGATTTTAGACTAATAAATGAATCATTAATAGTAATCTTGCTATCCACAATCTTTTCCCAATATTAAAGTCTTTAGGTAAAATTTTTGGTCAAAGATCAATGCAAACAAACAATTTATGTAGTGATTAAATGTAGACAAACATAGATGATGACATCTCGATTCTCATTGACTGAACCTGCAAAAGGCCATAAATGAGTTAGAACCAACAAAATTAACAAGATAAAATGGCACCCAAGTAGACTCAAAAGACATCTCTAGTAATCAATGTTGAGGCTGTAGAGAAAGATACAAATCATTCCTATGAAGTACAATATTCAAGTTGGGCTCTATTTCTAGTGTCAACATTTATTATTTCCAACAAGATTAATAATGAACATTTTGGAGTTTTAAGCGTACATTAAATTTCCAAGAGATTAAAAACAAGAGTTCAATTGATATTAAATGTAGATCTAGCAGGAAACGTGGGAAGATCTAGTAGCTTGGGAAAATTCTGGTCGATGTGGGTGTTTGTACAATTTTTTGACTTAAATGATCTTGCAGTTTCCAAGCTGTAATTTATCGGTGCATTTACTGCACGAGGGGAACATATGGACAACAACGAACATAAAGAGTGAGACATGAAAGCATGGATGCAACCATCAAGTTTTGATATTTCCACAAGCTTTATATGACAACAATCATCTCCTATCGTCCCTTCATAAACATCAAAAGGTGTTGGAACAGAAATGATGGTCTCTTTTGTGTTGAAATGATGAAAAGGTTGTACTTTTCCTATGGCTACTAATTTTTTTGTGATCTGTGTCTTCTTAGATTGGGGTGCTTGACACAAAACAATATTTCATTGATTAGTTATTAGACACAGCAACTAAGTTTTAGAGGGGTTTCTAATATCAATGGAAACTCCCAGCTAAGAATAGTGAGCTCATATCAGACGAGGATCCTTTCACCGTGACTGTGAGTACTAGCAGTCAATATATGAAATATTTGAGAAAAGTTAACATATCATTTAATGCAGAGACCAAAAGAAGTTTAGAATGCAGCTGTTACTGTGCACATTCTACAAAGTGACCACCACGTGGGAGTGGTTAGTGGTTCAGGTGCAACAAAAGACATAATAAATCTTCTAAGAGAGGCGCATTAATGTGTAACTATATATTATAACACTGTAGATTATGAAATGAGCGACAAACTATGATGAAGCAAACTTTGTCTTAAAACCAAGATTCTAAGAAAGATATTGGAAGGGAAGCACCATTGCTGGTTGGCGAAAGGCACGAGTGTATTGATAGCAAATTCAAGTCCCTCTGTTTAAGATTATGTAAAGGCCTCTTCATCTCCAGATCTGCGCAAGTCTGTCCTCACATATCCATGCGTACATAAACACATTCACATCATTGTTTGGTTGCATTCTACTATCTTTTCAGACCTGCACACCATTCAATGGTTCGTGCCTTTTAGAACCATGCCTCCTCAGAAAATGGCAGTGCATGTATGTACCTTTACACTTCTTATGTTTCCTTGCTTTCCTCCTGTCATAACCTCCATTGCTCTCGATAATAGCTATTGGTGAGAGTAGTAGCAGTACGGGTTATTCGTTCCAAGAGCTAGTAGGTGAGGGAGACGAGAATAACTATTGGTGGGAGCAACTAGCAATAAAAGCATTAGTTAGCATGAAGCAATGGATGATTACCAACCCAACAACTCAACTAGCATGAGGTTGGGACGATGACCACTCCACCAACTAGCACGAGGTATGGATGCTTACTAGCCCAATGCTTAGGATGTTTACTAGCCCATGAGCAGCATGAGGTCTGGTTCATAGATGATTAGCCTAGCATCTTAGCATACAGGTTGACCAGCGAAACAAATCTTGTGAGAGTCTTCAAGGTAGACCAGTTTCTCACATACAGTAACTAGCCTAGTGATTAGAACAGCGAGAGATAGATGGGATTAGACCAATTCTATTGCTTGGGTTAGGTAACTTGCTTGGACAGATGATAACTCAAATTATTGCTTGGAGGTATGGATGATAACCAGCCTAGCCCGTAGCATGAGGGAAGGATGCTTTCCAGTATCACGAGGTACACAGCTTCTCAACCCAATTACAAGCTTGACTGACTAGGCAATAATGACTTATTTTATTTCATTAGGCCGGCCATAGAGGTATTTCAAAAGAAGGCCACTTGAAAAAGAAATGGAAATAAGCAAATGGGGAATACACACAGTGAAAGATAGATATGCAAAAGTGGACACATAGAACAAGCACGTGAACCGTTTAACAAAAAGCAGTGAGTGATGGATACATCGAAGCTAGTGATGGTGAATATGGTGGAGCTAGTGGTGGTGGTTATAGAGGTGGGGCAGGAGAATGAATCGGGCATGGTGTCGGCATAGGCATAGGACATAATGCTAGTGGTGGATCAAGCTTTGGCACGGGTGGAGCTGAGTCTAGTTATGGTGCTAGCAACGACACTAGATTAGCAATGTACATGATCAAAGAGAACTGCCTAGATTCATAGATTTTCCTCAAATATTCTGAGATCTACGGGTCACTGTATAAAAAAAATATCATGGGCAGAGGTTTCTGAAGGACTTTGAAAAGAAAATGCATTAAACAACCGAGCCAAATCTATGCATGCAAGTTTCTGTTGTATTTTAGGTAATGATAATCTGGCTTATGGTTAATGACCAACCTAATATGCCTGAGTGAGAGTGGGATAAAGTAAGTGACTTGGATTTATCCCATATAAAATCACCTTACCGTATCTGAGAAACTTTTATTGATCTATCAGAATGTAGGTGGTAGAATAATGTCACCTCTTCCTACACTCTATCTAACCTTGACATTCAAGACTCTACCATTAAAAGAACATTACTAAAAGGGTTCGCTGGTCATGGATTTGGATGCAGACAGAGGAGGCTGCAGATCTGCTGGTGAAGGGATTTTGACTCGTACCCAAGCTAACACTAAGAGGAAGACCCCGACTTCATCACATATGGCTCAAATCCTCAATCAGGGGTTACAGGATATGAAGGATGTTGAAAAGGAGGCTGAGGAGTTATTGAACACCTTGGAGTAGTGCGGTGGTGTTTTCTTCTGGTTTTTTTGGGCGGTCCTTTTTTGGGCCCTATTGTCTCTTTGTGCTGTCGTTTCCTTTTTGGGACAACCATTTGTTTGTTTGGACTTATTTTATTATATTTTGTTGTTTAAACTCTGTAGTTTCAGGTCCCTGTAAAACCTATTTTTTCCTTTTCAAAAACATTACCTCAGATAAAAAAATGCATACCATTACTTTTACTATCTGAAATAACATGATTCAGGCATGTAGAAGTATTGGATGAGGAATGAAAATACTCCAATCACTATAGTAAATCTGCAACAATAACATTATACCTGCAACAAGATGTAATAATCCTGCAAAATTTCAATCAAATGAAAACAAAAGACAGACTATATATCGCCCTCCTTCTAGTGCCATAATGTAGATGGTGAAAATCTGCAAATGGTTAGTATTTGAAAACCAAACTAATAATCAACATCTCTATGAAATAACTCCACATGCTAATAATGCAATCAAAGCAAGAAATATTTAGATAGATAAATTGAAAGCATATAATAAAACATGGAGAAAATTATTTTTCGTAGTGGATTGGTGCTATTGTGGAAAATAGCCCTTTCCCAACCATTGATAATGCAAATGATGATGAAAGGCCTTGAAGATGGAGTGATGGTGGGTAAAATCAGTTCTCCTGAAGAGAATGACTTTGCATGAATGATTGTGGAGTTGTGTAGTGGACAAAATCAGTTCTCACTTGAAGAGAGTGACTTTGCATAAGCTTTGTGGATCCTTTGCTAAAGAATGATGCCTCTATTTAAAGATTTTCAAATGCTAAATGTGCTCAAAAGGGACCAATGTGGGATAAAAAACAAGCCAATGAAAAAAGGCCACTTGTCATCATGTCATAGGTTGAGGGATGTGCAAGATTTGGGAAATGTGCCCAAGAGAGGGAGTTTCAAATTCAAATTTGTGCAATAAATTTTGAGATAGAGACATGAAAATGAGAAGTTAATGCAATGTTGGAGGGGACAAGTCAACTTGTCATGATTTTCAAACTTGAGGGAATATTCTATTTTTATGCCAAGTTGAAAGAAAATATGAATTTTAATAAATCAATAAATTGATTTATTGGTGCGAGTGGGATTATCTAGAGGATGTGATGGGTGGTTAGGTTAGGTTAATCAAGATTAGATTAGCTTAATGATGATTAGAATGTTTTTGACCAATTTGACTCAAATATTTTGATTTATTTAAATCAAAGAGGGATGGAAGGTGATTTTAAATTTAATTAAATAAAAAGGTTTGATTTATTTAATTAAAAGGATGATGATAGGATCAAGTTTGATTTATTTAATTTAAACTGATGACTTTAGGAGAATGATAAATAAACTTGATTTATTTGCTGAATGGATGAATATGACCTAATCGAATGCATTATGCTAATTTTGCATGTCTACAATATCAAAGTGGCACCAATCCATTATGGAATAGGTATGCATTGTGTTTCTCTAAGCTTTTTTATTGGTTTATGTTGTTATTTCATTTTGTTAATGAAGCATAATGTATTATTTCATTTAGGAGTATTAATAAGTTTGCATTGGTATGAACTAACCCATGCTATGGAATGTTGGAGATTTAATCATTTGTAGATATAGGGGTGCTCACATATGGCACTAGAAGGAGGGTTGAGCCCACAACCACCATTTTCAGCAACTTACATGACATGGTTTTCTTGTTTGACTAACAAATTTTAGCCAAGAGATTTTCATGCTTTATTTCATTGCTTTTCAAACTAAAGCACCTCCATAGAATATCTTTGTATTCTTCTGTAGCTTTGCATAATGTCCAGATTTCATGTGATAGGCTACACAATTCATGTGGAAATGCAAAGATCTAGGATTAGTAAATGTGCATAAATAATGTGTCTTTAATAGCCCACAAGGAATGTTTGAATGCTTCACAATTGAGTAAATGATGAATCTTTCAAATTGATTAAATGATGTGTCTTTACTACCTCATAGGGAATACCAAAATTTGAGTAAATAATTATAAATGAAGAGAAGGTGCTATTCCTTGTTTATGTTTTCTTAACGTAGTTTACTCTTTAACTGTTCTTACCATAGAATTTTGTTATAGAGAGGAAATTATCTTCAAGTTAGAGAAGTTGATTCTTAATAGATTCAAAAACTCTAGAATTTCCTGTAGCTAATTACAAATGGCTCTTCTTCAATTCCAGCTGTGTGCATCATTCTACAAAATGCTTGATGTTTATTTTGCACATTGAATGTGCCTTGGCTGTAGGCGTCCTATCAACTAATATTGGCATCTTGTTGAGTCATCCTGTCAAACAATTTATGATCCTGTCAAACAATTTATGAGCCTTTACTACTGCAATTTGTTACTTGTCCATTATTGATCATTATCTACGTTGTTATAGTTTGCTTTGTGCACATTTCTTGGAGGCGTCATGTCCAATAGAAAATGTGTTTATGCCTCCACATTTTGAATATTTTTCAGGCTTTTTGTAATTCTCATTTCATCATAATATGCATGGAGAGGGACGTTGGCAAAGATTGAGAATTCGGTTTTACAAGTTTGCCATTCACATTTACTTTTTGAACTAACTTTTAGGTGCACCTCTTTAAGCTTGCCAACTGCATTTGTTGAAAGTTTTAAAATGGTGGTAGAACTCACTTTTACACCTGCAAAATGCATTTAAGTTTTGAAAGTTACTCAAAAGTGGGTAGGCGTAGCTTTTCCACTTGTCAACTTTATTTGCTTTAAAATCTTTCAAATTGCATGATCTAACAAATGATGCTCACCTTGCTAGGGTCTCCTTAAGTGGTCTTTGATTATCCTTGGGTGCTATTTTTACACAAATAGAGATCTTTAATTAAAAGTATTGATCTATAATTTAACAAAGAGGCATTCAACCACCTCTTTCTTTTGTATCTATTGAAACTTCATTGGCCAGCGTCAAAGAAAAATATGTAGCAGCCAAGGAGATTTCTGTTGTAGGTCATTGTGCGTCTACCAGACTTGCTCCTCTCTTTAATAACTTTTCCACAATATCTTGGAAGCACCAAAGTGTATGCACAGGCTGAAATAAAGATGTGTGGGAAAAGGTATGTTGTATAAAATGCATCCTCCACAACATTTGGACTTAATGATAATCAAATTTTGCAATTACAATGCCTTAACGATAAATTTGATTTTAAAGTATAATTTACTTCATAGGCACATATCTTGCAAATTCGTACCCTCAAGATACAACTGAAGGGCACGACTATAGTAACTTTGGGAGTGGTTTAATAGCTATTGATTTGCTTTACATGATGTCTGGGAGATGTATGGAATTGTAGCTGGTAGGTAGAATAAATAAATAATGTGAATGTTTTGAGACACGTGAGATCAAGGGGAGCCTATCAAAAGGGTTTGATGTGACTTTTGACCAACACTTCTCTATACACTTGATGATTTTCTAGCATGTACTATAGATAACCCTAAATATGCTTGTTTGTTCTTGTTTTAGGAAATGAAATCTCAGAGTTCCATTCTTGTACCCCTTGAAGCTATAACATTTCTCATGAAGCCTGTCGATGAGTTCTCAACACAAACTGTTCACTTTTTATTTTAGGAAATATTTTCATCCTTACATAGCTGCTTCTAAGTATATTCCAATCTTCCATCATTCATTCAAAAACACCTACGTAGATCTCTTCCAAAAGATTGGCTATTGCAAATGAGGGATGCCATTTGTTTCTAAAATATGTTAAAAAAAATTTAACTAAATTTTTTTGATTATCAGATTGGACAAATCCTACCACTATTGCTATTTCCATCTCATTAATATTTATATTTTTAACTCATTTATGGCCTTTTGCAAGAAATCAAGATATCATCATGAGAAATGAATCAATCTTTTTTTTACCTTTTCTTGATTTAATCGATGATCATTGCATTAACTCACTACAAATCTTTACTTTTCTACATTATTTAATACATACATTGTTTGATTTTGGATTGCATTGATCTTTGTCATATGACCAAGCATTATAACGAAAGGCTTTAATATGGTAAAAGGAATATGGAAAGCAAGATTCCTATTGATGGTTCATTTCAAATAATTAAGTATTTTCCATTTGAAATCAGTCTTTTGTTTGAAGTTAATGTTTAAAAAATGAATTTAATTTAATAACTTGATCCTCACATTATTGTGTTTTTTTGGAATAGGGAAACAAAGGAGGAGCGATTTTCGTTTGTATGAAGAACTCACAACAATGGAGCATAAGAAGTGATCTTTGGAAGAATCTGGGAGATAAAGAGAATTGAGCATTTAAATTTGGAGTTGACAAAGCATTTTTAAATGCTTTAAAGGGCTTCCATTCTATGCTTTAGTTTTTAGTTTTAGATTTTAACTCACATCTTTTTGGGGCTTTAAAAATAACATTTCAATATTTTCTACAAAGGGAATAAAATGAATCTTAGGACAAACTCACTAGATTTCATTTGAGTCTAACAATTGAAAAAGAAGAATTCCACATTTGATTTGGTGCTATAAAAAGAATTCTATTTTGCTTTATGGTCTTAAAATGAACAAGTGCTACTTTTTTCTTGTAATTGCTTACTCAAAGTAATACCCTCGAAAGGACGTATGCGCTTCTCTCACGCCTCACATCGATCTTGAGAATTAAAAGTCCTTTTGGTGATCTTAAGTTGGGTAGAGTAATTTCCTCCATATTTCATTTTGGGATTAAAATTGAAAAAAACATCTTGCGATTGTTAGTGGAACATGTTGTGTGTGTTCTCTCTTTGTTTGTAAACAAAGGTTGATTGAACTATGAATATGTTTGCTTGCTTTTTTTTATCTTAGAGGGCCTGCCTTGTGGGAAAAATTAATCACCCAACGGAATGACCCAACCGGTAACACACTAAAGCCAAGTGTATTTCCAGCTGAGATATAAAATTGGGTACTGGAACAAAGGCCAGTATCATGCGATTAGTCATGATGAGAAGGGTAGCAATGGTTGCTTGCCACATGGATCAATATCCACAAATGGAAAGTCTAAATCAAAACCCTTGTGTAGAAAATCCTAAATCCCTATCTATTTGTTGGTGCAAGAATGGTCGTTTTAAAGCCACCCCACACTTTTACAGATTTTAGTAGAAATGGAAAATATTCCATGGGAGTTTCATGGTTACAGATTCTTGGTTGACCTGAGAAGCGAGTGCACTATAAGGGGGAGCCTGTGTGGTCAAGCATCTAACCATTTGCTGAAAGTAGGCATAGTTGGACTTGTCCAAGTAGGGACTCAACAAATATTGTCTCAAATATCCATAGGGTTGTGCTTGTTCTTGGTTTAAAAAAAAAATTCTTGTTCAAAAAAATTTGGAAACAAAAATTTAACATTGTCATCAAAACCTCAAACCCTTTAGGAGGCAAATACAATTGAACAAATTCATGTGTTATTGCTTTCCCTTAGTATTTTATCCTTAGAGGTTTCTAAACACTTGGATTTATATGTCAATTTTCTTACTAAAGTTAACAATAGGTAACCCTTGCCTTGATTTCATCAAAGTTCCACATGATATACCTTGTGGGATGAGAAGAAGTTAAGACATTAGACATCTAGTTTGAAAAACTAATCAAGAAATGTTTGTGGTAAAACAAAATCATTAAGCAAAGACTAAAAATAATTGAATCCCACACATGTGTTCCAAATTATTTCACGCAAGATATAGATCAAGAAACCAAAGGTAAAAGCTCTTAGTCCAAAAGATCACCAAAAGTGTCTCTCAATGCTATACGAATTTAGACAAATACTAATTTTTAACTTTTGCATAAAAGCTTCAAGAAACAATCCTGGTTTGTACTCGTTCTATTACTGTCAAAACCCAAATCTTTTTAGGGAGTTTGAGCATCTTGTTTAGAGAAAAGCTTTTTCTTCAAAACTGAGGTCTAGTAAGCAAGTGTCTTTTTAGGTAAACCTAGGATCAAAATCAAAGCCCCATCCATCTTCAAACATCAAAACCAAAATCATCTCATCATCAACTCTTTGAAAAATCTTGGTAAAATCCTTGATGTTAAACTTTGGGAAAATCATTTGAAACCAATTGAAAAATCACATTTTTTTATTAGATGTGTCTAGATGCATCCTTCTACACATATTTAGTCAAATTATCAAACCTTGTGGATAAATTTATCCCTTGATAACATCCAAAATCTTGGGGTTTAGGAGTTCATGAATCAAATTCAAAATTCAATCAAAATCATCTTGTTTGGATAGGTGTATTTAGATGAATCCTTCTTCTCACACCTAGACAAATTAACATCTTTTGAACAAAATCTACTCTAGGACAACATCCAACCTCTTAGATTTTATGAGTTCACCATCAAAATCCAAATCCAAAATCAAAATCAATCTTAAAGAAAACATCAAAATCAAGTCCTAAAGTTTAACATACCCTTCAAGATTTTCTCAAGAGTTCCATTCATCCATCAAACATCCATCTTACATCCATATCATTATCATCCTTTGATCTTTAAATTATCCTAAAAAAAAAAAAAAATTGTACCTAAAGATATATCATTCTAAAGAATTATAGGTTCATCTCTCATATTCTTGAAAAATTGGTCCCTATTTTATGGTGCAAACTAGATCTCAACACAAGAGGAACATGGAAGCCAACAAATTAACATCTACTTTGAGTGACTTAAGTTAGACCACTCTTTAAATGAATCTCATTGGGTTTGGCAGTCTCACAATTAACCTTCCTCCATTCTCGTAAGACCATCAAGGGGAAGGTGTCAAAGTGGAGGATCTTGCTAATAATCCCTTTGAAATGTCACATGAGGAAATCACCAAAATAGTTCAAAATCCAGAGAATCATAAGATTATCAACATCATGATAAGAATCAATCCCTCACTATACATGCTCAAATTAGCAAAGTGAGGGGCTAAACTCCCCCCTGATTTTGATGTGAGTAATATTATGGAACAATATTTTGGGATCATGCCTCCAATCTCATCTACCATCCCCATTTCATATTACCCCCCATTTCAAAATGTCATTCAAAACATCCCACAAATCACATCATCTATTGCTCCAACTCAACCCATTGTGAACAAGGGAAGTGCATTTCTCAATGCACTACAAACACACCCCCTTATAAATAATCAGTATTTGGACACAAACACCATCTTGGGGAAAATCGTACTCCAAAATCCATCACACCCATATGTCCCTCTCACCTTTCACGATCCAAATGACCCATCATCATCATCATTTCATGCAACACCCCAAACCTCTCTCCCCATAACCTCACAAGGAGAAGGTGGCTTATTTGGACCAAGGGGCATCTTTGACACTACATCTTCATCACTTCCATAAGGGAGTATGTCACTCACATTTCCACCACTCCCCCCCTTTCCATCAATATCCACATCACCTCTTGGTTTAGGGCTTCCCCCTTTACCAACTATCAATCAAGAAAATCAAATCAACCCTTTGATCGTTAATCAAACTCACATATAGAATCCTTCCATCTTGTCATCAACATTGCAACAACAAATGACAACCATCCCGATAACACAAGCCACATCATCAACCATCCCTCAAAACATGGTCTCACAAGGACCAAACGCATTGATCACACCATCCACCACTCAAACCCCAATCATAAACACAAAAATGCCTCTCATCACCACAACAAGCACCATTCCAAATCCATCTCCACAACCACTTCCACCAAACTCAAACACATCAAGTGAATATACTACTGTGTTGCAAGTAGCTCAACAAGCTTCCTATGAAAAGGGACTCTAGCAAGTGCAAAAACAAAAAGCCACACAACTAGCTGCTTAGGAAGCTATCCAAGTTGCATTACAAGTGCAACAAGAACAACAAGCACAATAGGCTACTCAAGCCCAAATCTTATTGGAACAACAAAAACAACAAGTTGCATAGGCACAAGCACAAGCTCAAGTTGCATAGGCATAAACACAAGCTCAAGCTACACGAGATCAAGCTCAAGCTCAAGCTGCACAAGCTCAAGCTACATAGGCAAAAGTGTATGCTCAAGCCCAAGCCCAATATCAAGCACAAAAAGCACAAGCACAAGCACAATATCTTGCACAACAAGTAATGCAACAACAAGCATATTAACAAGCGTTGAAGCAATATCAAGAACAATAGAAAGCAACCCAATTAGCAGCTCAACAACAAGTGTTGTTGGCTCAACAACAACATCAAGGTTAGAAATAGGCCTTAATAGCATAACAACAATAGGACCAACAACAAGCATTGTTGGTATAACGACAATTGCAAGCATACTTGGCACAACAGAATGTGCAAATACCATCCATAAACATACCAACCAATTTTCCCATCCCACTGATAGTTGAACCACCACAAAACACTTTCATCTCACCCCCTGATCTATAAAATGATTTCATACCATAAATCAAGTGCCTTTCACAATAAGTGCTCGATCTTTAATCAGGCCAAGCCACAAAAACACCCAGAAACTTGTGTCCTTATTCGTTCGACAGGAGCCTCATAATGAAACCATTCCCAAAGGTATTTGAGATCCCCAAGTTTAACAAATACCATGGGATGGGAAACCCTCAAGATCACATCAGGGAATTCCAAGTTCATTGCATGGAAGTCACATATGATGATACCTAGATCTGATGTGGATATTTCCTAGAAGTTTGGTTGGCCATGCCATGGAATGGTTCTCTCCCTTCCTCCTAGCATCAAGACATTCCAAGAAATAGTAAACACATTCATCAAAAAATATTCATTCAATATCGGAATGGATGTTATTCTAGAGGAACTATCGGCTCTGAAACAAGGTAAGAATGAATCATTTGCTTCATTCCTACAATGATGGTGATCCAAGGCCAATCGAAGTAAATTGGTCATGTCTGAGGAACAACAAGTGTGCACTATCATATGCAACCTGGACAGAGCCTTGGAATTGCATCTCAAAGTCCAAGGTATCACCATGTATGGCCAATTTATCTCCAAGGTGCTCAACATCAAACAAGCCCTTATGTCACAAGGAGGATCACCTGCATATCCTGAACAATAGAGCAATCACCCATCCACTAGTTATAATGAGAAACCTCGTACATGGGCAAAGAATATAAATGTTACAAATGATGGTGTTTTTGATGAAAAAATTGTCATCAATGCCCCTTAGAAAAATACAGTCATACCACAAAAACAACCTCAAAATCACCATCAAAACAATCAGCAAGCCAACATAGTAGCTCAATAGCCAAACACTCAGACCATCAACAATGTCAATGATCAAAGGGGGCCACACTAGTGAAACAAGAACTCCCCCAAGAGGAAGTATACTACCCTTGGGGAATGAATTGATGTTATCATGAAGACATTGACAAACGAAAACCTCATCAAGGATCCCACCTATGAGAATTATCAGGAACCAGATGTGAAACCACCGTGGTACAATGAAAACCAGCTTTGTGACTTTCACAAAATCAAAGGACATACCACTAACAACTACATGAGGTTGAAGAACCTAGTCCAAGACCTTATTGATAAAAAAATCATAAACATGGAGTAGCCAACTGGAAATCAAAACCTCAAAATATACATGAATCTGATGCCAAACCATAACAACAAAGGAAACAATAACAATGACAAGGGGAAAGGAACATTCAAAAGTGTCAATCATGCATAAGGCCATGTCATTGCATCCTTGGATGAGTATTGCACCACTATCACTATCAAAGGAGCCCATGTTGACTATTGAGTCACCATAAGAGGTGGAAAAAATACCATTGTAGGATCATCTCAGCCAAATAGAGCACACACCCAACCCCAGATCTATTCCCAGTGGTTACAATGTCCTTTATTAGCTAAAAAGAACCCTAACACAAATCTCCATCATGGAGTTGCTAAAAATTTCATCTTCCCAGAAGAAAATCCTTGAGGAAGCATTAGCTTCATCCACTATCCTCACGGATCTTGATGCAGAACAATTCCAAGTTATGGTTGGAAACATCATCACTTTGAATCTCCTTACATTGTTTGACCAATACTTTCCTACTCAACCATCTCACAACCGTGCACTCCATTTAGAGGTCCTAGTGCATAAAAATAAAGTCAACCAAGCCTTGGTGGATGGAGGTGCAGGTTTGAATATTTGTTCCCTCAGGCTCATTAAGAACCTGAAAATCTCAAAGGATTCCATTGACAAAGGAAAAGGTATTACAATCATAGCATATGATGATCAAGAAAGAGAGTCCCAAGGCACAATCCAAATACCTATTCAAGTGGGGCCAACTATCATGGAAACTACCTGTTAGATCCTAGACCTTGACTTTCCTTATAACATTCTCCTGGGATGTTCATGGATCCATAAAATGCAAGCAATAGCATCAACCTTCCATCAATGTGTCAAATTCACAAATGAAGGCCAAGAGCTCACCATTCATGCAGATCCCGAACCATTCTCCTACTACAAGAACCTAGAGGAAAAATACTACAAAGTTCCTCAAGTTCCTAAAAATGAAGGCCCATAAACACCATACATTGATGTAGCCACTCTTTCTTCCACTTCTACAACAGAGACAACTGCCACTCCCGCCATCCCCACCATCTCTAATATCAAAGTCATCATCCAAGACAATGGTTACGGAAAGTATAAAATTCCCAAAAATGATTTTGGGGTAGGAGAGTTACCAAAATCTCCTAGATGAAGAGGAAGACCACAATCAAATGAAGCCTCCACATCCCAAACATCCTCTGAAGGATATTTCAACTTCAAAATTTGGGGAGATCTTGACTGAGAAGTAATAGAGGAAGACCCATCTCATCTCCTATATCAAGATAACAAACCAGCAACGAATCTACCTACAGATGATAGTAGCAAGGGTTTACAAATCATGCTTGCAATGGGCTATGGCAGAAACTAGAAGCCTGGCCAAAATGATAACGGGCTCCTAATACCTATTATTCTTGAGATGCAACTAAAAAATCTTGGCCTTAGATGTACCCCTCTCAGAATAGCAATACATCGCAAGAGTCCTTCAGTTAGAAAGGTCAATAATCCTCCTCAGTAATCAGTAGTACCCACTTGTCAAATGCCCATATCCATAGATCAGATCATAGATATAGCTAGTGAGGAAGATCCTATAACCGATTTACGAGCACTTTTCGAGGAAACCTCCCTACTTATGAGACTTTTTATCAACCTGGATTTGCACCCTGCAGAATATAAAATCAACAATATAGTGTAACATGGGAAGACCTCTAAAGCTGTGGGTCATGTATAGGTAGAGGTCAACCTCCGGAGAAGGTCAGCTTCCTTTGGTGTCACCTAACTACTGATTCTATAAAAGGAAAGGGAGAAGGAATGCATAAAAATAAAACTAACACTATGGTGATGGACCGAATTGACATGAATCATGAAATTAAATAGATGAACATACACTAGAAAACTAATGATAGTTACTTTATTTACTCAACATGAACTTCGTGAACTTATGCATCATTCTTGAAAGGATTAATCTGCATATACACTTTAAGAAGGAAAGATGAATTTCACAACTTTAAAGTTTGAATGCAGATTGAGAAAACACAGTTAAAAAAAAAATCACATAATCTAGAAGAAAATGAAAGGAGCATGAACACTAACACTAGTTTTGAAGGTAATCTCTGTATTTTATATTCAAAAATCCAAATGAGTTACAAAGCATACATCAGCTGAGAAAGGATTTGATAAAAATCACTAACTCTTTAGAATGCATAGTCTGAACTGACTTACAAAGAGGAAAAAATGCCATATATACAAAAGATGTGTTGGCCCCTAGGGCTTACAAAATATCGGCCTTCAAAAAGATCTGCCCCTAGATCTTTTCGAATAAAATTAATGTTGCATTCAAGTGAGTCCCTGCTGTCCATGTCAGTGAAGAAATGCTCCAGGAATGACCTCCTTGATCTTTTGCAATGCCCACATTAACTTCTGGTCTCATGTCTATCTTCAAACCTCCTTGCCGAGCTGCTTTGAATGCTCTTCAGCTCAGAGCAAATCCACGTCACATTTGTCTAGTTAGTTATCTTCACAGGGGTCAAACTACCACGGCTCTCCTATAGCTTCCTCCGATTGGTTGAACAGATGCTTCATGGGGCACCAGACATTCGAAGGTCATTTAGATTGAATCGCATGTTAGTGAGACACTAACCATGTCTCCCCGATACGATTATGCCCTTCAGCAGTTATTGGCATAGCTCATGACGATCAGCAAGACTTTTCTCTTTTGGGAAGACCTCATGGCGAGCCCTCAAGAGTCATACCTATATCCCTTTCCAATGGCTTAGTCATCTGCATTCAGCAAGAACTCCTTTAGTCGACAGGAGGTCATATCGATCTTTGTGAGTTATACTGCTAAGCTCCTTCCTCAGTAGGACATCCATGTGTCGGTGAGACCTCTTACCAAAGGAAAAACACTACTGGGACCCTTCATCCTTCGATAGGACCTCATGTTTTCACTGAGCTCACTTTCTTTCAGCAAGACCCCCCTCGGTCGGGGAGACATCTCCCCAAAGACATCACCATTTGTCGAGACCACACCATGTCAGCAAGACATTTCACTTTCGGGAAGACCTCGTGCCGAAACTTCTTGATTTGGCAAGAGCCCATCTAGTCGGGAAGACACTGCTTGGTCGGCGAGACCTTTCGCTGAACTCTCATCTTGTCGCCAAGACCTATGTTTGTTGGCCAGACCTCACGCTGAGTTCAACATCTCGCCAAGGGCTCCATTCTTTTGGCGGGACTTTGTACGTTCAGCCAGACTTCATGTCGAGGTCAACTTTCCTATGCTGAACTCACTTCACTTTGGGGAGACTTCGCTTGGTCACCAAGACACCACGGAAAACTTTAAAACCTTTGTCGAGACCTTCGTTTGTTGGTAGGACATCTCCCTGAAGGTAAACAACTGTCCCTGACGCCGGCCTTGTGAACAACCTTTGGTGTGACTCCCATCGGTCAGGAAGAATTCACAGCGGGCAGCAAGAGCTCATGGTGAAAGCAACCTCCATCGGCGAGACATCTTGGCGACCCCAAAAACTTTCAGCCAAACTACGATTAATTGGCGAGACCTCTCATCGTGGTCACAATCTTATGCCAAAGGAAAAATCCTTTAGTGAGACCTTTCATCATCTATCGCCAGGACCACCTTCATTTGCTAAGACATCACAGTGAGGCCCCTTCTCCCTGATGGTAGCCTGGTGAATAACTGTCGGTGTGACTTCCTTCTAGCGGAGAGATACATAAAAAATCATGGTGACCTGAATGTCCTAGCGATCGGTGTATTCAAACAAATAGAACGCACTGGTAGTCGGCAAGATAGCAGGAGGGTCTTTCTGACCTTCTTCTTTGGTGGATTTTATGCCGAATCTGACTGAGGTGAGGATTTCCAATAGACTTCCCTGTGAGGTAGCACTAGATAAGGACCTAACCCTTGATGCAAACATCCCATTTGGCCTTTGAGAACACCGAAAACGTAATCTATTCTGCCTGATTGAACCCTTAGGTGAAAATTTGGGAAACAAGACTAAAAACCAAAACCATGAAATCTATCTAGTCTACCCACAACTCATCGATTATGACCAGCGAGGAGCACCAATTCTAGATACATGAAAAAATGATGAGGCACTCTCAAAATTCATGGGACTACAGGATAATATTCCATGTGGGGATCACAAATCAAGATTTATCAATGAGCTAGATACACATGCATACTATGGGGAAACGATTGAATCCCTCATTCACAAAAGTGAAAAACTAAGAGTAATTTCTAGGTCCTTGAGTGAAAACCACACTGTGGCACTCTTTGACCTAAAAAAATTAAAAAGAAAGGACACATCCAATGGTGAAAACCTCTATGAGGCACCCGAGGATGGGGGATTCAATCTTCCTTTCAGAGCTCTCCATCAGGAAATATCAACAGTCCTAACCGAAAAATGCAATCTAGTTAATCTAGGAATAGAGGAGACCCCACACATCACATTTTATGTAGAGTCATTACTGTCAGAAGAAAAAGAACTCCTAGCAACCTTCTTGAGAGAGAGAAAGGTAAACTTTGCATGGAGCTATGCAGACATGCTCGGTCTCGATCCAGAAATTGTGGTTCATCACCTAGCAATATACTCTCAAGGAAAGCCCATTAGACAAAAGCTAATGAAAACGCACCCTCAGATTACCCTGCTAGTCAAAATGGAACTAAAGAAACTACTAGACATAGAATTCATTCAACCAATGGACTATCCAAAATGGGTGTCAAACTTGGTCCCTATCTTAAAACCCGATGGGGGCATTAGAATTTGTATAGATTTCAGGGACTTAAACAAAGCATGTCCAAAAGACAATTTCCTATTTCCCAACATTGACATGATTGTGGAGATGACGATGAGGCACAAAATGCTTTCTCTAATGGATGATTTTTCGGGATACAACCAAATAATGATTGCTAAAGAAGACCAACACAAAATGACGTTCACTTGTCCATGGGGGACTTATTGTTGGAATATGATGCCATTCAGCTTGAAGAATGTAGGAGCAACATACCAAAGAGCCATGACTTTAATCTTCCATGACATGATCCATAAAAAATTCAATGACATTAGTATGTGTAGGATCATCATGGAAAAAATAAGCCCTTAAATGGCAATGAAAATTCAGAAAAATAAGAGTTAGGTAACTTGACATAAAAATTTGAATAAGTTATCTATATTATTTCAAAAATATGTAAGAATAGAATATGTGGAAAATTGAATGTAGTTTCTAAACTACTTAGTTTATTTTATTTTTTTAAATGTTTGTTTGGTGAAAATTTGAAATTTCAAAGCAGTACTTAAATTTCAAGGAAAAAATAAGAAGTAGGTGTCTCTCACCACCCTAACCACAATAAAATGATAATATTTTTTTATAATATTTTAGATATAAGTAGAGGACTCATGTACAAATGTGACGAATTTTTTTTTATAATTTTTTTCCAAGTAAATAATTAATTATGAATTTTTTATTACAACTTTAAAAAATATAAAAATTGTATGTCTGACCACCTTAACTTGGTCAAAACTTCATGAAATTCTTTTTTTTTTAATCCTATAGTATGTGAAGCATAGAATGTGATGCATGTTTTGGATTCAAAAAATATGACACCATTTGAAAGTTATAGATTTTTTCAATCAACCTACCAATGAGGACTTTAGTCGTAATTCCAATAGAAAATGAATAATAATTATTTATTAAATTCAAAGTAAAGAATAATTTATGTTGGTGGAAGGCTGAGAGTCTCCTCTACAAACCCTTTTCATTTCATCAATTTTGGCTAAAAATAAAGTCCTCAACCACATGGACAAAGTCTAGGAAAACAAGGTAAGTTGTCAAACACATTTTTTGCATTGACTTCTTAGGATTGGCATGTCCAAGCCAAATGCCAAAGCAAGCCCGAGGCTAATCCCTAGGCAATAAATTTTGTGTCAAAAATATCGGATATCTATTTCAAATCAGATATCCATTTCAAATCGGATATCCATTTTGAATCGGATATCTGAATTGGTTTATATATGATTTTAAAAAATGTTATACACTTTATAATATATGATTTAGAAAATGCAATAAATATTTTATAGTTTATTTTAATATATCTAGTTAAGAATATACAATATAGTTTATAATTTAATATATAATATATTATATTATTATGTATAATATTTAAATATTATTTCTATATTTTAGTTAATGTATATATATATTACTAATATATAAAATATTATATAACCAATTAATATTACTAACATATAAAATATTTAAATATTATCTCTTTCCCTCTCTCTCTCTCCCTCTCTCTACCCTTCTTCCCCTCTT
>VDFB02086081.1:382509495-382676149 GCA_007258455.2 Sequoia sempervirens | reverse complement strand
AGAAATGAGGGTGCATAAAAATAATTGGGAAGAAAACCCATTACTTGCAAGTATTCTAGAGGTGAGAACCATATGGAAAAAGATGTTTGAAAAAGAGGGACAATGATAGGAAAGAATATCATATTACAAAATTAAAGTGCAAGAATACAAAGATAGAAAATAAGGTGCACCTTCATTTGTACCTCTAGGTGCAAAGCTTCAATCGAATAACTTATTTGCACCTATAGTTGGGATTTATTTTCTACTTACTATTCTCCATAAATTTTTATTCATTAGTTGTATTTGAATTTTCATTCTCCAAATATGAAAAATAAATCCCTAATATTTATCTAAAACAATCTTCATAATGCTATATCCTCTTTAAATCAATATCTAACACAAAATCTCTCTTATACCAGCATTAAACTCATAATATTAAGCATAATAGCCAATTTGCACTCACCTAGATTGATAATTCCTTAACGATAAGAAGGAAAATATACATAAGAAAACAAGTGGCTATGCACTTGTAGAGTCCAATAAAAACTGCATCAACAAATCTTAATCAATGAATCAAAATAGCATCAACATATCTTAATGTCTAATTACCATTTATCTCTTATAATGCACAAATGTGCATTTCAACCTGTCACACTTCATTGTGAAATCTTTTGATTCTCTTACACATCATTCTGTAATTCTTCTTTGCTTAAGGCTGAATGTGGAAGTCAGTGATTTATCTCTATATTGTGAGCGCGTCATCCAAAAATTCCCTCTCAACATAGATCATCATACGTGTGTCCTTTTACAAGCAGCCAAGTTTTTATTACATCCAATAAATCATATGTAAGCTTTATTTTATATTTTCACTTATGATCTACAAATAAAACCAAATCAAAAGGAAATAAAACTAAATATATATAACACAATATCTAAACCTAGTTCACCTTCAATATAAATCACAACTTTCTTGCCTTTTCACTGGATAGACCGTGTGGATCTTGCATTTCCTTCTTGCATAAAACTCTTTTTGTGCAAATCATTTATTGCTTTCTTATTCATCATATCTTACCCAACAAAGGTGAAGAATCCTTCCACATTCTTATGAAAAACATATATCTAATCATTTTGAATGCCTCCTTTATTGCAGATATGGCTTCTATATAAGGAAATTAGAGTAGCAAAAAAAATTTCCTACACCAATCTTGAGAGGAGAAATTATGCAAAACTTTTAAAAGTTGATCAAATAGTTACAAATATTCTAGCAACATATTCATAACAAGAAAAGAAACAATTAACAAAAACACCAGATATATGTGGGGAAAACCTTTTTGAGTGAAAAACCTCACACTCCAAAGCCTACTCAATGTATTTAAAATCCAACAACAAGATTACATACACTTGCAGAACAAGTCTTTTATAGGAGTATCACTAGTAAACAATTCTAGAAGAATTCTAGCAGTAATTCAATAACATAATAGTACCTGTAAACTCAACTCAAAAACTACTCCTCAAGCCTTCAATTTATAGACCTCCACCAATACAGGAAACCATCTATGGTTTACAAAACCATGTGAAAAACCACTCATGAGGTGTATTGCCCAAAAATGTAAGATTTCAATCTAAAATTAGGTTCTCACATCCACAATATTCTCTTTGATTTTTTACCCTAAAAAATGTCACAATCTATCATAATATCTCTAAAATTAACCTTTTCATGATATACTATCAAGTGGGCATCTTTGACAACTAATACTTCTATTTTTAAAGCACCGACAATGTGTAACAACTATACCTAAAATTTTTTCAATGAAATTAAATCAAATCTATGAAAAATAGCAAGGTTGAGACACCTCATTTCCAACATTCTCCCACTTGTTGAATACCCTACGAGAGCCAAGGGAGACCTTCTATCATGGATTAACTACTAGGGGTCGAAAATCCCATACACTCATAACACCACCTAAATTTCACTATGCTTATGGGATTAGTTAATGCATCTACAACATTCACCATAGTCTCTACCTTTTCTAGCTTCACCCTGCCATCCTTAACCATATCTCTCATGAAGTGATACTAAACATCAATGTGTTTGGTCTTGGCATGAATATTTGGGTTCCTCGCAAGGCATATTGCACTCTGACTGTTGTAGTAAAGTGTAGGGTAAGTGCATGGATCTATGACACAATTTTGATGCCAAATTAAAAAAAAATGCAAAAAAACACCAAAAAAGAGCATTTGGTGCGTGCCAAATTTGGCATGCGCCAAATGACTTTCTCATTTGGCACGCACCAAATAGAAACGTTCTATTAAAACAAAAAAATGCATTTCTAACCTTATTTTTTATTCACTTGCAGCTTGGCTTGGAGGTTTTTAGCTCTCTAACTCACACCCACCAAATCTCTTCCTTTTTTTTGCACTCTTAGCTTGCAATTCTTGATGAGGATACCACCAATACATCAAAGAGGGTGAAGATTGTGAAGAGGTATACATTTTTATTGTTTTTATTTCGAATTTAATTTAGAATGTAGATTGAAATAGGTTTTTTCAATAAAAATTTGTTCTAATTCTCAGGGAATGAATCTCCACCTCCAAACATTGAGAATTCACATTCATCTGCTCATGAAGAGCCTCATATACAAGAAGAACTTGAAACCACTCCATCAGCTCATAGGAATCTTCAAGGAACACAAGAAAATATCCTAAATCAAATTGAAAATAATAAAAGAGACATTAAACAATTAATTGGAAGATTAACTAAGCATGTCGAAACCCACCCTTATAAGAGAGGGATTGCCAAATTGTTGAATTCAATTGTATCTCATGTAGGAGAAATGAGCGAGAAAATAAATTTTTGGTCAATTAAGAGCCATGAGTTGAGAAATTTTTATGCTAGTGGTTTGTCATATGTAGATGTGAATTTTTTTTTTTAGAAAAGCCAACTTGTGTGTACCCTATTTACAGATTTGAGAACCAACACACCTTTGTCTCATGCATGCAGGAAGTTCCCCATCCATTGGTGCCACCATGAATTAATTAAAAATAAATTTTGGGAGTGGTGGTAGATGGTATGTGACCAACCTCCATGCAATAACCATGAGGTACCACAATACTTTTTGAGGAAACTCTATTGCAAATTTTTCCTCAATAAGATCCCAAATTGTTTTGACATCTTAGACTTTTAGGGTATAAGTGGGGGTTCCACACATGATAGACCTAGTGCATGACGTAATCCATAGTTGGCACTGAGACCCTTGGCCAAACCCATGGTGGAGCATGTCACCATTCCTTCCATTGTTAAGGATAGTGTAGAGGTGGACACACTAGAGTCAATTAGCTCACTCACCCAAACCATTATATAGTGTGCAAGGCCTGTAGTAGAGCCTAATGTGAAGGAGATGCGTAGGCCCTGAACTCCACCCCACCATTGTGGCACTTGTGGTGTTGTTTGCATGTATAATTATCAAACTGCTCGGGATGCACCTACATAGCCTACATTAATTGTAGAGGTGATGGTTATGACAAATGAATTGTTGAATATTACATACGACATTTATACTCAAGTAAAATTTAGCAAGTTTATTTAATTTTGTTTATTAAATTATATTTTGAAATTTAAGAATAACTAAATTAGTAGAAACAATATGCTAAAATTTTAGGGTTGAAGTGTTCATGAGACATGCTTCATTCCTACAGACCCTTATTCATTCTCAACGTTGAGTCCATAGGTATGCAACTAGTATGAATGATATAATTATTGCATTTGAATAGTTGAATTTTATATTTTAATTTTTGTCTCATAACATGCTTTGGATGTCAAATAGTTTCTTGGTGGACCTTCGAGCTCCACACATCACAATTCATGTCCACAAACAACTTTCACTTAGGTATCCTTTATTCATTAATGGTGTTCTAAAACAATGTTAGCTAGTTTTCATAACTTTGTGTATAAAAATCTAAAAAATTGATGAGAAACACAAAACTTGGTTGGTCTTGTGAGATCTTGATTATATTTACCATTCAACATCCATCTCATTCTTCCATTCCTTTCATCATGCATATTTTAACCATTTTATATTGCACATCCCAATCTTTAACACCTTATATATTATACCAGCTTCCTCCACATTTCTTCTTATACACATATCATTACAAGAAACCTTTCCTTCTACTCATTATTGATGACATCTCTTATACATTATTACTACACGTGCCTCAAGTTCCCACTTCATGTCCTATATTCAAACCTTGGACACTATCTAATTCACTTTATGGTCTAATATTCCCTCCTAATTACTTCCCATTTACCTCTACTATAGTTCACCTTAAAATGTTTTATTATCCCATCCTAGCTCATCCAATTAATCTCTACTAGTACATTCTATGTTCCATCATCCCCTCTTGATCATGTCACATTATCTTCTCCTAATTCACTTTTTGTTCCTTTATTCCTTCCTAATCCCATCCCATTGACATTTAATACTTCACCCTATTTTCCATGATCCCCTCCTATACCATCCCACTAATATCTTCTAGTCCATCCTATGTGTCATTACTCCCATCTTATTTTACCCATTATTATTTCACAAGTAGATGCTCCATGATTCCCTATGTTCCACCCTATGTTCCTTTATCCATTCTATGTTATACCATTTGTATCCACGTTTCATCCTAGATAACTCTTCTCTATTATTACTACACAAAGGTCAAGGTATGTGTATGTGTAGGATCATGATGGGCCAAAAAGTGCTAATATGATGGGTATTTGTAGGGTATGTGGCTGATGACTTTTTTTTACCCAAAATTGATGAAATGAAAAGGGTTTTTAAAGGATATTCTCAACTTTCCACCAATGTAAATTATACTTTACTTTGAATTTAATAAATATTTATTATTCATTTTCTATTTGAATTACAACTAAAGTCCTAATTGATAGGATGATTGAAAAACATCCATAGCTTTCAAACGGTATCACATTTTTGGAATCTAAAACATGCATCACATTCTATGCTTCGTATACTATAGGATTAGAAAAAGAAAAATTGAATTTCATGAAGTTTTAACCAAGTTAAGGTGGTCAGACATACGAGTTTTTATATTTTTAAAAGTTGTAATAAAAAATCATAATTAATTATTTACTTGGAAAAAAATTACAAAAAAATATACATCACATCTGCACATGAGTCCTTTACTTATGTCTAAAATCTTATAAAAAAATATCATCATTTTATTATGGTTAGGGTGGTTAGACAGACACCTACTTCTTATTTTTTCCCTAAAATTTAAGTACTACTGCATTGAAATGTAAAATTTTCACCAAATAGATTTAAAAAATAAAAAATAAACTGCATAGATTAGAAACTATGTTCAATTTTCTACAAATTATATTCTTACATATTTTTTAAGTAATATAGATAACTTATTCAATTTTTTACATCAAGTTTCCTAACTCTGATTTTTCTAAATTTTATGCCACTTAAGGGCCTATTTTTTCCATGATGATCCTGCACATACCCATCAAGTTCCCACTTTATGTACTATATTCAAACCCTCAACACCTCCTAGTTCACCATATGTTCCATTATTCCTTACTAATCACATCCCATTAACCTCTAATTGTCCACCCTATATTTTGTTATCACATCCTAGCCCATCCCATCAATCTATACTAGTCCATCCAATGTTCCATTAACCCCTTCTATTCCCATCCCATTACCCTCTCTTATTTCACCTTATGTCCCATTATCCCCTCTTAGTCTCGTCCCACTATCTTTCCCTAATTCACCCTATTTTCCTGTATTCCCTCCTAATCCCATCCCATTAACCTATAATAATTCATGCTATATTTTGTTATCCCATCACAACCCATTCCATTAATCTATTCTAGTCCATCCCATGTTCCATTAACCCATTCTATTCACATCTCATTACTCTCTCTTATTTCACCGTATGTTCTATTATCCCCTCTTGGTCTTGTCCCATTATCTTCCCCTAATTCACCCTATGTTCCTTTATTCCCTCTCAATCCCATCCCATTGACCTCTAATAGTTAACCCTATGTTCTATGATCCCCTCTTGGACCATCCCAACAATCTCTACTAGTCCATTCTATGTTCCATTATCGCATTCGAATCTCATCCCATTGTACCCTCTATTATTTCACCATATGCTCCATTATCCCCTCTTGGTTTTCTCTCTTTATCTCTTTTATGCTATAACACCTCCATCCAAATTTTATCCTATACACCGTTAGAAGAAATATTTCTTTCCACTCATTATTGACCAAAGTTTTCATCTCCATTACTATTGCACACCTCAAAAAACAACTTCATGTGCTATAGTAAAACTCTAGACATGTCCTAATTCATCATATATTCCATTATCCCTTTGAAAAATACTAGTAACATAGTAGTCCTCATTTCATTCATGTGAACTTCATTGTGGAATTATCACTATGTTAACAACATGCCCTCATTAACATTAGTTCATCAACATATGCAATTTGAATCTCAATAAGCACTAAACTTTGGCATTTGCAAGAGTTTAGACTATCCTAGTGGACTTAGTACTTTCACCATTTTGTGATCTATAAGCACTATATTGTATTCCCAACTGATGCCAACCATTTACTCTTTCATTTATGAATGTTATAAAGGGACTACCTAAACATCTTTATATGATTGTTAGATATGTTGTTTCATTTGTGCAATTGTTGAAATCTGACAGTCCTAGTGATGTTGGTGGCACAATGGACCATGGAACTTTGCTGCAGCAATATCCAATTTTGATCCTTTGGGAGAGGTATGTAGCAGATTAGTTGATTTGACATTGTATTTTATCTTTTATGGTCTATTATAGAAAATTTTCATGATAATTTATGTAGTTTAATTTCTATCTTGATGGTTGCTATAGGTGGTTTTCACTCTAGATCATGGACATGGTAATGTTGTAAATGTGCATGATGACTATATGAATGCTGTAAGTGATTATATTTTGTTATATGTCATTCCACAATTCAATTTCTATGTATTAACATCTTTACTTTTTATCGTATCAGTTGAAGGTCTAGAGTGAAGAGATTCTGAGGACTAGTGATTGAGTTCGAAAGACAAGAGAACCAACAACCACTCCATCTAGCCAAATTTTGAAGGAAACATGTGATCTTTTTCCTTCCCCCAGAGGGAAATGACTATGTACTAGGGTCATTTTTTGTATGCCTATCTGGAATTTTGGAACATATGTTTTGTACTATCAATATATATGTGACATTTTATGTCCATATGGCTCTTTTCTAGTAAGCCTGTATGGATTTTTTAGATATATTGTATAACTTTATTAATATATATCATTCTATAGCCTTAAGAATTTTTTATTAAAAAAATATTATTTTGCTATTGCCATTCTTGAATGATTTTATCATGTGTATTGTGTAAATTGTACGCTTGAATGTTGTAGGCATGTATTTTTTAATAGGTAATGCTTAAATAATTATTGTTGATTTCTCTATAAGCTCCATCTAATGAGTATTATATAAATAAGCTTCATTCCCGGTGGTTTGTATCCTTTGTAATGTTTCAATTACTTGTGCTTCACTTATTCACATTTATGCTTCACTTATCCACATGTATACTTCATGTATATTATGTGTATTGAAGTGTATGCTTCATGCTTACAATGTATAATTCATGTTTTCATATGTATTCTTCATGATTCATGTGTATACTTCATGTATTTGCGTGTATGGTCCATGATTCTTGAGTTCTATTGTTGTCTAGTGGCAAGGATTTTAATGCCAAAAGGTTTCAAATGAACTATAAGAGCTCCTTCCCATAAGAAAATATCATAGCAAAGTATATTACTTTTAATTCATGGTTGAGGCTGGCATCCAACAACTAATGGTTATGATTCTAAAGCTTAGCAATCATTGCATTTGCATCTATAGAACAAGTGGATGTTTCAAACCTCATGGGCATATATATACCTCCATGAACTTGTATGAATGTGCATCAAAACATGTGATAGTTTTTGATCCAACCAATAAAATTTATTTGCATATACTAATATCACAACACTAGACATCTCATTAAATGAAATCAATGCATAGGTTAGGTTTAGTGATATTTTGAAGATATTAGATGTGTATGAACAAAAATATAAGCTTGATTTCTAGATGCATCACCCATGTGTAGTTATCACATTTCTCCCATATTCATCATTTAAATAAGTTAAAAAACATCCTTCCATTTTCTATGTGTGAAATAACATGAAAAATCATTGGGAAACATGGTCCTATAATTTCCTCCATAACATGTTTTATAACTAGATAGAGCATGAAAAACCATACATCATGGATATTGAATAGCAAGATCTAATGTTTCACTCGTAGGATGAGTTTTGCATCTCAGAAAGGGTGCACTATTTAGTGACAACAACTGTAGTTCAGACTCTTAAATGATTCAACTGGTTGAATGTAGCTTAGAGCGATTTAGTGTGTTTGGGAGTGATTCTACGTGTTTGGGAGTGATTCGACATGTTTGGGAATGATTTCCTAGTGTAAACATACCCACCTAGATGCGTTGGAATAGTTTGTTAGGTCACACAATTTACATAATGAAATTTGCACCACTTTGCAACTTTGCACTACTTTGCAACTTTGCACTACTTACATTTGACAACCTTTTTCCCAAGAAAAATGTCACAACCACAAGAAAATTCCTCTAAGATAATGAAAACTAAGAGAGGTTATTGTAGAGGGGCCCAAATTGATCACATAGGCTCAGATGAGAAATTTCTAAGTGTCATGGTGTCTGAGTAATAGACCATCAAAGATTGTCACCATTTTGCACTTTGGACTCTTAAGGGATTCAACTGGTTGAACGTAGCTTAGAGTGATTCGGTGTGTTTGGGTGAAAAATAGGACCATGCATAGTATGAAAATACCCACCTAGATTCATTGGAATAGTTCATTTGGTCACACGAGTTGTAGAACAAAACTTGCACCACTTTGCAACTTTGCATTACATGCATTTGACAACTATTTTCCCAAGAAAAAAGTCACCACCACAAGAAAACGCCTTTGCGATCATGAAAAAAAAAAGAGCTTATTGTAGAGGGGTATAATATGATCTCATATACTTAGATGAGAAGTTTCTAAACATCATGGTGTCTAAGTAATCGCCCATTGAAGATTGCAGCCATTTTGCACTTTAGACTCTTAAGGGACTCAATTGGTTGAACGTAGCTTGGAGTGATTCGATGCATTTGGGTGTGAAAGAGGACCATTCCTAGAATAAATTTACCCACCTATATGAGTTGGAATAGCTTGTTTGGTCACATGATTTGTAGAATGAAAGTTGCACCACTTTGCAACTTTGCACTACCTGCATTTGACAACTTTTTCCCCAAGCGAAAACTCACCACCACAGGAAGATGCCTCCAAGATAGCAAAAACTGAGAGAGGTTATTGTAGAGGATCCCAACAAAATCTCATAAGCTCATACAAGAATTTTTTAAGTGTCATGATGTTTGAGTAATAGCCCGTCGAAAGATTGTAGTCATTTTACACTTTGGACTCTTAAGGGATTTTGTTAGTTGAACGTAGCTCAGAGTGATTCATCTTGTTTGGGTGTGAAAGAGAACCATGCTTCATATAAAATTACCCACCCAGATGTGTTGGAATATTTCATTTGGTCACATGAGTTTTAGAACAAAAGTTGCAGCACTTTGAAACTTTGTATTATTTGCATTTGATAATTTTTTCCCCAAGCAAAAAGTCACCACTATGAGAAAATGCCTCTGAGATAGCGAAAACTGATAGAGATTATTGTAGATTGGCCCAACATGATTCCATAGCTTTAGAAGAGAATTTTCTAAGTGTCATGTTGTCTAAGTAAGACCCCATTGAAGATTGCAGTCATTTTGCACTTTGGACTCTTAAGGGATTTTATCGGTTGAAAATAGTTCAAAGCGATTTGGCATGTTTGGGTGTGAAAAAGGACCGTGCATAGCATAAAAATAACCACTTAAACATGTTGGAATAGTTCATTTAGGAAATTTTTTTTAAAAAAAGTTGCACCACTTTGCAACATTGCACTACTTGCATTTAACAACTTTTCCTCAAGCGAAAAGTCACCACCACAGGAAAACACCTCCGAGATAGAAAAAATTGAGAGAGGTTATTGTAGAGGAGCCCAACGCAATCCCATAGCCTCACATGAAATATTTTTAGGCATCATGGTGTCCAAGTAACAACCCATCAAAAATTGCAACCATTTTCCACTTTGGACTCTTAAGGGATTCTGTCAGTTGAACGTAGCTCAGAGTGATTCGTCATGTTTGGGTGTGAAAAAGGACCATTCCTAGTGTAAAAGTACCCACCTAGATGTTTTGAAACTCTTCACTTAGTCACATGAGTTGCAAAACAAAATTTGCACCACTTTGCAACTTTGCACTACTTCCATTTAACAACATTTTCCCCAACCGAAAAGTATCCACCTTGGGAAAATTCCTTCAAGATAGTGAAAACCAAGAGAGGTTATTGTAGAGAGTCCTAACACAATGCCATATCCTTAAACAAGAAGTTTTTAAACATCACGGTATTCAAGTAACAGGTCTCGTTGAAGATTGTAGCTATTTTGCACTTTGGACTCTTAAGGGATTTTGTCAGTTGAATGTAGCTCAAAGTGATTCGACATGTTTAAGTGTGAAATAAGACCATTCCTAGTGTAAATGTACCCACCCAAATGTGTTTGAATATTTTTTTTGGTCACATGAGTTGTAGAATAAAAGTTGCACCGCTTTACAACTTTGCACTACTTTCATTTAACAACTTTTTCTCTAAGAGAAAAGTTGCCTCCACGAGAAAATACCTTTGAGATAGTGAAAAATGGGAGAGGTTATTGTAGAGGGGCCCAATGTGATCCCATAGCCTTAGATGAGAAATTTTTAAGCATCATAGTGTCTGAGCAATAACCCATTGAAGATTGTAGTCATTTTGTACTTTGGACTCTTAAGGGATTATGTTGGTTGAACGTAACCCAGAGTGATTTGGCATGTTTAGGTGTGAAAGAGGACCATAAATAGTTTAAATGTACCCACCTAGATGCATCAGAATAGTTCATTTGATCACATGAGTTGTAGAACAAAAGTTGCACCACTCTGCAACTTTGCACTACTTGCATTTGGCAACTTTTTCCCCAAGCAAAAAGTTGTCACCATGACAAAACACCTTTCAAATAGTGAAAAATAAGAGAGGTTATTGTAGAGGGCCCCAACCTAATTCCATATCCTTAGATGAGAATTTTTTAAGCATCATAGTGTTCAAATAACAACTCGTCAAAGATTACAACCATTTTGCACTTTGGACTCTTAAGGGATTCTACCGGTTGAACGTAGCTCGAAGCAATTCAGCGTGTTTGAGTGTGAAAGAGGACCATTTATAGAGTAAAATTAGCCACTTGGATGTGTTGGAACAATTCATTTGGTCACACGAGTTGTAGAATGAAAGTTGCACCACTTTACAACTTTACACTACTTGCATTTAACAACTTTTTCAATAAGAGAAATGTCACTACCAAGGGAAAAAACCTCTAAGATAGAGAAAACCGAGAGAGACTATTGTAGAGGGGCCCAACATGATCCCATAGCCTTAGATGATAAGTTTCTAAGCATCATGTGTCAGAATAATAGCTCATTGAAGATTGTAGCCATTTTGCACTTTGGACTCTTAAGGGATTCTACTAGTTGAATGTAGCTAAGTGTGATTCGGCGTGTTTGGGTGTGAAAGATGACCATTCCTATCATAAAATTACCCACTCGAATGCATTGGAATAGTTTGTTTGCTCACACAAATTGCAGAATGAAAGTTGCACCACTTTGCAACTTTACACTACTTGCATTTAACAACTTTTTCCCCAAGTGAAAAGTTACCACCATGGGAAAACACCTTCGAGATAACAAAAACAAAGAGAGGTTATTATAGAGAGGCCCAATGCTATCCTATATCCTTAGACTAGAAGTTTCTAAATTTTACAGTGTCTGAATAACAACCCGTCAAAAATTGCAGTCATTTTGCACTTTGGACTCATAAAGGATTTTCTTAGTTGAATGTAGCTTGAAGTGAAAACTAGAGTGCCTCACCTAAATAAGCTAAAATTTAGCTAAATATATCTTCCCAAATGGTAGAGGCATTAGGAAATGGTGAAGCAAGATTACCATGACTCTCAATAGGGTGATCCCACAATAACGGGTTACAATTTTTGGCCAAACTTGACATTAAAATCAGGATTTTTCACCAAATATTCACTTTCTTACACCTATAGCAGATAAACAATTAAGAATTTGAAAATTAATCAAACTAGTTATTTGTTAGATCTTTTGTGTAGATTCTAACTATATTTAAAAAAAAATTAAAAAAAAAATTGTGAATCATTTTATGTAATTTTTAATAACTTACTTTTTCTACTAATCAACATTTTTAAAAAGTGATGTTTACTTCGGATTGCATAGCTTTTTTAATAGAAAAGATAAAATTCCAATTTTTAAAATACAAACTTTTCACAGCAATAGCTAGTGCATGGATTTTTTTTGATAATTTTTTGTTACATAATTTTTTTCATTAATTTTCCAAGTCAAAATAATTATAATTTGGATAAAAGTTGTACTTTGGCCCACATAACTTTTTTTGTACTCATTTGAATTAACTTATTCTTTTTTTGTTGGAATAATGACATCAATACCTAATTCACATGTATTTTTTAGAAAAAAAATTCTCTAATTTTCTATTTTTTCGTATGTGTGAAACAAAGAACTTGATGTTCATTGAAAATCCTACATTCACAAGAAATAAAAAATACATATTACAATCAAATTAAACATATTTAAAATTATACTTTTTGGGAAGCTTATAATAAGGGCTACATACTTATAAAACATAAATTTTAAATTAATTCATTTGATCACCCAAAAGGTAAATCAAAAATAGATTTTTATCATCATTTTGATAGGTGTAGAGGAGACTCAATTATAGGTATTGTTTAAATCTAACAAGGTTCTATCCAAGGGGGTTTGATCAATCCCTTTTTAATTAAAATAATTTAAATGGAACCTTTAAAGTCTTAAATCATTGTATTTTCTAAAAATATGTGATTTCAAGCAAAAATCAGGATGTCCCAAAAAGTGTAACCCATTATTGTGGTAGCACCCAATAAGTGTATATCTTCTAACACAAAACTATCTTCTTAGTATATAGAAGAGATATTAGGATAAGGGTAAACTTGATTGTCATGGTTATTTAAAACTACATCCTCATGCCCTATAATGTCTTACCAAGTAGGAGAGGTAGGATTGAAATAGCTCTCTATCATTGGATCTCTTAATGTTACCAACATGTCCTCCTCATAAATGTGATTTTCATGATTGTGTCCTCTTTCACTAAATAATTCTGACAAGTAGGGGAGGAGTTGGGAGATGAATAGAGACTAGGTAATGTAGTGTTAGCACGATCTCATTGTCTTGTGTCATAATATCTTCCCAAGGGGTAGGAGGAGAAGGGAAAGCAATACTTTCATGATTCTCAATGATTGCATCTTCTTTCACCAAGATACCTTTGTCACTAATAGGAGAGGTATTAGGAGAAGAACAACTATGATCTTCATGGTTATCTATGATTGTATCCTCTTCTATCACATCCTTCCCACAAATAAGAGAGATAGGAGGGGGTATAGGTTTAAGGAAAGCATTAACATTTTCACTCTCTTGCACTAAGAGACTCATAAGTAGGAAATGAATGACTAACATGCTTATTGACTAACTTTTTCTTTGAAAACTTGGAGAAGATGGATATTAACATTTGTGACATGCAATGCAATGACCTAGAATGAAATGCAAATTTCAAAGTCTAAGCAATGCAATTTACTAATTACAAAAAGCAATAAGCTAAAAATTAAATGTTTTGATGCAATTTCAAACTTTTATCAATGCACTAAAATGAAGCAATTTAAGCTAAATTTAATGAAATTGATTAAACAATAAATCAAGAAACTAAAACAAAAAGGTAATAGCACCAAACAGAAGGTAAAAATTGATATTTTAATGTCCTGAAAATGTAGAGTAGTAGCTAACAAAGACTCATTCGCTAGTAAGCGTGAATAGGTCCTAGTTAGATGTTTGTAAGATTTTTTTGTGGATTTCAGAGTGAATTTTGATGCTTTTTCAGTTGCTAGAAGGTTCAGATTGGACCTGATCAGGGACTTATTTTCTAGTACAGGTGAATGGGTCCTGGTTAGGTATTTTAAAAATATTTTTTAATCATATGCAAGTTCTTAGTTATATCTTTTAGTTCCAAGTCTGAGACAGTGATATTCAACTTGAGATTTTCCAAAAAATCAATGTAAAATTGTAATGAAAAGATGAAATGAAAGGCCTAATTTGAAATGAAAATTTGTTTTTATTTTCAAATGCAATTGTATTAGGTCTAAGTTAGATGCAAAATAATGCAAATTTAAACCCTATATGATATGCAAGATTTCAATGCAAAACAAGAAACCCTAAATGAGATCTTAATTCAATGAAAATCTAAATAAAAATGAATGCAAGATCTAACTTAAGATGCAATGAGAGATTCCAGAAATTAGAAAATTACAATGTTCAATGAGTCAAGTTCACTAAAATGTTTAGGTTGAAAAATAGGGTCCACCAAGATGAATCAACAAGATGATGGACCGCTAAGTTTTTCTAAGGCCATAAACACTCAAATTATGTGTAAAATAAGATGCAAATAAAAATCATAAATACTACCTAACTGTTATAGAAACTATGGGGGAAGTTTTTAGAGCATAAAAACTTATGTACCTGGTTAAAAAGTTGTTTTTTTTTAGCTACAGTGGAAAATGGATCCTTTTATGGTTTCAGAAAATTGATGTTAAGGTCTTGTTCCTTTATGTCTGCACTCTCAAATTCCTTGTTATCAAATTTTGGAAGTCAGTATGCAATTTTGTATAGCTCTTTTTGTGATCTTGCAATGTAGATAACAACTTTTACAACTTTCAAAATTTGACAATTTTGCTCCAAACTTGCTCTTCAACCTATAAATCTACAATCAAACACTTAAGGGAAAAAAAACTTATTGTTTTTTAGTGTAGACACATTAAATTAGCATCGTGCACTTAATTAATTCATATTCATTCAATCATCAAATAAATAAAATTCACATTCATCCATTCATCAGGTAAATCAAATTCATTAAATTTAGTCTCCTAAGGTTATCCATTTAAATTAAATAAATCAACTTTGTTTAATTTAAGTTTCACATCACCCTTTTAATTAAATAAACCAAACTTTATTTAATCAAATCCCAAATTCATATTCCATCCCTTTTGATTTAAATAAAATCAAAGTATTTAAGTCAAATGGGTCAAAAGCATCTAAAATCATCTTAACAAATCTAATCTTGATTAATATAATCCAATCACCCATCACATCCTCTACCTTTTCCCACTTGCACCAATAAAGCATTTTAATTCATTTATTAAAATCATCATTTTCCTTCAACAAAGCATCTTTGAAAGAATTTTCCTCAAGTTTGAATTTGAAAACATGTTGACTTGTCCCTTCCAACATGGCAATAAATCCCCTCTTACATGTCCCCCACTTGGAATTAAAGTTACTTTGTCCCCCTCCAACAAGCCAAATTTGAATTTGAAAAAGGCCAACCAATCTCATTTATTGGCACATTGACCAAAACTAGCACACTCCTCAACCATTCACAAGGTGACAAGTGGCTCCATCTCATTGGCTAAAACATTATCCCACATTGCTCTCTTTTGAGCACTCTTCCAATTTGAGAGTCTATAAGTAGAAGCCTCATTCTTCAACAATCCATCCACAAGCTTATGCAAAGTTACTCTCTTCAATTGAGAGCTGATTTTGTCCACTTCACTCCATCTTCAAGGCATTGTATCATTTGAGTTTTAGCAAGGATTGGGAAAGGGTCACTTTGCACAAGTGACACTAATCCAATATGGAATAGGTACATGCAATGCTTTTATATGTCTTTTAATCCTTGTTATTTGTTGCATTTTTTTAGCATTGACATGTTATTTCATAGGAGTGTTCATAGATTTGCATGGATTGAACTAACGAATTATTAATGTGTGTTTGAGGTTTGAGTTGTTTAAAAATTTATAGAGCTTCATTATGGCACTAGAAGGAGGGCCTGTAATCAGATTTGTAGATCTTGTATAGATAATCTTGTGTCAAAAGCACCCATTATGGCCATTGCCTTATTTTGCTGATGTCTATATTGTTTGATATTTGTATGGCTATGAGCAATGTGCTTGCATGCACATAATCTATGTATTTCTTTTTATTTCTGTAAGCTTCTTTTGCTGCCATCAATATAATTGCTTATCTTTTGTTGATTCACTAATCCTCATAGGCATCGATGTTTTCTAAATTGATCATGCAGATTTTTGTTTAGATGTGATCACATACAAAGGTAGAATTGTCTATTAACACGCCCACATATGTATGCATATATATCTGTGTGTGTAGATTCTATTGATAGGGTATATCGATATATAAAATTTCTATCATAGTAGGTTGATTAATATGCAAGAATTTTTTGCAATGCATAGTCACTGCCACTGTTGAATTCTTCAACTATATAAAATATATGAAATTATCATAAAAGGTTGATTAGTATGCGAGACCTTTTCTCTGCAATTCATGGTCACTGCCACTGTTGAGCTCTTCCTTGAGTTTATTTCACTCCTACATCTACATCATTATCGTCAGATGAGTTTGCAACATCAGTGTATACTTTGGAGTCAACTCCAGATACATTTTTAGGTCATTAACAACTTCAAAGCCAGCAAGAAGCAGTGGATAATTCTAAGTTTAGAAGGCTTTTAATCTAGTCATATTGTCGCCCTTTATTGCTTTTTTCTATCCATCAAGCATTCATCTAGTTGGCCTCCATTTGAACCAACCTATCGACCATTAGCAACTATGCACCAACATCAAGACATCTCCATCAATTTGCAGATTCGATTTGATTTCCATTTTATTTAAGAGTTCTTCAATCATTAAATGTTGATGGTTGTATGGCATGTTCTTTTACTTTAACCAAACCTATTTAGAAGTAGAAAGTAACCACAATCTGCCTTGTGAGTTGGCAAACCATGCCCATGAAGTCATATACTTACATATATACCTTTTCTAATCTTGGATGGTAGTACAAACTTGAAGATGTTTTTATAGATTGTATGAAATTTGTCTTCACTAAATGATGGGTCTCTGTATTTGTCTCATGCACTTATGATGATTGTTGACTTAAAAACAAAAAGAGGAGGGCACATCTTTAAAGTGCAATCTACCCTCAACTATTGAAGTTGCGCCTTTATTGCATAAAGGCCTTACAGATCTACACCTTTTTGTGGTTTCTTCTTGGGTACCATTGGCTGGGAATGTCGTTTATAATAGGAGCACTGCAAAGAGACCTTCATTTTCACCAAAAATCTACCTCGTGGACATACACTTCTCTCTACTATTTCAAATCTGCATTGACTCACATGCATTAAGAATTTAAGCTCATCTATGTTTGTTAATTCTAGCATTCATTGAAAAATAAATCTTTTTTATTATTATTTCCCCACACAAAGCTTCCATAATTGTGATATGAGTAGATCTTTAGTAAAGCCAAAGCATGAATATTGATTTAAGTGCCAAAACATTTATGTTTTAGAGTCACACATTACACATTTATGTTTTAGCTTGCAAAGTTTATCAAATAATTTTGTTTATTATGATAGTCAACATGTGAGATTGAGAGGGTTGTTTTGAAAGATGTATTCCTTATGATTGATAAAATTTATTATCTTGCAAAGTTTATCAAATCATTTTGATCATTAAATTGAGAGGGTTCTTTTGAAATATTTATTCTTTATGGTTGATTTATGGGCTTAATACCTTTAGTAATGTGGATTATGATAAGGGAAGGAAGGGGTCTAGCAAGTGTGATATCTTTTCAATGAAGTCAATATAAATGCATGATCCACTTACAAATCATCCTTTTCTCATCCAAATCTTTGTCCTTTCATTTGGGATCATGTTATTGTTTGAATTTAATGATCCAAATGAGTTTAATATTTTGATCCTCACATGAGTGTCTTTTGTTTAATAGGAAAATGAGGAAGGTGTAAAGGAAGGAAAAGCGAGGAGAATTTCGTTGCATAAGAAGCTTACAAGAGATGTTTGAAGAAACTTGGAGGAAATTTGAGCATTAAACTTGGAGTTGATAAAGCATTTTTTAATGCTTGGAGACTCCATCATATGCTTTAATTTTCTATTTTAGACTAACTCACTTGTTCTTTGGGCTTTAAAATGAACATTTCAAAAGCTTTCAATTGTCATTGCTAGCAAATTGACTAGATTTCATTTGAGGGTAAGAAGTGAACAAAACAAATTTCATATCTCATTTTTGTGCTCTAAAACGAACCAAAACCATTGCTATGTGGATTTAAAATGAACATGTGCAACTTTGTTTTTGTGATTGCTTACTTAAACTAACATCATTGAAAAGGACGTATGCACTTCTCTCACACTTATAGCGATCTTAAGAATCAAAAGGAATTTTTTGTGATCTTAGGTTGAGATAAAGTAATCACCTCCACACTTCATTTTGGGTTTAAAAATTGAACAAAAAACTTTACAAGTGTGAGAAAACCTATTGCATGTGTTCTCCCTTTGTTTCTAAATGAAGGTTGATCGAACTATGAATAAGTTTACTTGCTTTTGTCTATCTTAGAGGGCCTTCCTTGGGGAAAAAGTACTCACCCAAGGGAACAACTCAATTGGTAACACTCTAAAGTCAAGAGTATTTCCAATCGGGATATAAATGTGGGTGTTAGAGTAAACGCCAATATCACATAGTTGACTCCAACGAGAAGGGCAACAATGGTCTCTCGCCACACTGGGTCAACTCCTATGAACGGAAAGTCTGAACTAAAACCCTTGTTGTAGAATTTTCCAAAATCCTTGATCTATTTTTTGGTGCAAGAACGGTTGTTCTAAAGCCACCCCACACTTTTACGATCTTTAGTAGAAACGGAAAGCATTCCATGGGAATTTCATGGTTGTTGATGCTTGGCTGCCTCGTATAAGTGAGTGTCATGGAGGGGAGCTAGTAGGGTCAAGCATCTAACCATTCACTATTAAAGATAAGCGTAGTTGGACTTTTCCAAGTGGGGACTTAACAAATATTGTCTTTCATATCCATAGGATTGTGCTTGCTCTTGGTTACAAAATGCTTTGCTTGTTCGAAAACATTTGAAAACAAACATTTAACATCATCATCAAAATTTCAAACCCTTTAGGAGGAAAATACAATTGACCAAATTCATGTGTTATTGCTTACCCTTGGGATTTCATCCTTAGAGGTTTCTAAGCACTCGGATTTTCATCTCAATTTCCCTACTAAAGTTAAACAATAGGTAACCCTTGCACCTTAATTTCATCAAATTTTTGCATAATATACCTTGTGAAATGAGAAGAAACATTGGACATCTAGTTTTAAAACCTAATCAAGAAATGTTTGTGGTAAAACAAAGTCATTAAGTAAAGACTAAAACCAATTGGACCCCACACATGTGTCTCCAATGATTTCACGCAAGATCAATATCAAGAAACCAAAGGTAAAAGACCTTAGTCTGAAAGCCCATCAAAAGCGTCTCTCAACACTATACGAATTCAGACGAAGACTACTTTTTAACTTTTATAGAAAGGTTTCAAGAAAAATTCTTGGTTTTTACTCATTCTATTACTTCCAAAACCCAAATATTTTTAGAGAGTTTGAACATCTTGTTTAGAGAAAAGATTTTTCTTCAATACCGAGGTCTAAGTAAAAAAGTGTCTTTTTAGGTACATCCTATGATTCAAGCATTTGTAGGATCCAACTCAATCTTTCCTACTTAATGTTTCAAATGCAATTTATTATCTAGCTCAATCTTTCATAGGAAAAATATCATAAAAGTTTGATTTAATTTTTGGAATGTAGTATATTATTCTAATTGTTTGGAATGTAGTATATTATTCTAATTGTTTGGAACGTAGTATATTATTTAGAATATATGTGGATCTAATTCAATATTTTTTGGAAAAATGTTATAAAAATTGATTTAATGTTTGGAATGTATTATATTATTTAAAACATATATTTGGATTTAGATCAATTTTTCATAAGAAAAATATTATAAAAGTTTGACTTAATGTTTTGAGAGAGTATACTATTCTAATTTATTATTTAAAATATATATGTGAATCTAGTTTAGTCTTTCATAGGAAAAATGTTATAAAAGTTGACTTAATGTTTCAAATGAATATATTATTCTAATTTATTATTTAGAGCATATATGTGGATCTATAATATTATAAAGATGTAATAATATTTTACATGTAAATGTGTTATAAAATTTTAACATATATTTAAATATGCAAATTTACATTAATTCTTGGTGTCTTATTTTTAATAATGCATATAATTAGTCCATGAAAATGTGTATTATTTTCTAAATTTCCTCCTATGTGTAACTCATGTTACGGCTCTCCAAGGAAACAACTCACACAAGGATTAGTTATATAATATTTTACATGTCAAGAAAATGCCTAAATTCTAAAATTAATATCTAAGAACCTTGGGAATCAATAAAAGGAATTTATTGAAGGAAATCAAAATTCTAACATTGCATATAGAAAAATTTGTTGTTTTACATATTTCTTGGTGATGTGTTTCACTCCAATAAGTGGTATGTAGATTATAGATGTAATATTTGTAGGCCCTTTGTTAGTTGTCACTTAGATGGTGTAGCTATTCCATCACACAAACAAATTAAATTCTAATGGATTTTTTTCACATAATAAATTTTGTAATTTTTTTAGTGTATGTGTCTTTATATGAGTTCATTTCTATTTTTTATTTTTGATACAATGCTTCTTGGTGATATTTTGAATGGACATCGATATATTTTACTAATATTTTGGTATTACCATTAGGTGTTCAATTGTCTTATGTGATGCATATATTGTGAGTTTATTTGTTTGGACTATTGCAACATTTTGACTTCACTACTTTCACTATATCTATTATATGATTTGTTTATGTTATCTTGTTAAACATAATATTTATAATGATTATCAATTTTGGAATTGTGTTATCTAGATCATTTGGCCTTAAGTTAATTTAAAAAAAAAATACTAAATGTTATTTTCTTATGTTATCTATAAGAATTAGGAGATCATGGAGATAAGAAAGCAAGCACAATGAACAAAATATTGCATAAATTTGACCCAATAGATCAAGAAAATAAGCATATACATAAATGGGCAAGGAGGCACTTGACCTCAATGAAATGAGGATACGAATCCTCATTAATGAACTGATGGTGAGTTGCCTACCAAAAATGAAGGATGAGGTGTTGAAAGTAAGTCGCCACCTCGTAGGACACCTATCTGTTGTGCATGTTTTGCACACACGCCCCGCCGTAGGTAGGGACACCCTTTTTTTGGCTCCCGAAAGACTACTTTGCTCCTGTCTTGTTTTGCATGCCCCATTTCCAAGCCCAAATTGGTCATGTGCCATCAAACGATCAAATTCCCCTACCCAAATTCACCTGCTTGGGGTATTCAAATCTATGGAGAAATAAAGTCCCCCATCCCCTTTCTACCTTTTGTCTTGCTTTGGCTGTTTCGAAAACATCCGTGGACCGCTGTCGGTCCAGTTTCCACATTTTTGACTTTGGGGCCAACTTTTTGGTGGATCTGAGATGTGTTTGAAGTACGTAAATGAATTGCCAAGGTTTCGTCAATGTTCGGTTAAGTTTCGGTGGTTTTGGAGCTTTGTCCCGCTTTGGTTGTTTTGAAAACATCCGTGGACCTCTGTCGCTCCTGTTTCCTCATTTTTGACTTTGGGGTCACCCTTTTTTGGATCTGGGATGTGTTTGAAGTACGTAAATGAACTGCCAAGGTTTCGTCAACGTTTGGTTGAGTTTTGACGGTTTCAGAACATTCCCTCCGGAATTTCCTTCCTCCTTGGCTATTTGGAAACATCCGTGGACCCCCGTCATTCCTGTTGCCTCATTTTTGACTTTGGGGTCACTCTTTTTTGGATCTGGGATGTGTTTGATGTGTTTAAATGAATTGCCAAGGTTTCATCAAAGTTTGGTTAAGTTTCGATGGTTTCAGAACTTTACCTCCGGAATTCCCTTCCTCCTTGGCTGTTTGGAAACATCTGTGGACCCTCGTCGCTCCCATTTCCTCATTTTTGACTTTGGGGTCACCCTTTTTTGGATCTAGGATGTGTTTGATGTGCTTAAATGAATTGCCAAGGTTTCGTCAAATTTTGGTTAAGTTTTGGTGGTTTCGGAGCTTCGTCCCCCTTTTGCTATTTTGGAACATCTGACGGTTGCCTCCTTCCCGGCCTCCGGAGCCCGGCCCCTCTGTGGTCGTTTCCGGGGTTCTGCCTCTCCGTCACCATTTTGGATCATCTGACGACTGCCTCCTTCCCGATCTCCAGAGCCCAGCCCCTCTGTGGCCGTTTCCAGGGTTCCGCCTCTCCATCGCCATTTTGGATGATCCGACGGCCACCTCCTTCTCGGCCTCCAGAGCCCGGCCCCTCCATGGCCATTTTGGATCATCTGACGACTGCCTCCTTCCTAGCCTCTGGAGCCCGGCCCCTCCATGGCCGTTTCTGGGGCTCCGCCTCTTTGTGGCCGTTTTGGAACTTCCGGCGGCCACCTCCCTTCCGGCCTCTGGAACCCGGGTCCTCCGTGGCCATTTCCGGGAGTCTGTCCCTCTTTGGCTGTTTTGAACATCCGGGAGCCTCCCTTCTTCCTGGCTATTTTGAACATCTGGGAGCCTGCCTCCTTCCTGGCTGTTTTGAACATCCGGGAGCCCGCCTCCTTCCCGGCTGTTTTGAACATCCGGGAGCCTACCTCCTTCAGGGCTATTTTGAACATCTGAGAGCCCGCCTTCTTCCTGACTGTTTTGGCTTCCGTCCACTATCTGCCTTCTGGCTTTCTTCTATCATCTTTCCGCCCTCTGGCGCTCTCACCCTTGAAGCACACATTAATGTTTATGGTCCAAATGAGCTCCAAATATGAATATCAAGATATTTTGATGATGCATGAATAGATCTAACAAAGAATTTGTAGATTTGACTGAAATTTTCCTTAACTCATGTATAAATGCACTTACGACACTTCGTGTTTGCAGGAGTCAAGAAGCCTTCCATAGGTCTATCAAAGAGGCCCATTGAGGGAGTTGTCCTACCTTTTTCCAGATGATGATGATTTCTAAGGAGCTTTCTGCCCAAATCAAGGGCCACCAATCCATTGATGCCAATCGTCGATGGATTCGTTTGATCAAAGGAAGAACACTGCAAGCACATCAAGCAAAAGACAACTTTTAGGCAGTTTTAGCTACAGTGAAAAGGAAAATTAGCTAAATGACAAAATTGCTACAGTAACTGGCACTAGATGACAAAACAAAGAAAAGACAAAGAATGTATTTTAAATTGCTAGATAATTGGGGGTAGGTGAAGCCCTAACTTGTAATGAATCTGAGCCACTCAATACAAATTGATCCTAGCCATTCATTTGGGCTTTGGAAAACTATAAATAGGGGCTTGCCCCTCATTTGTAAGAGTTGGAGAATTGATGTAAAGACATTTTGCAGCAATAGAAATCAGCATTGCATGATTTATGGGTGTTCCTTTTGAGTTTTCTCTTTATGTATGCATGGTTCACCTTCCATGTTAGTTTTAGTGTTAGTTTCTTGAATGGAGTGGTGATGGTGTTTGCTATTTTAGTATTTGATGGATTTTCAGCTCATGCTTTTTGTGGTTCATTGATGATGAGTCACTTTGCAAAGCTAGTCTGAGCTCATTACTTCATTGCTGCAACTTAGTTCAATTACATGTGCATGATGTGCATGTGCACTTTGAAAATCTGCAGTCCTTAGAAGATTGCACTGGTTTTGTGTAACTGTAGGTTTCTCTTGGCCAAGAAAAACCCAGTTTAGGAAGCTTGTCTACTTTAGCAGCCACCATTATTACTATTCATTCGTAGCTTAGGATTAGAATAGCTTTCTTAACCCTTCTCCTTTTGCTATTTTTTTTAATCCTTGGTTAGAGTAGGATCCAAAGCATCACCATGAAGCTAAATCAGATGAATTTGATGAGTTTCAACTTGCTGTTTTGAGTGGATAGCCACTATTCATTCACTTTCAGCACTTTGAAACTGCATTTGCAAACCCAACTTCCATGCTTTGTAACTCATCTATAAGTCCACCTTGTGATTCCAGCAAATCACATCAAACTATTGAGGTATCTAAGCATTGTCATGACCTGACATCCGAGAGACCTTGGGATAGTGTTCTGCAATCCGATTGTGGAAGATTGTCTTTCAAGAGAGGTAATACACCTACGCATTACCTGTGTTGAAAAGTGCATAAAAAACACATCAACACTATCTACATTGACACCTCACTGAGAAAGGGTCAATGAGATGCCTAATTAGGCTTAAGAAGCTTAAGTGTATGCAAAGTGCAACACATACACTAACACCCTCCCTTAAGCATAGCCTAGGTTGGCACATGAATGAAATGGCTCCCAACTAATAGCCTTGTCTTGTAATAAGTGGGGGCAAGGGTTTAGGTAGCCTTGTCCTTGTATGACACTTGTCATTGTCTCTTTTGGCTAGTTGACCACCTTCCATGTATATATAGGAGAAAGCTTGGGATGTGGACAACATGCCTTAAGTTGGGTAGCATGTGACGTACTTTTCTTTCTATGTTTAGCATTACATTTTGGAGGAAACCCTTTATTCATGATGTAGTTTCATTCAATATAGGGATTTCCAAATAAGTTCTCAGTCTTATTCTACTTTAAAGCAATTGCTCACAGTATGGTGATAAGAAATTTCTTTAAAGTGGGGGAATACATTGGCATAACTCTTTTGCATTTCAATTACAACTCATGTTTCATTGTGTGGTCTTCTTACTTCATGTGGTGCATCTTTCTCTTTGTGATGACATTAGGTGTGATATCCTTCAAGAGCATGATCTCTCTTAGCATATTATATTCCTCTTCGTGGAAATTCCAAGTAGTGCACATTCCCTAAGTTGTGAATCTTCTATTCTTCAATTGGTCATCTCTTGGAGACATTAGGCATGATGTTCCCTAGGTTGAGACCTCACATGTACTAAGCAAAACCCCTTTGAACATACCTTACACTATTTTTCACTTACAATATCTATTATATGGCCACCTTGCATAACACTCTTTGCATGCTTATAGAGCCATCCTATTTTTTCATGGGTGTTAGCATACAAATTTTTGCTTGCCTCATGAATCTTGTTGTTCATGTTGTGTGGCAGCTTATCAAAGTTATTAGAGGTATAACTTTGGTAAGGTTAGTATGTATGGGAGCTGACCATAGGCATGACTTTCCCATAGCCACTTGCTTGTTTGTGTGGGTACATATATTGACTGTGTGTGTGTGTATGTCACCTCTCTGGGGGCTCACCTAGTGGATACCAGATTCCAGTAGCCTATGTAAGCATGTGTTTTGTTTGCATAGTTCACATTGTGTTCCACTTGTAAATTTTTTTTGGACAAACAACTTAGACCTAGTCCACATCATGTTGGATAGACTATCAAGGCTTGATCCACCCTCTTTTTTCTCTTCTTTCTTCTTTATATCTTTGGTAGTGTATGTTTGTATCCTTTTATTACTTCATACATCATTCACATGCATGTTCTTTTGTTCCTATGTTGGTTTTCCATAGGATCTCAATTGTGGGGGCTTGATCATCCCTCTTGATTATTGTCATCCTATCTCACTAGAATTGGTACACTTGGACACCTCTTGATGCAAATTTATTTACTTTAGTATGATTTTGACGTAAGGTCATCCTCTCACTAAAGTGGGGGCTAAATTTAGTGTATAAAATTGTATCCCTTTACATTTTCACACTTGTTTGGGTCCTCCCTATTAAAATTTGGTTTAATTGGTCTTATTTTGTACCACAAGCCTAATTAAATTCATTTTTCTAAGGATAAACCTAACATTTAATAAATGACAAATAATAATTTAATGTTTTTGGCTATGTGTTTTATATTTAGGGATCTAGGACCCATACACACATCTAGGTGTATGGGTCCTCCCTGGGTCTCAAGATCTAATTTCAAATGATACATTGAACATAACACTTCTTAAAGTATGTGTCTCGGGTTTAAGCCTCTGGGACTCATACACCCAAACTAGCATATGAGTCTCGCTTTAACCTAGGACCTATTTTAATTCAAACTCTTGGTGGGATTTTATTAGAGCTTAGATTCAATTTTAGAATTTTGGCTTGTAGTGTTGTAATTTCAAGCAATTAAGCATAAACAAGTATAAATACAAGGTATTTCAAATAATTTCTCCTAATAAGCTAGAAATTTTGAGTCAAGCATTCAAAAGAGCATTATAGAGTTTGCAAGAGGATTCAAGAGTAGATCATCAAGCATTTGGAGTTACATTCAAGATTCAAGCATCATGTCAAAGTCTTCATGCATCATGTGTGTTTGTGAGCTAAGATTTGTGATGTAGGTTTCATGATTCAAGTAAGAATTCAAAAAAAATATTTAAGCATTCAATCAAGAGTCAATATCCCTAGCCATTGAAGCCATTTCATACAAGTTTGTAGCCTTCATTTCAAGGGTTCGGTGAGTTACAACATAACATTTTTTCATTCATCATTCCTTCATGCTATTTCATTACATTTCAAGGTTTAATTACCAAAATGGGGTTTGACCAAGGCAAACCCCTATTCCCTAACAACAACAAAAAATTCTCTCTTGATGTGTGTTTACAGATATGGGTGAATTCAAGCTTGAATATCCTTTGAAGGAAAAGTTGCAAAAGTTGTCAAAGTTGTCAAGAATTTGTCATGTTCACCAAAACTCAACTATAGACTAGAATTCAGACTATCAAAAATGAAGGAACCTATAGAAGATCACTAGAGGCTACAAAAGCATTAGTCAAACCCTAGCAATAGGACTAAATCACCCAACTCAGTGTATTAGTCCCAATACACTCCCTTTTTCCACCTTTTTTTAGATCTTTCTTAGTTATCAAAAGATTCCAGATTCTACCTAGAAACCCTATTATAGGACTAAATCACCCAACCTCGTGTATGAGTCCCAGTACAATCTGAGGCAGCAATTTCCATGGTTTACAAACCTTGTTTTGGCCTCTCCACTCCTCTAGGTACTTTTCTATTTCATTTTGTTTGTCAATCTGATTTCATGCTTCCAAGCTTCTAGGGTTTGTGCAAAAGTGTTTGCATTTCTCCTTTGAAGTTTTTTTTAAGGGTGAACCCCCATCCAATTACACTAGGAACCCTCTAGCCATTCCTCGATCAAGTCACTTGATTGAGGGATCTAGGTTTCCTAATGAACTAAAGTGTGAAATAGGTCCAAGTTCCATCTCTAAAAGGTGGAACACCCTATTCCCTTTTGTTCACACACAATCATGCTTTGATCTCTTTTTTGTGATAGGATAATTGCTTACAAGTGATTTCTAGGGACTATGAGGTTCAATCATCAAATCCAATATTATTTTCTCTTATAGGAAGATTTTAGATCCCTCTAAAATAGCCTATATCAATTTTAATGAACTCCATTGTGTTTGATTATTACAAAAATTAGTTTAATCTTACAAAATGTTTTATTTAACAGAAACATTAAATTTTCAATAGTTGTATGTTTCATTTACCCCTAATAGGATTGAACTAATTATGAAAATGCACTAGGGTGGGCTAATGAATACTGTTGGATAACTCATTTCATTCCCAGAGTATCCTAACCCTTTTGGGCTAGATTGCACCAAGAGAGTCTCTTGAGAGTCATATGAGAAAAAAATATCAAACTTTGATACAATTATTCTTAGAATTTATGATAACTAGGAATGTCTTTCCAAATATAGGTAGATGTCCGATCCATCTATAGTAACCTATAATTTTTTGTGAAATCTAGATCATTTTACCATGCCAAAAGGGAATGCATTCTTGCAAAATGTCTCATTAAGAGTAGTGTAAAATTTCAAATAGCCATATTTTTTCTTTTGCACCTTATGGGAAAAAATTGACAACACCAACACATTGGAGTGGGTTGGTGAATGCTACTAGAGGAAACATTTATTCCCTAGGTCACTTGATTTTTTAGGTCTACATTATATAAAGAGAGTGTCTTAAGAGTCCTAAGAGAAAAAATTAATAAACATTTTCATAATGATTCTCTTAATTCATGACACCTAGGAATGTCTTATTTGTACCAATAGCTGCATGTTGGGTCCCTCTACAATACACTATCTTATTTTTTGTTAGCTCTAGACTAATTGGCCATACAAACAAGTAATATATTCTTACAAAATATCTCATAAGAGTAGTATAACGATGTGAATAGCCATATTTTTCTACCACACATTATATTTAATATAATTACATTGAAGGCGTGTCCTATTTAAGCTTCTCAAGCTCACTTTTCCCATCAACAATTGACAAGCTCCGAAAAGGTCTGCAAGGGGGTTCATTACATCTCAATCGTGCATCATTTTTCATCATTTTTTAGGCTACTTTTCACTGATCTTTACTATTTTCCCCATATTTCATTTGATTTGATCCTTTTTCACATATTTTATTTGTTTTTAATGCTTCATTTGCTAACTATTATCACCGCCTGCCATGTCTTCACCACCCTTCTTTTCTTTCTTTTAATTACCGATATAAATTTTGTTTAATCAACATAGGTTTAACTTTTATTAATTTCTTCACCACCACTATTAAGGCAGTCAGTATAAGATTACGTATTGTTTAGGGCTTTATCACCACCAATGAAAATATAAACATCTAATGATAATTGATACAATGTTAATTGTTATAGTAGAGGCTACGATGTTTCTTTTTATGCGCGGTTGCTCTAGGATGGCTATGTGCAATCAATATAGAGTTTATTGTTATTTGTGGCTCTAATACCAGCATTATGGAAAGCGATACAATCATAGTTATCATTAAAGGTTTAATACCGGTGTTACCTATAGAAATGGAGATATTAATGGAATAATAATAAATAATAATTTTTCTATTTACTGCTTTGGCACTGACATTATGATAAGTATGGTCAATCAATACGGGATTAATTTTTTATCTATAGACTTTACACCGGTATAATGGTAAATGCCATGTGTGATCAATACATTGTTTATTCTTATTTACAAATTTAACACTAGTACTATAGCAAATACTACTTGAAAAATAGATATGATATTGTAATTGGGAAAGGAAATGGTAAATTTCAAAACAAAGGGAGGATATCTCGGAGTTCCAAGAATAAGAGTAGTTATTTATTTATTTACAACTTTGAAACTATTGTTTTAATTGCAAATTTTATTGAAAAAAAATATTAATCTTTAATTTTTCAAATTTAGATTTGTATATTTATTTTAATTAGATATTAATAATAAATTATCATCAAGTTCATCAAACTGAGCAAATTTAAAATGAATAATAATAACAGCAGGTAGCTTTTTAAACGGATAGAATGGATATTATTAAATTTTAATTATTATTTTTTTAGGCTAAAATGTACATGATAAAAGATATTATTGAATTTTAATTGTTATTTTATAGGGTTAAAGGTGTACCTCATAAATTTGAAGATAGTATAATTGTATTTATATAAATTTTTTTAAATATATAAATAGTAAATATAATATATTAATAAATTAATAATAATATATATATATATATTAATGATAATATTAAAATCAATACATTAATAATATAAATTAATATAAAAAAATAAATTCATGAATATAATAATATAAAAAGAAATTAATAATAATATTAAAACATTTTACTACAAAAATCTGTGCCAAAAAAAATCAAATTTTTCTTAATTGACTTTTCACACTTCTTGGACATACCCATTACACAAAGTGCAATAACTAGTTTATATTTTCATCAACACTATTAATCTTACAGCTTAATCTAAATGTTTAAATCAATAAAAAAGATTTTGACATATAAATATAATAATATAATTTTTGATTCATACATAATTTCTCGGGACCAATAATTATGCACAATTATATTCCAAATATTAGAATCTCCCAAATTCTAAATTGCATTTATTTTCCAACTGAAACCCGAGGAGATTTCATTGCCATCTCATAAGAGGAGACAAAGAAAGCTTTGCAGAATTAAGTGGGGGAAAGAATGTGGACAAATGTGGGAAGGCTCTAAAAATATTTAACCCCTCGAAGATTAGATACAATGTGGAGTTCGATAAGATAGAAGTTATATTTTGTTTTCTGTGAAATAAAAAAATCCCAAAGATACCTATTTTCTATAAGATACCATCATACATTACAAATGAAATGGGAAACGAATAAAGAATGTGTTCTTGGGACTGAAACAACCATCACATGCAATTATAACTAGCATAATATTTACTATTTAACATTACAGGAAGACATTACTGTTATGTTGACAGTCATATACGATTCTGCCAATGAAAAGCTCTAAGCTTATCTCCTACTTCATTCTAAAATGTATTCCCACTTACATTACTGCAAGTAATAACATTGATGTCGCTATCACACAGAATCTGTTAAAAACAGAAAACTAAAAGAAAACAAAATGCCAACACAGATAAAAAACAGAAAATTAATATTGAGCAATATACAGTGATTAAAAATCACAAAGGCAGAGAAAAAGAACTTCACAAAGGCAGAGAAAAAGAACTTTATATTTTTATTCATCAATGTGCAGCAAAAAATCTACACAACTTTATTCAGGAAATATGAAATATATAGAGCAATTATAAAAGTTTCTAAAGTATGTTGGGAAACTTTCCCAACTTAAAATAAAATAAGAACTGTTTTTTCCTTATTTTAACAGAATCGGCGGAGTCGGAGTGTCGGTCGTTCCTTCCAACATCCGCACCACTTGCCCCATGCTTGGCCTCGCATTCTCATCCTCTTCAATGCATTGCAACGCTATAAGAATACCTCTTTTCACCTCTTCTATATCTGCTTCCTCTACAACTGCAAGAACCTCCACCACGATATTACTCATATTCCCCTCGTAAATTTCAGCTGCGGCCCACGACGGAAAGTAATGCTTGTTTGAATCTTGCACGCTCATGTCCACATTTCTTCGGCCTGAAATGATTTCTAGGAGCGTCTTACCAAAACTGTATACGTCAACCTTGGGAGTGATGGGAAGACCAGAGAACCACTCTGGAGCAATGTAGCCTCGCGTTCCTCTCGCAATGGTCAGGACGCGGCTGAAATCTCTATCCAGAAGCTTCGCCAGCCCAAAATCGGCCAGCTTCGGGGTATATGCGGTGTCCAAGAGAATGTTTTCGGGCTTAACATCGTTATGAATGATGCACTCTCTGCATCCTTCGTGGAGATAAAGTAACCCTCTCGCAGTGCCTAGTGCGATCTTCAACCTGGTCTTCCAGTCGAGCAACTTCCGTCTATTTTGAGAATCGCTACTGAACAGTACGGAATCCAGAGAGCCGTTGGGCATGTACTCGTAAACCAGTAGCCTTCGTGATCCTTCCGCACAAAATCCTCGAAGCCTGACCAAATTGACATGTTGTATGCTTCCAAGAGAACTGATTTCCGCTCGGAATTGCTTCTCGTCTGGTCCTGAACCCTCCAATTCCTTTACGGCAACAAGCGTGCCGTCTCTAAGAGATCCGTTGAACACTGAGCCGAATCCTCCGCTCCCTAACTTTAACCTGAAATTCCTAGTTGCAATCTTCAACTCTCTGTAACTAAAAATTCTGAGAAAAGAATTCGAGGAATCTGCATACCTCTCCACCCATCGTAGCCGATACTTCCGCCACTTTAAAAATGAAAAGATACCGAAAGCAACGGCGAAAGCACTAGCAATACCAAGCACTGCGCCCACAATACTGGGCTTTCTGAATTTGGAGGATGGTGGATCAGACTTTGGAAGTGCAGAGGCAGCTACTCGAATAAAGACATTTGAAGTTCTTTGTGATGGAGAATTGTAGACGCTTGGCAAATCTCCAGACCAGATTTGGCATGGTCCTGAAGGCGGGTCGAAAGTAAACGCAGTACAAGAGCAGTTGTTTAGGCAGGCTTTCTTGCAATCTTTCTTCGTGGATGCAGGATATGAGGAAGCATACTTATCAGGCAACGTTGCGCTTGAGTAGATGAATCCGTCACTGCTGCCATTTTTGGCATCGCAGTCTAACGGAATCTGTCGAACACAGCCAGTTGAGGACCAATCTTGCAAACTCCAGGAGCGATTGTCTCTGGGAATGAAGCCTTCCATGCAACTACAGAACTGAACATTGTAGGAGTCGCAGCTTCCGTAAGCGCCACAGACATTATATACGTTGCATTCATTTCTGGGCCGAGACCAGAACATGCTCCATTTATTGTTATCAAGCAAAACATAAAGTTGAAGTCCTCCGGATTTGTGTAGAACGAAACGTGAAATCATGTGTTTACCATTAGGAGGCGTTAATTTATAGCTGAGATAGAAACCAGAGGCAGTATCTTCACCACTGTAATTGTACACTCCTGTCAACCCCATCTCTGGAATGTGACTGAAACGTTTACCGTCCCAAAGTCCACTCTCCCAATACTGTACAGAATTTTTCCATCTTAGCACCACTTGGCTGGTCCCTGAGGGATCCATCTGATAAGAAAAATGGCCAGGAGCTGGATCCAATGAATTATTCCAACAGACAAATTTTATCTTTCCGCCGATCTTCATCCCAGGCAACCAGGTATCAACGGGATGGTCAAAGCTCTGCCAAGCAATCTCAGATTTATTATCATCACTCACCACTACAAAATTGCCAGAATCTAATATCACTGCCCGGCAAGCCTTGTTCGACCCATTGACCGACCAAAGAGACGCACCCTCTGCATCAAACAGTCCCAGACTACCTTGTCTCGACAGCTTCAAAATGCCGGGCCTCTTCTTTGCGGGTCTCTCTCTGTTAGCGACCCAAACAATCGTCTTGTCTGCTACTTTGCTATACCAGATTCCAATATACCATTTATTGGTTCCATTTGGGCTGAAGAATCCCAATTCAAACGTTCCATTCTTTGAAATTATTGTCTGATTTCCTGTTAGCGGGGCACCCAGGGAGAGAGTATCTGCCCTATCACCAGCGCACTCCTCCCAGTTGTGCAATATAATTAACACAGTAAGAGCGAAGAGCAAATATGCCAATGGGCCATTACTTCTCATTTCCATATTCTTTGTGTCAATATTTATTGGGTTGATCTGAATGAATAGCAGTAGTATGGGTTTCCATTAAACACAGAAAAGCCAGACATGGTTTAACTGAATAGTAACAGAGCAGCAAGCCGGGTAAGCGTGGGAAGAAAATGGCCGGCAATAATCTTGTAGCATTGACCGTTTAAACTCAATAATTTTGGTTTACAGATTGAGAAGTTTAAGAATTCAGTTTAGGGAGAAATTAGACTACTATGAGATAGATGGAAGTGCATTTTGTTGGGCACACTCGATTTATTTTTGTTTTTTTCTTTGAAAAAAAGCTGAGGTACGTAAATGTCAAGGTCTATCAAGAAAATACATGAAACCTGCAATTGCGTTTTAATTGGGGTACGGAGACAAACAATTGGTCAAACTTATAATGGTCAAATATTTTATGATAATTTTTCCGATCACTCCATAATGCCTATCGTATCGTGCAGAGCACCGAAAAATATATATAATAACGGGGAGAGTTTTTTAAATAAAATAGCTAATTTCTCTTATATATTTAAATAACAACTTCATTGGTATATGTGTTCTAAAATAGTGAGTATCAATTTTATTTTAATTGGTTATTAGTTTTTAAGTATAATTGTTATGTTTTTCTTAAATTTAAATAATACTAATTCTCATAGAATGTATAAATACAAGTAAGAATTTGTAAAATTTAATTAATTATGATTTATAGGTATATGTATTTTTTGAATTCAATGTTATTTATAAAGAAAATATAACGTGAATTGTGATACTTAATTAGATAATTAAAGATGAATGATTTTGATGAATATTTTAGAATTTAAATCGTCTCTCATTTTGAAATAATATTCTTTTATTTGTGTAATTCTTCAAATTTTAGCAAGAGTTATTCTTTGTTTAGGGTCAACTTCATCTCCTAGTATCACTTCTACAACCATGGATTTTTCTTTTCATTATATGAATATCATCTTTGTGAGTTCGCACCCTTGCTCTCTAATTCATTGAATTTGTCTCTATTTGCTTTACTATATCAACTAGCAATATTTAGAAATACATTTAGAGGATTGTTGTAATTTTTAGGGTTCATATTTTACTATGGCATTGACAAACATGCATCCTATTCAACACATTTCAACTAATAGTGTCATTTTCTTTGAATGTGGGGACTACATCACAATCAAGGTTTATTAGGAAAAATATTGAATACTAGTAATTTTACTTGAAATAGACAAGAAGAAAAGATAGAATTTTTAATTTATTCTCATCCTAAATATTCACAAAAATAAGACATTATTTTGACATGTGTTCCCTTTAATATTGGACATAAAAAAAAAAAAAATCTTTAGAAATTCATTAGCCATTCTAAAGAATAATTATTAGGTATAATTTTCAACATTGAAAATTGATTATATACATTATTTGAAATAGTGAAACTTCAATTTTTATTGGTTTTAGGGGCATGCTCTACCAAGACTTAACAAATATGTGTTATAGTCAAGAATTGTTAACTAACACATTGACTATAATGTATCAACTATGTATAGTCAAGCTACTCTACTACCTTTTTGTTAGACATGTATATGTTATTTAGTACCTCATGATAATTGTTTATAACTCATTTATTTTCAATTCATTTAGATATATAGAGTTCTCCATAATGATATTAATTATTTTTTAATCTTTTTATTTCCATAATCTTTTTATTATATATATATATATGATTTACTATTGAAGTTAATAGATTTTATTCTAAAATGGCCTTTCTAATCTTTGTATAGTGTATTTATTTTATTTTACATCATAATTTAGTGTTGCAAGTTGTAATGATGAAATAATTCCCCCCTAACATGGCCTTGATTTAGTGTTGCAATGTGTCTAACATACTCACAGTAGGTCTTGGGCCCTTGTGAGCTAAATGTTCTTATTGGTGCCTTATTTGGAGTGTTGTAAAGTGTTGTAACACACTTTCATAGTTTTCTAGGGTTTTATTAAATAATTAGACTGCTTTATGCTTTAATTGGCCTTATTTTACATCCACAAGCCTCATTTAATGCATCTTTTTGAGGATAATCCCACCAAAAATCAACATCCAATCATAATTTAGATGTTTTCAGCTTGTGTGGCCTAGATTTAGTGGTCTGGGATTCATTTTCCACCTTGGGTGAAGGAGTCCCACCTAGGTTTTTCAGTCCTGAACCTGGTTTCAGACCTTCCTGATGTCAGCTTGTAGTGTTGTAATTTTGGGAATTCTTCCATAATTAAGTATAAATAGAAGTTATTTTCATTCATTTTACACCTAGCAAGTTGAATGAGCATCCTTATAACAAGTTTGAGTTCACAAGAGCATTCAAAAGCATTTTCAAAGGAATTTCAAGGCAAATTATCAAGAGTTTATTGTAGCAATTCAAGATCATTTCATCATGTCAAGGGTTTAGTGCATTCATGCATGTTATTGAGCTGGGAAAGTTGATGTAACATTGATGATCTATTGCAAGCATTATTCACATCTATTCAAGGATCAAGATCTACATTCTTCATGGCCACTACATGTTAGATTGCAGATTTATGTTCCAAGACATCTTCCAAGGTATCAACATTGCATCATTTCATGTTCATGCTTCAATGTCATTATCTCATCATTTGGTTTAATTACCTATAAGGGTTTGACTAAGGAAAACCCCTATTTACAAACAATCAACAGGTTTTTCTCCTCTTTACATCTGTGATTGTAGGTTTATAGATTGAAGAAAAGTGGATTTGAAGCCTTCGAAATTGCCAAAATTACAAAGTTTCAAATGTTGTCAAAGTTGTCATGAAAAGTTCATCAAGACTCAGGAAAACTAAGATCTAGGGTAAAATATCCATCCAAGTTGAATAAAATCAGTGGGAAAGTGCTTATTCGATCCATCTTTAGAGGCTTGTAAAATTTTAGTTCAAGATTCTATTCTTAGGACACTTCGCAACAAAATGGGACTGATACACTAGAAGTGGCATATGAGTCCCACTATAGGTAGTTTTTCAGATTTTGTAGGTTTAGATACCCTTTTTCTAGAAACCTGTTCCAAACTAGAAACCCAGATATGGGACTAATAAACCCAAATTGGCGTATGGGTCCCAGTAAGCCAAAATTTTAGGATTTTTTAGTGTGTTAGAGCTCATTATAGTCTTCTATAGGTTTCCAAGTGCACAATCCTGATATCTCACATTTTTGTTTTGATTTACCAGCTTTTATAGGTTATTTAGTCTAAGTATTACATCACATTAGGGTTAAGCATTAGATCTTGCATGGAATTTGTCTTTCCAAGTCTTAACTTGGTGGTGAACCCATCATTCAACCTCAATTAATCTCTAAACATACCCTAAGATACCCTATTGTTAGGTCTATTTCCTTTTTCTTCATTAGATTGAGATCTCTAGGGCATCCTTGAATGTGGAGTATACAAAGTTTGTTACCCTAGGTCCTAAACCCTAGTAGCAAATTTTTTCTATCTTACACAAGTTACAAGAATAAAAACCATATATTTCTAATATTTTCTTTCCTAACGAACTATAACAACCTTTTTATTAACATATTGCAATATTGTTAGTGTAATTAAGTTTCACTTAAGGTAGTTTTGTTTCCTGTATCAGAAATTTTCATACCTGTCACTTTTTTCTTTCCTTTAAAAAGGTTGTACATAGTGTAATATAATCATCTCACATTTTCCTCTTTCTAGTGAAATAGCGTACATTTCTTCTCTCATTTGTGTGAAGGTTCTTTCCACAAATGGTGATCTTGGGCTCCACCTACATGGTATAAGAGAAAACCATTTTTCCAACCTTCTCATGAGAGTATTTGCTAGAGATTTTTTAAGATCATTTGTTTCGGCATTTGATTTTATTTTTTGAAATTTAAAAATTGCCTTATTCTGCCTTATTTCTAATAATTTTTTCTTGCTAGTGAATCATTGAGGTGGCTGTATGAGGCATTTTTTCTCCTAGAAAATTGAAGGACATTTTATCTATTTAGAAGCCTGGTGTTTTGTCTCTAGAGGCATGATTCATTTGTAGAAATTTTTTTCACCTTTTGAAGGCAGTTGTAAGAGATGTTTGAAGCCTGTGCCAACCACGTTTTGTCTAGAGAGGACAATTTGCACAAGAGGCATGATTTGACCCTTAAGAGGCACAATTTCTTACAGTTGTAGGCTGAAATTTGTTGGAGAGATTTTTTTGTTTATGGCTATCATTTTCCTCTGGCAAGTGTGAATCATTTTCATGGAGGTGCATCTTTTACTACTTGTTTGAAGACCGTGGCTATGTAGAAGCTTGCGATTCATAGTCATAGAGGGCACCATTTCCTACTTGGGAGAATTTGATATCATTTCTTCCCTACCGCATGAGAGAATTTGGAGGTTGCAGTTGAATTTTTTGGAAGGCTTGATCTCTAGAGGCTACTGAAACTCCTATTATTTGGGTTTGGTTTTCAAAAAATTATACTTTATAAAGTTTCCCCCAAAATATTCAGGGCTTTTGTTGTGCAACAAATTGGAGTGGGCCCCATTTTTTAAGTTACCTTGAAATTGCTTTGATATTTTAATCCCACATTGGCTGTGAGGGGAAGTTTTTTGCTATTTAAAGACCACTTTGGTGTGAATGGTTTGTGTGAGTAAGAATCACAAGTGTTGAAGAGGCTTGTGATTGTGTGCTTTGTGTGGAGGCTTTCTAGTTGATTTGGTGTGAGAATTTGCTACAAACAAACATCAAGGTGCCTCTATTTTGCTCAATTTGTTTTCTTGTTCAGAAAATTAGCCTTTTTATTTGAAGTTTTTTGGAAAGTGGTGAAATTTAATTTCTAGAGGCTTCATTAGTTGTTTTTTTGGAGGTTTCAGTCAGTTTGGTGTATTTTCTTGTCTTTTGTTGCAATGAACACTCCTAAATCTATTGAATTGTTAACTCCCCATAATTACCATATGTGGAAAATGAAAATGCATAGGTTGCTTTAGTCTCAAGGTTTGTGGTCCACCTTGAGTAATTTCCAACCCACTCTTACTAAGGAACTTGAAATATTTTCCTATAGAAATAACTGTGACCAAGCTATGGGTTTGATGAAATTGAATGTTTTTGATAGTCTACTCTTTCATATTGATGAGTTGGATACACCCAAGGAAATATGGGATAAGTTACATAACCTATTTGGTTAGGTTAGTGAGTTTTGTATCCTACAATTGGAGGATGAATTAACTACTCTTACTCTTGAAGCATTTCCTTTTATTGATAACTTTCTAGTGAAATTAAAATCTTAAAGGTCACAATTAGTAGGATGTGGGAAGAGAAAAACTAATAAGGAGCCAATATTTTTTATATTTTCTAAGTTGAGAGGCCCATTTGTTGTGTTTTCTTCTACCTTCTACTCCACAATGGCTGCTTTGGGTAGTGCATTCCAAATACCATCTTTTGAGACTTTATGTGATTGGTTGACAAGAGAGCAAGCAAAAATTGTCTAGTTAGAGGGGGTCCCTACAAATCATGCATTGTTTTCCCAAGAATCTAAGAGAAAAGGGAAGAAAAAATCCAAACCTAAGATAGAATCAAATGAGACTTCCACCTCTTCAAAAGAGGACAAGCCCAAGAAGGAGAAATTCAATTGTGTATATTGCAAGAAAAAAGGGGCATTCCTTAGAGTGGTATTTCCTTCTTCAATCTTTCAAAATGTAATATATTTGTCTTTGAGTTTTATATTCAAACAATCTTCAATCCTCTTGCCTTCTTCAACCTTTACTTTCAAATTAGAGATCACACCTTCTACCTCTTTTAGTCTGATTTCATATCATTTTCCTTCTTTTACTTGAATTCTCACTTTTTCATATTCTTCATTCAATTCTACAAGAAATCTTTCAGATTTATAATTTAGACTTCTTTCTTTGTTCAAGTCATCTAATGCAAACCAGATTGTTTCTTCAAATTCAATCCTCCATTCATCTAAATTAAAGTCCCAACATAAATAGGCTCCATAGATTCTAGAACTGAATCAGAGGAAAATGTGTCTTCATCACTTAAGGAGCTTGACTCCTTATGTATCTCCATATTATAATTTATATGAGTAGTATTGAAAGTCATAAAGAGATTTTAATCATTTAAATCATTCTCCTCATCTTTAGAGGAACCATTTCTCTCTTTGGAATAGAGACCCTTCTTGACCTTATCACTTTTATTAGTCATATGACCTATTCTTCCATAATTGAAACATTTAAAAGGTAACTTACCATTATATTATACATAAGTTTTCTTTAGTTTTCTCACAAATTTAGTTTCAACATCATCAAAATATTCATTTTGATTAGGAGCCTCATCTTAATTATTTTTGTTGACTTTGAAAGTATCTTCTTTCCTTGGAACATCTTGACCAAACTCTTCCATCTCAAAGGCAATAAGAGTACCAAACATTTCTTCAACTGAGTATTGATCCAGGTCTTTGGATTCTTCAATGGAAGCTATTTTATGACTATAGGACTTTGGGAGAGATCTCAAAACCTTCTTCACAATTTTACCTTCCTTCACTTCTCCTCTAGAACTAGTAATGCTTGCAACAACTTCTTGAACCCAGAGCATATAACTTGCAATATCTTCATCATCTATCATCCATATAGTCTCAAATCTACTCTTGAAGATTTCTATCTTGGCTTGCTTCACTTTATAATCTCCTTCATAGATACTACTAAGCTTCTCCTAAGTATCTTTGGCTAAACTACAATTCATCACCTTCAACAACTTTGAATTACCTAGTCCACATAGAATAACATTCTTGGATTTAGCATTATATTCATATAATTTGATTCAATAGGATCTGTAATGAGTGGTAGGAGCAACATAACCACTTTTGATTGATTTCCAAACACTAAAACCAATAGATTTTAGGTGGCCTTCCATTCTCATTTTACAATAGGAGTAACTAGTTCCATCAAACCTAGGACCCTTGGATGAACCATCATGTGCCATATCAGATCTTTACCTCATGATGTTAGGATTCTATAGAGGAACATGTGGCTTTGATACCAATTTTTGAACACTTCTAAAGACTAAGAGGGAGGTTGAATCAGTGTACACAAAACTCAACCACTTTTGAAACTTGAAACTCTTAGAACAACTCAAAGTCCTTTAGCAAATAAAGAGAGAACTTTAAGTAGAGCAGTAACAAAGAATATAACAATTTTAATCTTTAGAAACTTCAACAAAATTTACTAATAAATGATATAGCAATAATTAGAAAAACAACAAAGAGAAAGAGATAGGGAACACACATATGCATAAGGATACATCAAATTTATGTGGAAAACCCAATGAGGGAAAAACCATGGTGAGAGTTAACTCACAATATAAGGCTCACTACCAAAAGACTTGCAAGAAGGATCACTGCCTTAGAGCAAGATACAAAAAGGACTTGCAGCACTGAAGTACCAACCAACTCTAGGAGTAAGATACAAGGACCTAATGAGATTCACTTTCTCAAAGAAGGATACAAATATTTATAAGAGAATTATAAATATTATCAACACAACTCTTTATTGACTAAGGTGTTCAAGCTCAATTGATCTTTCTTTTTACAATATTTAGCACTATTTCTATTGGATATTAAATACAATTCGCACACACACCTTTTTCGCACTTGTACACTTCTCCATCTTGTTGCATCCAAAATTATCTTGCATTTATATCCATCACAACACTTTAATTCTTCAATTAGGTCAACCAAAATGAGAAAGAAGCCCTTTCCCAATCCTTGATAAGCTCTACTGATGAAGATTGTTGAAGATGCTATAAGTGGAAAAAATTAGCTCTCAATTGAAGAGAGTAACTTTGCATGAAGATTGTGGATGGGTTGATGAAGAATAAGCCTTCCATTTATAGATTTTCAAGTTGGAAGAGAGCTCAAAATAGAGCAATGTGGGATAATGATTTGACCAATGAGATAAAGCCACTTGTCACATTGTGATCAATTGAGGAATGTGCAAGTTTTTGCCAATGTGCCAAAGAGGGGGAGATTCAAATTTGAATTTGATAGTTAAATGTTGAGTGGGGGACAGTTAAGAGAGAAGTTATTGCCATGTTGGAAGGGAGAAGTCAACTTGTCTTCATATTCAAACTTGGGGAATATTCCCAAAAGATGCTTTGTTGAGAGAAAATGATGATTTTATAAATGAATTAAAATGCTTTATTGGTGCAAGTGGGAAAAGATAGAGGATGTGATGGGTGGTTAGATTAGTTTAATCAGGATTAGCTTAACTTAGATGATGACTAGGGGTTTTGACCCATTTGACTTAAATATTTTGATTTATTTAAATCAAGAGGGAGAAATATGACTTTTGAGATTTAATTAAATAAATTTTGGTTTATTTAATTAAAGGATGATGCAAGATAAAGGTTAATTAATTTGCAAGAGATGAACTTAGAAGATGGTTTATGAAAGATGAAATGTTATGGTTTGATTAAAATTGATTTATTTAAATGAGGTAATGATGAAGTGAATTTATTTAATTGAAGGGTGAAATGTTATATTTGATTAAATGAAGGTTATTTAATTAAACTAGTGGATTGAAATGTATGCATATTTTACGTGTCTACAGATATCCATATAAATAACCTAGAAAGCCAACTCTTGAGACACAATGTGACATCAAAGCGGCCAATTAGCAGTATGTGGATCTCACATAGGGATTTTAATTGAACATCTAACATCATGCACATAATTTTCATTCACATTGACATGCCATCAACAATCTCCTTAGATCAAATAGACACAAAAAACTCTTGTTTCGAAAACATAGAATACATAACCAGATGATGTAACATTTGTAGAATAGCTTGTGGACCACTTCATCATATGAAATTGGAATTGAGACATTGTGCAAACATTGTGATCACATTCACCAAGCTATAGGAGTAGAGACATCAATGTGGGGAAATGAAGAGCATTTTCTAGACAAATCCAAACAACTAGAAACACTACTAACCTTCTACATTCACAAGAACCTCCTAGGTAACATAGGTGACTAGGAGCACAATGTACACAAAGCACTAACATTGAATAAAAAACCACAAGACTAGAACTACAACAATGGAGGAATGTAGAGCATTCTCCTAGAAAAACTTCAATGTAGGTTCCTGAACCAAAAACATTTGAGCAACTTATGGAGACCAAAAAATCCTTTCAACAACACATATATTATCAGGAATATTAGGACAGAGCATGAACATACTTTAGACCTTCAAAAATATCTCTCCAACATTAGTCATGCTTCTAATCCTCATCTTAGTGCTTCTAATCCTCATCTTATTATACCATTATGAAATCAACTCTGCTAACAATAATAATGCATTATATGAACATCAACAACAATACTTCTTTGATAAGGCATGACATCCAACAATGAACTTCTTCAATTCTTCCCTGATAAGGTATGATATCCAACCAATGTTAGCCCTAACTTAATATAAAAAAAGCAACCAATGCCAAGGACTAACAACATATGGTGTTGACATCAATTACAACTAACAATCAATGTTGACAACAATTTCCAACAATCTCCTTAGTGTTAACATTAATGACAACCATTAGTGTTGACATCAACGATAACAATTACCAACACTAATAGCATCTCAAATTATTATTTTAATATTCTAGCTTCCCTGTCTGAGGCTTAGAGCAAGGTATCATCCACAAACTAGATATGTGACACATTCTCAATGTAAGTAGACACATCGAGAACCTTCACATTACTATAACTTGCCATTCCCTTGATATTTCTCGCTAAAAACTTCTCTACCAATACTTTTGGTAGTTTACCTCATTTCATCAATACTATTATGGTTTAATATCTTTTAGCATTTTCTCTATTAATTTTCAAAAACTTGAAAATATATAAAAAATCATTCAAAATGACTTAAGTACATTATCAATACAAAACATGAACTTATGTTATACTAAATTTATTATGCACTTATTATCCTCAATCCTTAATTAAAAACCTCTAACTAAAAACACATTTAAACAATAAATTGAAATATTGGAATTGTCTTTGTTATATATTCCATTTTGAATGCTCATTATATTTTAATAAATGTTGATTCCTACTAGTTAATCAATCCACACATCTTTCTATTTAATAAGAGGACAAGGCCATAATACCTCATTTCAAAAAACAATGCATATTTTTCTATTCGGTTTTATTGAATTAACGTGAGCATACAGACGCTACAACAGCAGGCAAAGAGTAGAACAGCACAGGTCGAGATAAAAAACAAGGTGCCATTACATTCAGTGACGTGGGTTGCTGTAATAGGGACGGCCCATGTAGTCGGCCCAAAATCTTTATTCACGGGATTTAGAAAATCGAAAGCTCATAAAGTATGGTCCAACCGCCCAATCGCTTTATTGAATTGGTCTTCTGTAATATGAACCAGTCATGAATCTGTCGGCTCAAGCACTTTATTCCCTCTTTCTCCATTTCTTCCTTATATTCGACGGTTGGGTGTCTCGATCTCATTTATTACTGAAAGTTTTGGCGCTTGCCTTCATAACTGTCGCAAATGAAAATCATACATGTAACAGACGTTTTAACTTCAGTCATGAGGATTGAAAGCAGTGTCCGGTGCAGATGAACGTGATATAGACAGAAACATTGAATAACATAAAGCCTAATTCCAGCCCAAAATGATTTATGAATAATACGGCCTCTCTTCCTGTAAGAAAGACAGAATACTGTTGTATTGCTAACTCAAATTAATTTTAAATGAGAAGAGTGTTTGAAAATCTGATTGAAAAGAAATTATGAACGACTGAAAAGAAAGACTCAAAAACTACCAAATAAAAAATAGAAGATATTATCCACCATTAATCAAGTGGCCTACCTGCAAATTAGGTTGTCTTTCTTAGAAATTAAAATGTATTCTAACAATTTTCTTCTTGATGTGGTATAATTCTTACCTCTAAACTACTGATATGTTGAATTTCTTTTAAAACTTTCAAATATAGCAATTTCTTGTTTGAACATGTACCTAGTTGGCTCATAGAGGCTCATAAAAGGAGGTGACAACTTTACAATTAAAATTTGAAATTTGAAATTTGACATTGAGCATATGTGTCATGCAATCAACCTACAGAAGCATTTAATGAAGCAAGGCATGAAAGTGAAAATGTCAACATAATGATGATACTATGCAAGTGTGTGCAAGGATGCAATAATGAGGAATGCATATAATAATTGTAAGTGAGAAAATATGTTGATAAGGATTGAGGCATGAGAAAATAATAGCACAAGAGTGTGTCACTTGTCAATATGTAATTTCATCAAGATGTTCACATTAAAATGTGCCCAAAACTAAATGGAAAATGGTATGCATAGGCTAATTTCACCATTACAAATTTGCACCGACTTTAGATGCATGAGAATCTAACACAAGCATGCATTTTAAAGTATATCTAGCAATTCTCAATCAACATAAAAGAAGATGCATAAAATCTCATAAAATGAAATATGAACTATATAAAAATAAATAATTCATAGATTCTTTATGTATGCTCCTTGATGTGAGTTCTCCATCAAATTTCTAAAATGATAAAAGCATATATAATGAATATATTTATTCACATGATTAAAATAGGAAAAAATTATAAATTGTTTTAACAATCTTCAAAAAATGAGTAGAGAGAGTAGAGCTAGAAAATTTGCATATGCAAAAACTAATATAATAATATAGTGATTGATGTGGCAATACAATATGGAGTATATGCTATGTTCATGCGATAAGACTTGAATCAATGTGACAATGCAATATGTTTAAATTCAATCTATTATTGAAACCCCACTTGTGATAATGTGATTTTCCTAGTACAATAATATGATTGTTTTTCTCTATGTGTGTGTAATGTGATCAAAGATCCATCAAGTTATGGTGGCAAGTCTATGTCTAGAACAATTAATTACATGAAATATCTACCATAAAAGGCTTATTTTAATATAAGCACATCCAAATTGTAAGGAAATTATAATGAAAATAATAATACATAGATATGCATAAAAAATAGGATCAAGATAATGTATGTATATTATTTTTGTGGTGCTAGTTTGAGAGGGCTATCCTCCCAATGGAGCATAAAGGCCAATCACAACATGTAAAATGCTTTGTACTTGCTAATTAAAATCTATATATATATAGTCTATCTAAATAATACTGCTAGTATTCAATGTAGGTGCTAAATAATTAATTTTACTCTAATTTAGTATATGGGGTGACTTAAAAAATATATTCACTTCCCAATATAATATTATCAAATAGAAATACATATATAATAATGGGAATTCTTAACATTACATCCACCTTCAAAAGTTCTTTATTCTCAAATCTTGATATGAGGGAACTTAGATAGAATGCATTTAAGCTCTCACATGGCATCTTTGTGTCACATCCATATTTATTTGATTAATACCTATTGAAGAAAATCATGTGGTGGAATTTATTTTTTTTTGTGTAAGAATACGTTTGGTTCCAAAATGATGAACCCCTCTTCATCCAATTTGGAAAGCCTAAAATCAAAAAATATATAGCATGCCCAATAATAGTGTTGAGGAAAGAGACATGAAAAAATAAGTGAATATTTGAAGAGTGGGGAAGCACCAACTTATATGCCACCTCATGTATGTGCTTTACCACTTATTTTTTGAACAAGACAACTAAGAGGGGTGGGTGAATTAGTTGTATCAATTTTAAACTTCAAAACCATCAATAGAAATTACATGCATTCAAAACACTTTTACTCATCTAATATGTTTGATTGTTAAATTTATAAAAAAAAATTGAAAGTAGTAAACCATGCACACAATAACACTACATTTATGTGGAAAACCTTATGATGGAAAACCACAGTGAGGATTAGCTCATAATATAAAGAATTCCAAAACTAAATGCAAAGACTCACTACCAAGACATGATACACTATCCAATGAGGACTCACTACCACAAGATTACAAAGAAGATAGAAGAGAATTGTTATAGAGATAAAACTATCTCAATGCAACAAATATTCCACCACAATTTCTCACTCTTGTAGACATTCCTAAAAGATAGAGTACTCCTTCAACTCATTTCCTTTAAGAACTCAACACTTTGAAATTTGCACTGATCTACTCAAACTCTCATCAAACAAACACACACACATATCACATCTATCTTGTATCTATCCTATCTTTCACCAACATCTCAACTTGTACTTATACCATCTTCAACCTTGAAACCATTCCAAATTCGGCCATATACAATTTCTATTTACAAATTCAAATTAGGTCAATGCCAAAGCATTCCGACGGTGGAAGAGAATGAGGGTGACCTATACATATTCTTAATAAGGACCTAAATGAGTCCCAAAATGCCTTAACATGATTCCATGAACATCACAAGTAGTGTTTAACACAAGGTTGACCAACACCCATGCAAAACACATAAAACAATTAAGAACACGTATCCTTGACATGGTACAATATTTTCATAAATAAAACTTCACTTGAACATGATATGGAGTAAGTGATAAACACTTGAAAATTCATCCAAAAAATTTGCAACAAACTTCACTTGAAAATAATGATCATTTTGTACATTTAAATAACCTTATCAACCACTGGAATACACTGTAGCTTAGAAACTCATCAACAACAACACCAAATCTCAAATCCTCTTTAACCAAGCAAGAGAGAAAACTTATCAGCCTATTCTCAAAACCATGAGACCTAAAACCAAAATGCTGAGAGATGCAGAGCAACTACATTTCTCCCAGATCATAGCTAGGCACACTGAAATGCATAGATCACATACTGGTGAAAATATCTCGCATTGTATGATGATCTAGAAGCCCAAATTCTGGTATAACAAGTACCAACAATCATGAACAATATGTAAGAACCACACAAGCATAGAAGCAGCCCAAAAGAAATGTGAAGCACATCCTAGAGCATACACTGAATACCTGCATGACACTATTCTCTGTATTTATCAAATTTTCTCAAAAGTACTTGGAACCCAAGTGCTAGAGACATTATTGCAGCACATACTTCACTCTAACACACCTCTAGACATAGCAACATAAGAATGAATCCATGTACTGACATCACTTCTTCAACACCCCAACTATACATGCACAAACTATAAACCTTCTTTATTACAATTTTCTCCATTTCCTCAACATATACAACTAATAACCAACTTCCTTAACATCAATGACAACAAAAACTAGTTGACATCAATGACAACATCTTCATACTTGTAACATCATTAAGGATTGTAAAATTTGGGACCTAATTTATGACCTACCTTGATGTGAAAATAAGATTGATTGTATGGTTTTGGATGTAAATGTTCCAAGCAAAAACTTATAAGATATACTTGAACCTATAATGTTACACCTACTATATAAAATTATTTTCTTTCCATAAATTATCTTGAAGGACCTTGAGTACATTTTTTATCACGAATGGGATGTCAGTGGTTTATTCCTTATGAAATCATACAATATATGTATACAACTAATATGGATTTATACATAGAGAGCCTCATATGATGTTTCATTTGACACACTATGATAAATTTTACTATACCATCATTTTTCCTTTTCTAACTACCTCACCTCTATCCATTGCTACTTAACCACAAACATATTAGGTATGTTTTGAAGGATTTATTTATGAACTCTAATTGTGCACCAATATAAGGAAAATAGGTTGAACTAATGTTTGATTAAGTTCCCTACAACAAAAACTATTGCTACTTGAAGTTGCTCATCATGATTGGATTAGGATCACTAGAAATGGAGCAAAAATTACTATGAATCTTGAAGGTTGGGTCTAATATGTGTTGTGAGATGATTTTTGTTGTGTAAGGGTTGTGTTGTACAACACAAACATGGGTGTAATTTTTTAAATTGTTAGCAATGACCAAAATGTTTTTTTTTTTACAACAAGAGCTAGGAATGCCTACACTAATATCATAGTACTATTTACCCAAGCCAAGTCTACAAGAGAAAGAGAATACAAAGATCTTATTAGTTCAACAATTTTCCCTTTTTTGTATTTGCATAAATCCTTGGTGGATTCATTTAATAAAATAATGAAATATCACATATTTATTCATAGGGTACTAAAATTACCCTTAATTTTATTTCTATCCCTTAAAAATTATATAAATACTCCCTTTGTACGTTCTATTATAAATGAAATTTCATATATTTTATTTAAGTATTAGGTTTAACTTTTTTTATATATTTATATCCACTTATTATTTATAAACCTTATATTTTGCATGGATAATAGAATTTCAACAACTCATATATTTCCTATAACATTTAAATTAGTTTTAGTTTTTTATATGTTTAATTTTAGACTTGCCAAAATAAATTATTCAAATATTTACATGTAAATTTGAAAATCCTTATGGTCAATGCCTATAAGTTTAAAGAGTCTTATTTAAAATGACCATAAGGGTTATAAACAATGAAAAATTATAAAATAAGAATGTATGTTGATGCAATCTCAAATAGTCTTATATAATATTCCCAATAAGGTTGTCTAAAGAGTCTTATCTAACTTATGAAATCTAATGTAAACCTCAAAATATGTTGATGTTGTTAATTCACCTTGAATGTATGTTGATGTGATCTCAAATAACATAACACTAATAGTACAATGAGTGGTAGATTTGACATAATTTGATTGCTTACATGTATGATGGATCCCTATGGTGAAGAAAATGATTGAATTTATAGATCTAAGAGGTGTGGATGAGGATTAGAACCTAAGTTAACTAGAAAATTAATGGAGTCAACTCAACTTAAATTAAAAAAATTCTAACTGAAGTAATGAGATGATAATATTAATTTTTCTAATTAAAATGATGGATAAATGTACACATGAAGTTTCCAATTTCGTGCTTACCTAATTCAAGAATGAAGAGAAAAATTCTAAAATAAAGAAGAGCTAACTTATGAGAGAAGATTGAGTTCTTAAATGAAGACTAAGTTAACTAATTAGTAATGATGGAGTTGACTGAAGAAATGGAAATGAAAATCATTTGAAAAAAATGGAAATTAGATAATAGTTAATTAAAAAATAAAATATTATTTAATTAACTAGATAAATGACAATTATTAATTAATAATTGATTTGTGATTGATAAATGGATAATAAGTAATAAATAACATGTGATGATTAAATGATAAATTATATTTGATAATGAATGATTGTTATTTAATTAGATGATTAATGATAAATTAGAAGAGATGAAGAAGATGATGATATGCCTCAGTTAGATGAGAATGACAATTAGAAAAGATGAGATTATTGATGCCCCCTCAAGAGATTATATGTGCATAAATTGCATGAGTGATCTCTTGAAAGAAGAGAGGAAGAAGAAAATGTTAGAAAAAAGATGGAAAATGATGGATGAAAAAGATTAAAATATGGATGCAAGAAAAATGATTATGAATGTAATGATGGTGAATGTGCTATGCTAACTTTGAGATTAGCAACCTTTATTTGATATAGTAATGGATATTATTCACCAAGGTATAGAATACCAAGGTGAAAATGTATCCAATGCATGGAATAACTCTCAAGAAAAAAATGACAAAAAATAGCATAACCCATCACTCATAATGTGTATGATACTCTTAGTGGATCTGCGATGAGGCAACCATCAAACATGGCACAAAATAATAATAGACCTTGCCCTAGTTTATGTCATATCAAAGTACACCATGATATTAATGATTATAGTGACCTTGAGTAGGCATATTGTGGGTCAAAAAGTAAATCAAAATAAAGATTAAAAGATAAACCAAAGAAAATGACAAGCAATGATCAATAAACACATAGCAATAGTAGTATCCACTACTAAGGTGTAGAAAGGACTAAATGATGGATGTGGATCATGTTTGGTTTCAATAAGGAAACATCTTGTATAATAAAAAAAATTTGTTTCAAGAAGGAAGCATCTTGTATAAGAAAAATGATGGGTGATAAGGAAATTTTCATGAATGAAAAGGATTTTTTTCATTGTATGTTATCAAGGTTGATGCCAATCTCTAAGATTTTAAGTTAAAAGTGCATGTTTCAAGTGTTTTTTTTAATTCTTTGAAGAAAATATCTATGTTTGGATGTTTTCTTGTGTTTATTGATGGATTTTTGGAAATTTCATGCAATTGATTGACTGTGGAAGGTATCCTAGTCACTAAATGAGACAAGAGGCATGGACCATGATTTATTCATGAAATAGGATGTACTCAACTACTCCCTAGTGTATAACAAGGTGAAAAATTGGATGGATGGAAGACTTGAATAAAAAAAATGAGTATAGGATGGAAAATTGGAAGAGGATGAGAAACTAAAAGATGGTCCAAAAGTCTTCTTTATTACGCATCGCACCCACGAGTAGGTTTTCAGCATGGTACTTGTCCAAGGTACCACCAAAGGTGATTTTAGTTTGAGGATGATTTTTATCTTTATTATTTTTTATTTCCTTTTCTATATTTTTTTCCATTAAATTCATTTTTTTGGATGTCAAATATGATGCCTATTTGAAATGTTTTTATCATGATGATTTTTTCTATTTTGATAAAAAAAATTGGAATTTTTTTACTTTCCAATGTTTTGGAATTGTGATATCCATAAATTAAGAATATAAGAATTTGAGATGAATTACCATATCAAAATCCTCTCTTGGGTGATACTCTCCCTCTCCCTCTTGAGGGTTTGAACCTGTCCTTGGTGATCCCACAATACTAGTTTACAATTTTTTGCCAAACTGGACACTGAACTATTTTTTTCTAACTAAATCTTCACTTTCAGGCACCTATAGTGGATAGACTGTGAGGAATTTGAAGATGATTCCAACTAGTGATTTGTGAAATTTTTTATGTAGATTTTGAATATTATTTTTTCATTTTTTTTGGAATTAGATTGGACTTCTTTTTCCATCTCCTTCGAAAACTAGTTTTTTTCAGTAAACACCATTTATAAGGAGTGACGCTCACCGTATAACACAATTTTTTTTCCATGAAGGATAAAATTCTATTTTTTTTCAAATTTAGACTTGTAACTATGATATCTAGTTCTTCTAATTGGTTTCATAGTGTTTTATTGAATTATTTTTCCTTAATCAAGTTTCGTAGTCAAACCAATTATAATTTAGACATAGGCAGATGGTATAACACAACTTTTCTTGTATGTATCAAAATTAAATTTATTTATTTATTTTAGATCAAGGACTTCAATATTTGTTGCACTCATATTTTTTTATTTTTTTTTCATAATCTTCTATTTTTCCACATGTGTAGAACAAAGAGCTTGATTTTCGGTGAAAAACCTACATTCACAAGAAATAAAAAATAAATATAATATTAATTAAATTAAATTTATTTAAAATTATACTTTTTGGTAAGCTTATAATAAGGACTACATGCTTACAAAAAATAAGTTTTAAATGAATTCATTTGGTCTCCCAAAAGGTAAATCGAAAGTGGTTTTTTTATCAGCATTTTCATAGGTGTAAAGGAGACTCCGTTATAGGTATGGTTTAAAACTAGCGGGGTTCTATCCAAGGGGGTTTGATCTAAGGTAGTTTGATCAAACCATATTCAATTATAATGCTTTAAATGGAACATTTTAAGGATTGAATCATTATATTTTCTAAAAATATGTTATTTTAGCAAAAATTAGAATCTCCTAGAAATTGTAAACCAACTTTGTGGGATCACAACATCTAACTTAGTGCAACATGAACAGAGTTAGCTAATAGCATGCAAATCATATTCACCATATATCATTTACATAATTAAATCATTTAAAAATAAATCTCATCATAATGCATATTCATATATTTCATTCATCAATTGAACATATTAAAGTCACAATCTTGCATTAAAAAAATATTTTATTATAAAAGTAAAAGTAATCTAGTAACTTAGAAATGAGGTGTAACAACCACACTTTCATGAACATCCCAAACACATGACCAATACATTAAATACCAAGAGAACTATCCAAACCATTATTAAAGCTCCAACTACATGTTTGTAGAATCAATAATACATCATGTCATCATGATTTAACTATATCATGTCAATAATCTAATGCAGGAAATAAAGAGCTAACTATAAAATAATACTAAGAATTCTTTAAACTAAGGATCGTTTGTCAAAAAAATGAAGTCATAAACTTGACACCTTAACAAATAATTCTAAGAGTCATTCATTACTAACCAATATGTCAACATATCCAATCACATGAATATAACCATCTGCTATCAATGAAATTGAAATTGTCAAATAAATATCTCTACAACAAACAACATAAGAGACATCTCCATGAAACCAACAACCAGTGCAAAAGATCATCCATCATAAATTAATGAATCCACATGACTTCCAAAGATACCACTAAGTTGTTATATTGATTTAACTATGGCATTAGAATCGCCATCTCATAAATGAAGATCACATATGGTCTAGTACACACATAGCCAACTACAATACCAATGAATAGAAAATAAAGTAGAACCAAGATCTTCAACACAAGAAGATACAAATGCCACTAAAACATCAATATCAAAGTTTCTCATTGAACAGTGTAACTAATCTCTCCATGACATCATTATAAACTAAAATTCTAAGAATCTATATAACTTACTATCTAAGCACTCTAATAATCCATCATATCATCTCAATGCAACATACCAATTCACAAATGAACATAAACAAGGTTAAAAATTTAATCTACACCAACATTAAAAGTAATTATGGATATAGATATTCCACATCCATGCCATCTCACTACAACTAAATGGCTGTCTGAACCATATAGCTTCATAAATCATAGATCCTCAATCAATGCAACATGAAAAATCACCATCAAATCAAAAGCCTACAATTTAGATAATGAATAAGATAGCTTGTATATATCAAGAGTGGAACACCATATCAACTCTAGATCCAATTTCCCAAATAAATCCATAATTTAGTACCATGGTCAAGGAACCAAACAAGCATCTATGAGATAAAAATAACCTCCTAAAATTGAACCACACTATAACTTGTCAACCACATATATGATTATGTTTTTCCAATGCTCAAATAAAAACTAAAATCTATGAAACCATAATAATCATCATTTCTATACCTATCATCAACTCTCAATAGATGAAGGCTCCAAGTTTCACACATGTATCAACCATGTCTTCCAACTAGAAGATAACCTATGTACCTGTCAAAGACCAAACTTTGAAAACAAATGTAAATATATATTAGGGGGCATAAAATATGATTATAAATTATATCATCCTAGATGTCTCGGGTGATCCCACAAAGCTGGTTTACAATTTATGGGAGATTTTGATTTTTGCTGAAATCACATATTTTTAGAAAATATGATGATTTAAGCCTTAAAAAGTTCCATTTAAAGCATTCCAATTGAAGAGGGTTTTATCAAACTACCTTATATCAAACCCCCTTGGATAGAACCCCGTTAGTTTTAAACCATAACTATAACGAAGTCTCCTTTACACCTATCAAAATGTTAATAAAAAACCACTTTTGATTTACCTTTTGGGGGATCAAATGAAATAATTTAAAATTTATTTTTTGTAAGTATGTGGTTATTATTATAAGCTTCCCGAAAAGTATAATTTTAAATAAATTTAATTTTATTATTATATTTATTTTTTATTTCTTGTGAATGTAGATTTTTCATCAAAAATCAAGCTCTATGTTCTGCACATATCGAAAAATAGAATATTATAAATTTTTTTTTGAAAAATATGAGTGCACTAGATATTGAAGTCCTTGATCCAAAAATAAATAAAAATAATTTCGATACATACAAAAATGTTATGTGTTATATGGTTTGCCTATGTTTGAATTGCAATTGGTTTGACTTCAAAAGATGATTAAGGAAAAAATATTCAATAAAACACTATGAAACCAATTGGAAGCACTAGATATCATAGTTACAAATATAAATTCAAAAAAATTAGAATTTTATCCTTGATGGAAAAAAAATTATGTGTTATACGGTGAGCGTCACTCCTTAAAAATGGTGTTTACTGAAAAAAATTAGTTCTTGAAGGAGATGGATAAAGAAGTGCAATTCGATTCCTAAAATTTTAAAAAATATATATTTAGAATCTGCAAACAAAATTCCAAAAATCGCTAGTTTGCATCATCTTCAAATTCTTCACAGTTTAGCCGCTATATGTGCCCGAAAGTGAAGATTTTGTTAGAAAAAATCAGTTCAGTGACCAGTTTGGCCAAATATTGTAAACTAGTATTGTGGGATCACCCTCTGACTAAAACAAGCATTCCCTCAATTTTTTTCCATGCAATCTATCTAGATGCTCATGTAGTCACACCCTAAATCCTAGGCTCCTAAGAAAGATAAAATAAGTACAAAACTATATTTTCATATACAAGTGTAAAACCACCTAATCCACTATGTAGTACACTAAAACTTATATCCATCACCTATTAAAAATTAAATATCTAATTTTGTATGTGAAATTTATGCTCAATTAATTATTCTACAAAAATTCCTAAACTAATGATAATAAATTTTGATAAAAATAGAAAAATATACAAACCACCAAAAAATTTCATTTTTGGGGTTCTAGCGAACTAATAGGTTTGAACAAACCAAACGAGGGTTCACTAGAACCTAGGTTCGAGTGAATCCATTCAATGCAAGTTCCCACCATTCTGCCAAAAAACATAATGAAAACCCCTTTTTGAAAGGGGGTTTGAATGAACCAAGGTTCAAATGAACCCTGGTTCACTAGAACCCCCTTAGTTCGAGCGAACCCCCCTTTTCCCACCTTTCTGCTCTTTGGCACCAAAAAAAATAGAATTTTTTCCATTCGAAGCTTGGGTTGAGGATTAAAATGGAGGATACTTCACAAACCCAACAGGAATTAGGTAGTCCTCAGAACGAGCTATCCAATGACTATAATTTTAATATGTTTTTGTTTTATTATGTATTCAATTTTTAGTTTTATTAAACATAGTTTTTTCACTAAAAATCAAGCTCTCTATTCTACACATGTGTAAAAGAGGAAAATTATCAAAAAGAATTTGAAAAATATGAATGCACTAGATATTGAAGTCCTTGGTCCAATAAAGAAAAAAATTTTCAATACATGCAAATAAATTTATGCGTTATATGGTCCACCTATGTTTGAATTGTAATTAGTTTAACTTTGAAACTTGATTAACGAAAAAATATTCAATGAAAAACTATCTAACCAATTGGAAGCACTAGATATTAGAGTTACAAATCTAAATTCAAAAGAATTAGAATTTTATCCTCCATGGAAAAAAAATTATTCATTATACAGTGAGAGTCACTCCTTAAAAATGTTGTTTTATGAAAAAAAATAGATTTCAAAGGAGGTGGAAAAATAAATGCAATCTGATTCCAAAAATTTTGAAAAAAATATATGTAGAATCTATAGACAAAATGTCACAAATCACTAGTTTGCATCATCTTCAAATTCCTCATGGTTTAGCCTCTATAGGTGCCCGAAAGTGAAGATTTAGTTAGAAAAGATTATTTCAATGTCCAGTTTGGCCAAAAAATTTCAACCAGTGTTGTGGGATCACCCAACCTATAGCACTATGTAGTTCTTGGAGAGATACTTTTTTATTACAATTTAAAGTCTAAAATTTAACATCGTAGGTAAAAGTTAAAATCTGTAGTAACGAAAAAAGTATCCTTTTTCCTTACTTGATTTGAGATTAATTGCCATTGAATAAACCTAATTTTTCCTAGGTTTAATGTTGTAATGTGGTGTAACACATTCACATTGACCTTGGGCCACCTTTTAATAAAATGTACTTAATGTGTACCCTATTTATGGTTTACATGGGTTTTTGACGTTCTATCATTCCCCCAAGACAAGGTCCTAGAAAACAATGCCAGGATCCATTCACCCTAGGTGGTGAATGGGTCCTCCCTTAATGAGGAACCCCTTTTTAATTTTCATTTTGGCAGGAATTTAATAATATTTCTTTCTAGATACGGTGTCAGTTTAAATTGTTTGAATTTTGGGGTTAATCTCTTGATTTAGTATAAATAAGGGGTTAATTCACATAGTTTCACCTAGAAAATTTATGAAGCATACTAGAAACTTTAGAATACACCCTAGAAATTTCAAGAGAGAATTATAGAGCACTTCAAGAGAATTTTCAAAGGAATTTCAAGGAAGATTATCAATAGTTTATTGCAGAAATTCAAGATCATTACATCATGTTAAGTGTTTAGTGCATTCATACATGTTGTTGACTTAAGAAAGTTGATGTAGCATTGAAGATCTATAGAAAGAACTATTTCACATTTATTCAAGGATCAAGATCTACATTCTTCATGTCCACTACATGTTAGAGTGTAGATTTATCTTCGAAGACAACATCCAAGGTATCAACATTACACCATTTCATGTTCATTCTTCAATTTCATTATCTCATCATTCGATTTAATTACCTAAAAGGGGCTTGACTTAGGAAAACCCCTATTCACTAACAACCAAATTTTTTTTCTTCCCTTGAATGTGTGTTTAAAGATTTATAGGTTGAAGATCAAGTGAAGAAGAAGTTTAAAGCAAAATTTTAAAAGTTGTCAAGTTGCAAGATTGACCTTTAAATTGCAAGAACAAAGAATTGAAGCTACAAAATTAAGTACAGGTTTTTTGGAGTTGACAATCAATAATATAAGAGTGCAAAAATCAAGGAAAATAACCCAGATCTCAATTTCAAAAACCCTAATAGGGACTCACTCACCACTAAAGGAGAATGAGTCCTTTGTGCCCTAAGAATAGGCTTCTTACAGCAAGGTACACACCTTTTTAAGTTCTAAAAACTCCCCTCATGGTTGCTATAATAGTTAGGGTCAACTTCTGATTGTTATTTACATCTTTTGGCCCTCATAATTGCATGAATTATAGTGATTTTATGTGGGAATACTCTAGCGGTTTATTATCTTGATTCATTTCATTTTGGTAAACCCTATTTTCCAAACCTCATCATTAATGGTGAACCCAAATTATTGAACATTGCAATTTTCTGATTTTGAAGTCTTTCATTGCATCCTAGATTAGATCATGCATCTCATTTGCATCTCATTTGCATTTTATTAAGATCTCATTTAGGGTTTCTTGCATTGCATTCAAAATTGCATCTCATCTAGGGTTTAGATTTGCATTATTTTGCATCTCTCTAAATCTAAAAAATACAAAAAAAAATTGGTGATTAATCTTATCATTTAGATCTCATTTCTTTGCATTTGAAAATCAAAATAAAATTTCAATTCAACCTAGGTCCTTACATTCATCTTTTCATTGTATTTTTGGAAAGTATGAATCTGAAACTCACTTCCTTAGACATGAAACTTAAAGAAATTATTGAAAGCTTACAAATCATTCAAAAAATAGTTTAAAAATACCTAACCAAAACCCATTTCCCCTTATTGGTGAATGATTCCCTAACCAAGTCAAACCTAAACCTTCTAGCATCTGAAAAAGCATTAAAAATCAATTTGAAATCAATAGAAACATCCTAGAAAAATCTATCCAAGACCCATTCACCCTTACTAGAGAATAAGTCCATGTTAGCTATTGATCTACATCTTTTGGAAATTAAAATCTGAGTTTTAGGCTTTTGTCTATTGCTATTACTTTCTTGTTTCAATTTCTTGATTTTTTGTTTCATCAAATTCATTGCATTTAGCTTAAATTTCTTCATCTCAGTGCATTGTTACAATTAAAAATTACACGAGAAAACACTTCATTTCTAGTTTATTACATTATGTAATTAGTGAATTGCATTTCTTAGAATCTAAAGATTGAATTTCATTCTAGGTTGTTGCATTGCATCTTTCCATTTAGGGTTTGCACATTAGGGTTGTAAAACTTGCATGATCTTTACAACTCGGTCTCCTATTCACAATACTATTATAAGACACAATTCAAGGCTCATGCCATCCTACGATATCTCACTCACTGTGGATATTGGATTTGATGAATCTCTTTCTAATAGTGTTGATAATCAAACTTCCATGGCTCATAGTTTTCATACTTTATTTCCAATGACTTCACCTCCTACAACCAATGTGCTTAATGTTACAAAAACCATCCCTACCATCTCTAGTTCCACTCAAGCTTTAGGGTATACTCTAAGCCAAGGTGGAATTACAATTCTATCCTCCATGATACCAATGTTGATTCCTACATACACTAGTACACAACCCACAACAACCTTTCAACCTACCACAATAGTCATACCCACTAGCACTATGTACACTTCCATAGGTATTCCCATAGGAAATACTTCTACCCTTATCCATTCAAACACAATAATTCCTCAACAATCAACCTCTACCAACTTGCAATTCATTAGCCCTCTGCATAGATACACGACTCCACCTTATTCTCCACAACCTTACAACCAAAATGATCCTATCATTAGATGGGTATGTGCAGGGTCATGATGGGCCAAAAAGTGGTGATATGATGGGTATGTGTAGGGTATGTGGCTAACGATTTTTTTTTACCCAAAATTGATGAAATGAAAAGGGTTTTAAAAGGATATTCTCAGATTTCCATCAATATAAATTATGCTTTAGTTTGAATTTAATAAATAATTATTATTCATTTTCTATTTAAATTACGACTAAAGTCCTGATTGATAGGCTGATTAAAAACATCTATAGTTTTCAAATTGTATCACATTTTTTGAATCTAAAATATGCGTCACATTCCATGCTTCACATACTATAGAATTAAAAAAAGAAAAATTGAATTTCATGAAGTTTTGAGCAAGTTAAGGTGGTCAAACATACGAGCTTTTATATTTTTTAAAATTTGTAATAAAAAATTCATAATTAATTAATTACCTGGAAAAAAATTACAAAAAAATATGCATCACATCGAGACATGAGTCCTCTACTGATATCTAAAATCTTATAAAAAAATATGATCATTTTATTATGGTTAGGGTGGTCAGATAGACAACTACTTATTTTTTCCTTGAAATTTAAGTACTACTGCATTGAAATTTCAAATTTTCACCAAATAATTTTTTTTCTTTTTTAAATAAACCTAGTATTTTAGAAACTACATTCAATTTTCTATAGATTCTATTTTTACATATTTTTGAAATAATATAAATAAATTATTTAAATTTTTACATCAAGTTTCCTAACTCTGATTTTTCTAAATTTTTTGCCACTTAAGGGAATGTTTTTTCCATGATGATCATGTACATACCCAGATCACTTTTGCAAACTATGATATCCCTTCAACAACAAGTGTAAACATTACAATAAAACAACAACAATCAACATTTACAATACATAAAATACAACCTGCTATCCTTTGATATATTAAGAGCACAAATGCCACAAGTAATAGAACTCCCTCAATTTGAGAAAGATGGTGGAAAAGATCTTGTTAGCCATTTTTTCACCTTCACAACCTTGTGTAGTGATTTTATCTTTGAAGATAAACTCTTGGATAAGCTCTTTCTTAGGTCCTTGAAGGATATTGCTTTAGAGTGGTTCTCTTCTTTATCAAATAGCTCAATTGGTTCATTCAATAAACTCATTGATGTCTTTTACAACCACTTCCATATTCACATGGGTCCCAAGATGACCCTTGCTAAATTAATGACATGCAAATAAAAGGAGGATGAGAAAGTGATCGAATTCATAGCAATATATCAAACACTTTATTCACAAGTAAACATTAGGATTCTTGATGCCAACCTTCAATGAATGTTTATTGCCAACTTACAAGATAAACTTCAAAGAAAACTTGAAACGTTTATATTTCCATCCTTCACACAATTATGTACCACCCTTTGTGATTATCAAAATTTGAATTGTGGTCGTGATGTGAAAAATCCCCCTAGTCATACTAAAAAATTCAAATCTGCAACTCAAAATGGCTATCAACCTTTCAAGAAGAAGAATAAGGGATTTTTAAAACTAAATTCCCCTCAAAAAAGTCAACAAACTAATAATCAAGTGGCTACCATAAAAACAACAACTCCTTTCAGGGAGTGGGATAAGGAGTTCACTCCTTTATCCAATACCCTTCATAATATGATGTTGCAGCTCATTGACAAGAACATGCTTACATTACCTCCTGATAGAGAATGTGACCCTAATATACCATTGCCTAAATATTTTTGAAAAAATTCTTATTGTCATTACTATCAACAAAATGGGCATGGTAAAAAATATTGTAAGCATCTTAAACATCTTGTGCAAGACCTTATTGACAATAATCAACTTCAAATTGGAGTTGTGAATGTTCAAGGTAATAAGTTTGTAGCCCCTCCTAATCAAAATTTGCATATCTTTAGAAATCCCATGCCTAAACACACTATTTTTTCCTCAAAGTTAATGAAACTAAGAATGATGTGATGAATGTTGACACAAATGATGACAATATGGATACTATTAAACAATGTCCCATAAATGAAGTGGTAGCATTTATTGAAGCTAGAAATTGTAAGGGCTCAACTAAAAAGCCTCTTGATGTTGCTTTCTCACAAAATGGCATTCTTAAACTTGCACCTGATGGTCCTCTTTACATAGCCGACCAAATCAATGATAAGCCCACTAATCTGATATTAATTGATCCTGTCTATGGAGAGAATGTGATCAATGGAGAATTCTTATATGTGCATGAACTATATATCAAGATACACATGACAAATAGAAAGCATGGATCAAGACACATAATGGGTTTTGTTCTGCTACAATAGGTTTGATAGATCTTCCTTTAAAAGTGGGACCAAAAACATTAACTATCTCATTTTCCATCATTTTGCAATCAAACCAATTTCATGTGAAGTTAGGCTATCCATGGATTTTCTCCATGAATGTCATCCTTTCTGGTGTGCATAAATCTCTAAAGTTTCCATTTTCCAATGATATCTTTACTATGCATCATAGTGGATTTAATCCTACGTCGGCTCGAATGAATTTTTCACTAGATTTCTTTTGGTCTGAGCCTATGAAACTTATCAAGCCTCATGACGATTTCTTTTTTAAATGATATCAAAAGTTCAAGAAAAAGAAAATATAGAATTATTCCTTCAAAACATGCCTCAACGTATAAATGAAACACCTATCCTTGATGAATCAATGATTGAATCGAAAGCCCTTTTGAACATAGAAGAACAACATATTGAAACACCTCCCACAATTTCCTACAAGAGACCATGAGATAATAGAAACAATCATGTTGCCCCTCCTAGAGTCAAACAAGTTTACAAAGTCAAAGAAAGAGATTGAACAACCTATTGTTGTTTTTTCTATTCCTCCCAAGGAAGAGAAGGAACCTATGATTAACAAACTGCTCTTACACAAACACAAATTGACAATATATTGAAATTAAATCAAAGTGCTAGAGAGGATAGGGTTAGGTGATGTGTTATTGCTCGTAGATTACAAACTCAAGAAGAAAAGAAAAGAATAGAAAATCAAATCCAAACTTACCTCAAGAAATGCATGATGACTCTATACCCTCATCATAGCATAAACAAGAACATTCCATGGACATTTTCATTAAACTTCTTGTTGTGATAAATCTAGATGATGACACTGACATTGCAAATATTCATGAAGTACACATGATGAGTTGAATACATTTTTTTATTCTTCTATGAATTTAAAATGAAAAATCTCCTAAAAAGAGTGTTGAAATTGGTACTTCCCCTAGTTTGGCACTTTCTCTTGTCCCTTTGGCTAGTTGTTTGCCTTCCGTTTATACCAACCAAGATTAGGATATAGACGACCTGCTTTAGGTTGACTCACATGCGCCTTACTATTCTTTTACATTTTCATGTTTTCTTTATGTGATTGCATGTGTGTAATGTGATCCCCCATGATGTTTTGTTTGATGTACCTCTCTCTTTTTGTGTACCCTTCATTCTTCTATATGTCGTAATCATTTCATTTGTCTTGTGTTTTCCCTTTAGCGATGAGACAAGGTGTCAAGGAATTTAGGTCTCTTCCATGTTGACCCAAAATATTTTCTTTTATCATTTTCTTTTGTCTTGTGATTTCCTTTTGGGGATGACACAAGGCATCGAGACATTTAGGTCTCTTCCATGTTGACCCAAAATATTTTCTCTTATATTTTCTATTTTTCTTTTGTTTTCCTTTTGGGGATGACACAAGACGTGGAGACATTTATATCTCTTCCATATTGATCCTAAAGGATTTTTCTTTGTTTTTGATCTCTTTGTGTCATTCTTCTAGTTCTATGAGTATTTGGGGAATGATGACAGTTCCATGCTCTATGAAAACATTGTAGCAAAAACATACTGACCTTGAATCCATAGATCCCTTATGTATTTGTGGGGGCAACCCTTCCTTCCTATTTCATGGTAGCTTTATTTCAGAAATATATCACTTGGCATTGGGTTTCCTGAGGAAATCTCTCATGTCTTAGGAAAAAAATTTGGCTACTTTAAAGAAATTTCTCACAATAATGGTGTAGCATCCGCTTTAAAGTGGGGGCATACATCGATGACATCTTTTGACAAAAATTTCATGGTGTGATTTTTCTTTTTTCTTGTGATGTGTCCTCTTCTTCCTGGTGTAATTGGGTTTGACACCCTTCAAAGAGTGTATGATCTACCATCATGGCATGATGTGAATGAGGCATCCCATGAGTGATAATATGACACCCTTGACTTGTCCTCTCTTGGAGACATTAGGCACAATGCTCCCTAAGAAAAATATCTTACACAAATGAAGAAAAATCCCCTTTAACAAAAACTTACATGCATGAGATTACAAAAGCATTACATTGCGGTTCCTTATCAAAAATTTCAAGAGCATTACTTCGGTATGGTATGGGAGGCTAATATGACTCTCTTAATTTCCTTCTTGTTGGGATAACTCACCTAGTAGATAGATTGAGGTTCCACTACCCTAGAGTGAGCATATACATATTTTGAGACAACTCACCTAGTGGACAGACTGGCATTCCACTACCCTAGAGTGAGGAGCATATGTTACAAACAAACAACCCTATTCAACATTGCATTGGAATAGTTGTACTTGATCCTTTTATTTTTCTTTATATATTCTTGGCCTTTGATAAGGTATGATCACATTGATCTTGGGCCCCTTTTAATTTTAATATACCTAATTTGTATCTTATTTATCATAACATTGTAAAGTGTTGTAACACACTTTCACACTTATCTAGGGTCCTATTAATTAATTATGGTTAATTGGAGTTAATTATCCACTTTAATTAAAATTTATGAAAAGGAAGCAAGTGAAGACCTTGGAGCTCAAGACCACATTTAGAAATTTTAGAAATTTAGAATGAAACTATTATGCCACCTAGGGCGTATTAGTCCTCCCAGGCCTATTTTTCAGAGATTTTTCAAGATCTTGTTTTGAGATTTGAAGATTCCACATTTTCCCCAAAAAATAGTAGCGGGACTAATACACCATCTTAGGTATTTTTGTCCTCCCTGGAATTTTTGAACAACTTCTTTGCATTTCCAAAATCCTCACAACATCTCCAGATTTCCCAGGTACACATATCATATCTCCCTGTTGCACAATTTCATCATTTGCATCTCCCATTTAGCTTGTTTTATGTCATTTTTCATATCAATTTTTTTCTTTTCCAATCATTTTCTTGGTGGTGAACCCCTTTAGAGTTGAGAGAAACCCTCCTAAGCCTTCCTCATTGTGAATTGACTCACCTTGTGAGGCTGCTAGTCAATCCAATTAGGACCCCTAGGACATTCTTGAGTCACTGATTAGGGAAAAGAGTCACATTGTGCATTTCCATTTTCACCATTGATCATTTTGGTGAACCTAACATTTTTGAGCATTCATTTATGATTTTGGAGTTCATTAAAGTTCTAGATATATATTGCATTCATTCTTGCATTGCGTCTTGCGTTAGTGAAAGTGCATCTAGGGTTTCTTGCATTAGTGAAATTGCATCTAGGGTTTCTCTTATTTGCATTAGTGAAAGTTCATATAGGTTGCATTTTTACTTTCTTACATCATTTAATTTCATTGAAAAAGTGAAAAGTGCATTGTTCATCATCTTAATTGCATTTAACAACATTCTTATTGCATTAAAAATTGAAAAATATTGCATTCAATTGCTTCTTCCTAGTTACTTTTTCTTTCACTCATTTGCACATTTTTCTATTTCTAAACATTAGCACCTTGAATAGGAAATCTATAAACACTATAGATATTTCAGAATCTGTTGTTTTTCTAAGAAAAACCTTTTCCATGACTAAAACACCCTTCTTGGCCTCTTAGTCCCTCTTAGGGTTTCTTCCTCAAAAGTTTGTCTCTAATGTTTGCTCTCTGTTTCACTCCTTGGAACTTCAAAATCTCACCAGGAGGACCAAGACGCCCCTCCTAGAATCTTAGTCCCTTGTTGACTTTGAATCTCCAGTTTTTAGGGTTTGAAATTACTTTTCTATCTTTGTGGATTGCCTTCATTTTTCTGTTTTAGTTTCCAGAATTGCTATTATCTCAATTTCTTTCATTTCAAGTGCATTTGTTCAATCTTGCATCATGGATATGTGATTTGGAAAGTTGTGGATTTCCTTGAAATATTTGGTAGATGTGTCAAATTGTGTGTTTGGTAATGATCCTAAAAAAATTGAACTCACTCATGCTCGACTGAACTTAACTCCTAGTGCATGTACTCCTTGACATCATTGGAGAAGATGATGACAACATGAATAAGTTCTTAAATTATTGTCTTGATAACATTGAAGCTAATGCATCCTTCTATCTATCCATGACACAAACAGATCCTCCCATAATACCACCTCTTGAGATGTTTGGTTACACACATCCTAAAACCAAAGTAAAAGTTGAACCTAAGTTCACTACAATAGGTGAACCTAGTTCCTCTAAACAAGCAAACACTCAACCATTTTATGATAACAAAGTGAAACACTTCAATCAATCTAGAAGAAAAATATGGAAAGGGATTCATGATCTCAAGTAAACAAGTATGTGATACAACAAATGACCATGAAATTCATGAACTTTAAGAGAAAATACCAACTGATAAAAACACATATCAAGATCCCCCTCACACTGATAGACCTCCTTGAGAATACTTAAATCCTCATAGTGATGGCATAGTGATATTTGATTCTCCCCCTGATATGAATTTCCTTCTTCCTAAAGAACAACCAATGACTCATAACAATGACATGGGTGATAGGATCACCTTAGGTCCTCCTCGATCTTCAACTAGAGGTGTTGGTGAATCTAGCAAGAAAAAACCACCTTACAAGCTCCCACACACTCAAACAAAAATGAACGACAACTAAAAAATCTTATAGACACAAGTCAACTTAAACTCCTACCTTGTACTAGAAGCAAATTCCCTAAAGGTAACACAAAGCATTGTGCATATCATAGGATTCTTGGAAATATTACTAACGAGTGTCAAACTGTAATAAAGATCCTTCAACAATTTGACATTATAGAAATAATCCCCTAGACTAGGAACATTTTGTCATGTAATAGTTGCAAAATACTCTATTCTCACTATTACATGACCCTTCCCACCACCTACCTTGGCCCATTCTTGTCTTGCACTCAGTGGGGACAAGAAGTTGATGGAATTGTCCTAGTAAGGCATCCATTGTTGTCCCTTGGGTTCATTATCTACCTTCCTCTTATACAAACTGAGATTGGAAGGTGAATGAATTGCTTTAGGTTGACTCACCTATGCCTTATTAGTCTTTTGCATTTTCTTTTTGTTTGATTGTGTAGACACGCCAAATATGCATACATTTCAATCCACTAGTTTAATTAAATAAACTTCATTTAATCAAATTTAACATTTCATCCTTCAATTAAATAAATTCACTTCATCATTACCTTATTTAAATAAATCAATCAAATCCTAACATTTCATCTTTTATAAATTATCATCTCCTAGATTCATCCTCCTCAAATTAATTAACCTTTATCTTGCATCATCCTTTTAATTAAATAAACCAAACTTTATTTAATTAAATCTCAAAATTCATATTTCTCCCTCTTGATTTAAATAAATTAAAATATTTAAGTCAAATAGGTAAAAACCCCTAATCATCATCTAAGTTAAGTTAATCCTGATTAAACTAATCTAACCACCCATCACATCCTCTAGCTTTTCCCACTTGCACCAATAAAGCATTTTAATTCATTTATAAAATCATCATTTTCTCTCAACAAAGCATCTTTTGAGAATATTCCTCAAGTTTGAATATGAAGACAAGTTGACTTGTCCCTTCCAACATGGAAATAACTTCTCTCTTACATGTCCCCCATTCAACATTTAACTCTCAAATTCAAATTTGAATCTCCCCCTCTTTGTCACATTGGCCAAAACTTGCACATTCCTCAACCTATCACAATGTGACAAGTGGCTTCATCTCATTGGTCAAATCAATATCCCACATTGCTCTATTTTGAGCTCTCTTCCAATTTGAAAATCTATAAATGAAAGCTTCATTCTTCATCAACCCATCCACAACCCTCATGAAAAGTTAGTCTCTTCTTGAAATTGAGAACTAATTTTTCCCATCACCATTGCATTTGCATCATTTGAGTTTTAGCAAGGATTGGGAAAGGGTCATTTGCACAATTGACACCAATCCAATATGGAATAGGCACATGTTATGCTTTTAGATGTCTTTTAATCTTTTTTATTGGTTACATTTTCTTAAGCATTTACATGTTATTTCATAGGAGTACTTAGAAAGTTTGTATGCACTAACCTTTGTCATGAAGTTTAAGGTTGTATGCAGATTTTGAAGGGTGCTTCATTATGGCACTAGAAGGAGGGCATGATGAGAGTTTATAACTTCTGTTTTCCACTAATTTTGCTTTGGCATCTTTATATCACTTCTAAGCTTCACTTTTGTTGGTTTTGAAATGGAAAATGTTTTATTTGCTATTGAAAGTATACATTAGGGGTTGTTTCTTTAAAAAAAAAAAAAAAAAGCATGCAGTTTGTGTTTCAGAGGTAGTTGAAATAAATTAGAAGTGTTTGCTTTAAGGGTAACTCTGATGTCTGAATAAATAGCTCTATTTTCTGCTCCATAGTTTTGTTTTCATGTGCAAACTAAGTTACCTTTTGACTTAGCTTATCATTTTAAATACTTTTTGTTCTGCTTGATTATTCTACTGGGTAAGAATTGGTAAGTTCAATGAATATTGTTTCTACTGTTGAATCTCTTAAGACTGTTATTGGTATTTATGCATTGGATTTTTTTCATTTACTTGAGGGAATCATCTCATCTTGTTCCTCTCTGTTCCCTCATCATTAATATTTCTTGTATTCCCAAGACATTTGAGCTTCGAAGTTTATTGTGCCTAATTAGTTATATCAGATGATTTATGTCTAATGTCCTTTATTGTAGCTTATTGCAAAGCCTTTGTCTTCGTATGTGTCATTCATGGCCTTTTCCCACTAATTTTGGCAGCGTAAAGCCTGCTACCTTGGCAGTCAAGTTTCCATCCAACAAGATGTTGGTTGATTTCATGTCTCTATGTATAAGGGGTGGATTCACATGCTTGAAAAGATAGCTTAATCTCTTGGTAGAGCCAAGGGCAGTGTGAACTCTCCTCTGATCTATATAAATACCAGTTCTCCATGATAGGTTGTCTCTGAGTGTGTCATTTCATACATACTCGTAAACAAGAATTTTCCTTCCTTTCTCAAAGCATAAACCAATGAGTGCCACCAAGTTCTTGCGATGAACCTAAGATAGTAACTTATTCTCTTCTTGAATTCGGCACCACCTTGCATAGAACCTTGTTGCGCTCTTTCAGATAAACAAAAAAATGGTCAAATGTGCATCGCTGGGTAACTATAATATCTATTTAAATCTTCTATTGTGTTGTACTCTTAAAATCTATGTTTGCTGCGCTTTGTCCATTGAATCTCGATCCATGCTTTAGATATCTATATTTGAAAAGAAGGGGTGAAAAATGCTTTTTCTCATAGATCTCTTTTCAAATAAAGGTGTTAGGGCATAGATGAACGGGTGTTGAGGAATTAAAGAGTATTCTGTAGAATGTCAAATCTCAGCATGCATTCATTTACAATCAATGAATCCTCAAGCTCAGTTTAAATTATAGAATCCATAGCTAGATATCTCAGAAATATAGGCCGTAGAACCCACTGCTCCCTACTCCACATTTGGGCAGGGGTCGATTAAGGCATTTAAGTTTCTTGTCGTCTTTCATTTATCACATGCATTCAAAGCTTTAGAAATATAAATTTTTGACATCAGGTCAAGGTTGTGGCTCGCCATATTACAGAAGTGAAAGGTCAATTAAAGCAAGATATCTCAAAACTTCAGAGGGATGCTGCAGAGATAGTTGATGCGTAGATAATTACCATTGACTTTAGTCTTTTATTTCTTCTTACGCATCTTGAATGTTGAAAATTGCGTTGAGCGCTACTTAGCTTAGCATATGCCTTTAATTCCTCACCAAGCAAGGTTTCCTTTGAATTCCACATGATTAACCATATTGAATTCCATTAAAGTGAGATTCAACCACTCTCAAGTCATTTGGGAAAATTGTATTGAAGTAAAAACAAAGTGACATAACGTTAGCCATTCATGGTACATTATTTTATGTGGCAGCTAACTTTGGAAGATACATCGACAGTCAAATTTTTAGATCATATCTGCACTTTATACATTTGGAGATTTAAAGCACTTAATCTCTTACCTACTCTTATGTTGGTCAATACACAACCAATCTAAAAGATTACTGTCATGTCATAGGTATAATCCTTGAATTTGAATTTCCAATCTGACTTTCGCTAATGGGTGTTTGTGATCTATATTATCTCTTCTTTCTGCTATTATTGGTGATTATTTTGTGCATTCCATTGATCATGACTATTCTCGTGTATTTTTGAGCAATTTTCATGCGTGATTTCTCTGTAGGTTTCATTAAAGATGGTTGTTGAATGGTGTTTTCTACTATTTCCTTTACCATACTTTGTCGAAAGAAAAAGAGTTGAACTGCTACACTTTACTTATTTAGCCACACTTTGCTAATACGATTCAATGGGAGTAACGTATTATTGATATGAAGTTGATTGTTGACACCGTACCATTTTTAAAGTTGTGCTTGATGTTTTTGTTGATCATTAATTGACGAGCCTCATTAGAAATACGTTGAAACTACAATGACCTACCATCAATGTCAAAACCAACCTTGGGGAGCCCACGAAATAATGTTGCATCCTTGTACATCCACCATTTCTATCTGTGTGCAATGAATACATGTAGTTGAAGGGGCATGTCTTTTACACTTGATGAAAGTACACCTGCCAAAGGTATACATTTGAAAGTTCTTTGTCTTTAAGACATCAATTGGCTATCCTTTCCTATATGTGAAAATTTCATTGGCTCAAAAAGGAAATATTTATTCGCAGTCAAAGCATTAATTCTCTTCTTTTAAAACACTTGGGGTTTGTTTTCAAATCTGCCCATAAAGTCCAAATACACATCTTTCAATGAAACATGTCAGCGCTAAAAGTTCATAAGTTTTGGCAAGTTGAAGTGAATATTTAAAATTGTTTGAATTCAAAAGGTGGTGATATTTGTTATAGATTTTAATGTTCACTAATCTATCATTTTGATTTAGAGCTCTCTAAGGGAAATTTATTTTTTGCTTTGTATATGAAGTGTTAAAATCAATGGTCCTTTCATAAAAGCGAATGCAAATGGAAATGTTGTGGTATTTATTATTGGGTTAACTTCATGGGCCTTGACAATTTTATTTTCTTTAAAACAAGTTAACATGCATGCCTTATGCATATTTTTATTGTTTATTTTATACAATATGTGCATACATCTAAATTCTGATAACTTTGCAATGTTTGTAGATTAATAGAAAAACCAAGCATTGGAGTTGGGTGAAAATGAAAGTGAGATTGGAGTTAAGGATTTGAGCATCAAACTCGAAACTCAAGCATTTTTTAATGCTTGGAGATTCTATCTTAGCCTTAATTTTCTATTTTAGGCTAACTCATCTTTGGTTTTGGGCTTTAAAATGAACATTTCAAAAGCTTTCAAATTATCATTGCAAAGGGGATAAAACAAACTTTAGGCAACATTGACTAGATTTTGTTTGAGGTTAACAAATTGAACAAGGGAACTCTCATATCTCATTTTTGTGCTTTAAAACGAATCAAAATCATTGCTTTGTGGATTTAAAACGAACATGTGCAACTTTGTTTTTGTGATTGCTTACTTAAACTAACATCATTGAAAAGGACGTATGTGCTTCTCTCGTGCTTTATAGCGATCTTGAGAATCAAAAGGCCTTTTTTTTTTATCTTAGGTTGAGATAAAGTGATCACCTCCACACTTCATTTTGGGTTTAAAATTGCACAAAATCTTGTGCGAGTGTGAATAAATTTATTGCATGTGTTCTCCCTTTGTTTCTAAACAAGGGTTGATTGAACCATGAATAATTTTATTCGCTTTTGTTTATCTTAGAGGGCCTGCCTTGGGGAAAAAGTACTCACCCAAGGGAATGACTCAACCAGTAACACTCTGAACCCGAGAGTATTTCCAGCTGGGATATAAATGTGGGTATTGGAATAAATGCCAATATCATGTGGTTGGCTCTGACGAGATGGATCTAAAAAGGGACTCTCACCGTATGGGTCAATCTCCATGAATGGAAAGTCTGAACTAAAACCTTTGTTTATAGTGACCAACTGATCCATTCAACGAGTTTATCAAAGTGGTCCATTGGAACTTAGATTCCAAGAAGTTACTTGCCATGTTTGATCTTGGTTAAAGTATAGAGGTTAAGACTTCATTCTTAACATACCTTTATACTCTTTCCTTGGTTGCATGTAAAATCATCTCTTCTACTATGAAGGGCATGAGGCAATCCCACTAAGAAAAATGTACCAATTGAGCTAGGATGTTATATTGCTTGTGGGTCAAAATGCTTTGCTTGTTTGAAAACATTTGGAAACAAACATTTAACATCATCATCAAAATTTCAAACCCTTTAGGAGGCAAATACCATTGACCAAATTCTTGTGTTATTGCTTTCCCTTGGGATTACATCCTTAGAGGTTTCTAAGCACTTGAATTTACATCTCAATTTTCCCACTAAAGTTAAACAATAGGTAACCCTTGCCTTAATTTCATCAAAGTTTTGCATAATATACCTTGTGAAATGAGAAGAAGTTGAGACATTGGACATCTAGTTTGAAAACCTAATCAATAAGTGTTTGTGGTAAAACAGAGTCATTAAGCAAAGATTAAAAACAATTGGACCCCACACATGTGTTTCCAATTATTTCACGCAAGATCAAGATCAAGAAGCCAAAGGAAAAATCCCTTAGTCTGAAAGCCCATCAAAAGCATCTCTCAACGCTATACGAATTCAGACAGAGATTTCTTTTTAACTTTTACAGAAAGGCTTCAAGAAACAATCCTGGTTTGTACTCATTCTATTACTGCCAAAACCAAAATCTTTTTAGAGAGTTTGAACACCTTGTTTAGAGAAAAGCTTGTTCTTCAATACCGAGGTCTAGTAAACAAGTGTCTTTTTTAGGTACATCCTAGGATAAAAATCAAAACTTCATCCATCCTTGAACATCAAAAAACCAAAATCATCTCACCAACAACTCTCCAAAAATATTAAAAAAATCCTTTATGTTAAACTTTGGGAAAAGCATTTGAAATCAATCCAAAATCACCTTGTTTGATTAAATGTGTGTTGATACATCCTTCTACACATATTTGATCAAATTATCAAAACTTGTGAACAAATTAATCCCTTGATAACATCCACCATCTTGGGATTTAGGAGTTCATTATCAAAATAATCTTGTTTGGATAGGAGTGTTTAGATGAATCCTTCTTCTCACACGTAGACAAATTATCATCTTGTGAACGATTTAACTCTAGGACAACATCCAACCTCTTAGAGTTTATGAGTCCACCAAAATCTGAATCCAAAACAAATCAATCCTAAATCAAGTCCTAAAATTTTAACATACCTGGGCTTCAAGATTTTCTTAAGAGTTCCACTCATTCATCAAACATCCATCTTACATCCATATCATTATCACCCTTTGATCCTTAAATTACCCTAAAAATTCTCTTTCATACCTAAAGTTAGATCAATCCAAAAAGAATTAAAGAATTCACCTTCTATATTCTTGAAGATTGATCCCTATTTTATGGTGCAAACTAGATTGCAACACAAGAGGAACATGGAAGCCAACAACGAAACATCTACTACAAGTGACTTAAGTCAAACCACTCCTGAAATGAACCCCATTGGGTCTGGAAATCTCACAGTTAACCTTCTGACATCTTCACAAGACCATCAAGAGGAAGGTGTCCAAATGAAAGATCTTACCAGTAACCCCTTTGGAATGTCCCATGAGGAAATCACTGAAATGCTTCAAAATCCAGAAAACCATAAAATTGTCAATATCATGATGAGACTCAACCCATCACTATACATGCTCGAATTAGCAAAACAAGGGGCTAAACTCCCTTCTGATTTTGATGTGAGCACTATTATGGAGACATCTTTTGGGATCACACCCCCAATTTCATCCACCATCCCCATCTCATCTACACCCCCATCCCAAAACATCACCCAAAACATTTTGCAAATCACAACATCTTTTGCTCCAACCCAACCCAATGTTAATAAGGGAAACACATTTATCAATGTTATTCAAACACATCGCCTTGTCAAAAATCAAGACTTGGATGCAAACACCATTTTGGAACAAAGCATACCCCAAAATCCATTACATAAGTATATTCCTCTCACTTTCCATAATGATCCATAATCATCATCCTTCCACGCAACACCTCAAGATTCTCTCCTCACAAATTCACAAGAAGAGGGTGACATGTTCGGACCTAGGGGCATTTTTGATACCACACCCCTCATATTTCCACCACTTCTGCCATTGCCATCATCATCCACACCACTCCTTGGCTTAGTGCTTCCCCCTTTACCAAGTATCAATCAAACCAACATCCCAAATACCAATCAAAGCATCATGCCAAATACTCAAAATTTGTCATCGATATCACAACAAAAGATGACAACTACACAAGAAATCATTACATCATCAAACACCCCCCTAAAATCTCAAAGCATGGTCTCTCAAGGGCTAGTCACATCAACAACACCATTTATCACTCAAACCACCACATTGACAACACCATCCACCACTCAAATCATCAACACAACATCACCGCTGACCACCACCACCCCCACCACCACCAACTTCCAGAATATCAATCCAATACAACATGGAATTACAAGCAACCTCTCAAAGGGGATTCCTACAAGTACAAAAACAAAAATATGCACAAATAGCCACTCAAGTCGCACAAGCTACTCAAACAGCCCAAGCCACATTACAAGCGCAACAGGTCGCACAAGCCCAAAATTTATTGCAACAATAACAACAACAAGCCGCTCAAGTTGAGCAAGCTACCCAAGCATCCCAAGCCACATTATAAGCACAAAAGGCTACTCAAGCCCAAATTCTATTACAACAACAAGTGGCACAATCCCAATCTCAAGCTCAAATGCATGCCTAATATCAAGCACAACAAGCACAAGTGCAAGCACAACTTCTTACACAAAAAAAAGTAGCGCAATTATAGGCATATCAACAAGCAATAAAACAATATCAAGAGCAGCAAGAAGCAGCCCAACAACAAGCATTGTTGGAACAACAAAAAGAACAACAACAACAAGCACAACAACATGCAATCCTAGCACAACAACAACAAGTAATCCTAGCACAACAAAAACAAGATCAACAACAAGCGTTGTTCATATGTAACAACAAGTGTAGGCATACCTAGCTCGACATAATATATAGATACCATCAGATAGCACACCAAACAACCCACCCATCCAACCCATAATCAAAACACCCCAGAACACATTCATCCCACCCCGTGATCTGCAAAATGATGTAACGACATAAATCAGGTTGCTCTCGCCACAAGTGCTTGATCTTCAATCAGGGTGAACCACAAAAACACCAAGCAACTTGTGTCCCTATCCATTTGGCAGGAGCCTTGTGATGAAACCCTTCCCAAAAGGATTTGAAATCCCCAAGTTTGAAAAATATCATGGGATGGGAAACCCTGAAGATCACATCAGGGAATTCCAGGTTCATTGCATGGAGGTCGCATATAATGATACCTATTTGATGGGCCTATTTCCTAGGAGTTTGGCTGGCCATGCTATGGAATGGTTCTCTCGCCTACCTTCAATCATTAGTACATTCCAAGAAATTATAGACGCATTCATTAAAAATTATGCATGCAACATTGCCATGGATGTTAGTCTAGAAGAACTCTCAGCTCTGAAACAAGGAAAGGGTGAATCATTCGCTTCATTCCTACAATGATGGCAATCCAAGGCCAATTGGAGCAAATGGACCATGCCCGAGGAACAACAAGTTGGCACCATCATAGCCAACCTTGATGGCCTCTTGGCATTTCATCTCAAGGTTGAAGGGATCACCACATATGATCAGTTGATCTCCAAGGTGCTCAATATCGAACAAGCCCTTATGACTCAACCCGTGGGATCAACTTCATACTCTAAACAACAAAAAAACCTCCCACCCTCCAATTACAACTATAAACCTCACACATGGGCAAGGAACAAAAATGTTACTAATGATGGCGTTGTCGATGCCAAGGTGGTCATTAGTGCCCCTTGCCAAAATACACCCGCACCACAAATCCAAATCCAACACCAAAACAATCATCACGCAATACAACAACCAAACAACAATCCAACAATCAACAATCTCAATTATCAAAGGGGACCACCCCAATGGAACAAAAATTACCCCAAACAAAAATACACTGCTTTGGGGTAACCACTTGAAGTCATAATGAAGAAGTCGATAAATGAAAAACTCATCAAGGCTCCTACCTTTGAGAATTACCAAGAACCAGCTGTGAAATCCATAAAATCAAAGGACATACCACGAACAGTTGCATGAGATTAAAAAACATAGTTCAAGATCTCATTAACCAAAGGATTATAAATGTGGAACAAGCTACAGGAAACCAAGACCTTAAGATATACATGAATCCAATGCCTAATCATGGCAATAAAGGGAATAATAATAATAATGATAAGGGGAAGGGCACCCACACAAATGTGAATCATGTATATATGAAACTATCATCACCTCCCTAGATGAATACTGCATAGTCATCACCATCAAAGGTGCCCATGCCGATTGTGGAGTCACAAAAAGAGGCGAAAAAGTTACCATCATAGGATCATCCCAGCCAAATAGAGTCCTTGCATCTACATCTATCCCTAATGGCTACAATGTCCTAGATCAACTCAAGAGAACGCCAGCGCAAATCTCCATCATGGAGTTCCTAAAAATCTCATCTTCCCATAGGAAAATCCTTGAAGAAGCTTTGGACTCATCCACTATCCTCGCAGATCTTGATGTGGAACAATTCCAAGCTATGGTCAGAAATATCATTACGCCAAATCTCCTCATATTCTTTGACCAGGATTTCCCCGCTCAAGCATCTCACAACCGTGTGCTTCACTTAGAAGTCATCGTACAGAAAAGAAAAGTCAAAAGGGTCTTGGTGGATGGAGGTACAGGGTTGAATATATGTTCTCTCAACCTCATCAAACAATTGAAAATTTCAGAGGATTCTATTAACAAAGGAAAGGGTATCACAATAAGATCATATGATGATCAAGAAAGAGTGTCCCAGGGGACAATCAAACTCCCTATTCAAGTAGGGTCAACCATCATGGAAACCACTTGTCAGATCTTGGATCTTGACTTGTTGTAGAACATCCTCCTAGGACGCCCATGGATCCATGTGATGAAAGAAATAGAGTCAACTTTCCATCAATGTGTGAAATTCACACATGAGGGACAAGAAGTCACTATCCATGGAGGTCCGGAACCCTTCTCCTATTGCAAAAGCCTTGAAGCAAAGTACTATAAAATCCCCTGAGTACCAAAAAATGATGAGGGCTCATCTACACCATACATTGATCCCACAACTCTTGCATCCACTTTTGCGACAGAGACACCTGCCATTCCCACCATCTCTGACATTAAGGTCATCATCCAAGATAACGGCTGTGGAAACTACACGATTCCTAAAAATTCTTTTATGGTAGTAGAGTTACCACAATCTCCTAGATCACGGTGATGTCCACAAATAAATGAAGCTTCCACATCCCGAACGTCTCCTGAAGGCTATCCCAACTTTACAAGTTGGGGAGATCTTGGCCAAGAGGTCATTGAGGCAAATCCATCTCATATGCTATATCAAGATGAGAGACTAGCAGTTGACTTAGCAATGGATGACAAAAGCAAGGGTCTACAAATGATGCTCGCAATGGGCTATGATAGAAATCAAAGACTTGGGAGAAATGACAATGGGCTTATAACACCTATCATTCCAGAGAAATGAATAATAACAAATCTTGGCCTTGGATGTACCCCTCCAAGTATAACCATACGTGGCCAACGTCCTCCAGTTAGAAGGGTTAATAATCCTCCTCAGCTAACTGCAGTAGAAACTATGCCTACCAGTATCTACAGGTCATGTCATAGATAACTTTACATTTGATATAACCGATGTCTGTAGTAGTAGTGATGATGAGGATCCCCTAACCAGCTTACCTAGGCTATTTCAGGATACCACTCTTTGCATGATTAGCACCCTATCTTTTGAATCAGACCACCAAAATCATGAAATCTTCCTAGTATATCCCCAACTCATCGACTACGACCAACAAGGAGCACCAGTTCTTGATACATTCGAAAATGATGAGGCACTCTCGAAATTCATGGGACTACGGGATAACATTCCATGTGGGGATCACAAATCAGGGTTCCTAATTAGGCTAGATACACATGCTTATTATGGGGAAACGATTGAATCCCTTAGTCGCAAAAGTGAAAAATTAAGATTAATATCTAAGTCCTTGAGTGAAAACCACACTGTGGCACTCTCCGACTAGAAAAAAGTAAAAAGAAAGGATGCATCCAATGGTGAAAACCTCTCCGAGATGCCCAAGGATGGGGGATTCAATTTTCCTTTTAGAGCTATTCATCAGGAAAAATTAGTAGTCCTGGCAGAAAAATGCAATCTGGTCAATCTAGGAACAGAGGAAACCCTGCATATCACATTCTATGTGGAATAATTACTATCAGAAGAACAAGAGCTCCTAGCAGCCTTCCTAAGAGAAAGACAGATAAAATTTGCATGGAGCTATGCTAACATGCCAAGACTTGATCCAGAAATCGTGGTTCACCACTTAGCAATATACCCAGAAGCAAAGCCTGTCAGACAAAAGCTTAGGAAAATGCACCCTCAGATTTCCCTACTGGTAAAAATTGAATTAAAAAATCTATTAGATGTAGGATTCATTCGATAGATAGATTATCCAAAATGGGTGTCAAACTTGGTGCCTGTTTCAAAGCCCGATGGGAACATCAAAATCTACATAGACTTCAGAGACTTGAATAAGGCATGTCCAAAAGATGACTTGCCGCTTCCAAACATCGACATGATGGTAGACATGATAGCTGGACATGAAATGTTGTCAGTAATGGATGGATTTTCAGGGTACAATCAGATTATGATAGCTAAAGAGGACCAACATAAGACAACTTTCACTTGTCCATGGGGGAGCTATTGCTGGAATATGAAGCCATTCAGCTTAAAGAATGCAAGAGCAACATATCAAAGGGCCATGACATTGATATTCCACGACATGATCCATAAGATAGTCGAAGACTATGTTGATGACATTTTAGCCAAGTCCAGAAAGAGAAAAGACCACATAGCAACCCTTAGTGCCATTTTCAACAGGCTGGAGGAGTACAAGGTTAGATTAAACCCAAAGAAGTGTGTCTTTGGCGTACAATCAGTAAAATTGCTAGGATATATAGTGTCAATGTGAGGTATCGAGGTAGATCCAGCAAAGGTAAAAGAAATCCTTGAGATGGAGGCACCAAAAACATTAAAGCAATTGAGAGGTCTCCAAGGCAGGCTCCAATCCATTCGAAGATTCATAGCACAGTTGGCAAACAAACATAACCCATACCCTCACCTACTCCACAAGGGAGTAGCATACAAAGTGGATACCAAGTGTGAAGAGGAATTCAATAAAATCAAAGAATATCTACGGACACCACTGGTATTAAAGCCACCAATCCCAAGAAAACCATTGATTCTATATGTATCAGCAACAACAACAGCCCTTGGAGCTCTCCTAGCTCAGCATGACATAAATGGAATAGAAAGGGCTATCTATTACATTAGCAGAACAATGGTTGGCCATGAGCTAAACTATTCATTCATCGAGAAAGCATGCCTAGCAGTAATGTTTGCATCATAGAAATTCAGACATTACATGTTGGCACACAAAATAAAACTCATCATCAAAATCGACCCTCTCAAGTACTTACTATCAAAAGCAATGCTCACTAGAAGAATGGCCAAATGGGTGATGATATTGTCAGAATATGACATTGAGTATGTGGAGCAGAAAGCAATAAAAGGCCAAGTCATCGTAGATCAACTTGCAGAAGCACCAATTTATTCAGAGAATCCTCTCATCTTAGAGTTTCCAGATGAATCTATTTTTAATCTCAACGTAGCTGACCACTGGAAATTGTACTTTGATGGCTCATACACAACATGGATTAGGAGTCGGTGTCTTCTTTATCACCCAACAAGGGGATTGCATACCAAGGTCCTATAAGTTGGCATTTCCCGACACCAATAAAATTACAAAATACGATGCTTTAACCATAGGTCTCAGAATAGCAGTGTAGTGGAACATTATAGCTCTCAGAGTATACAGAGACTCCCAATTGATAATAAATCAAGTGAACGATGAATACCAGACCAAGGACGATAAGCTCACTCCATACAAGAAATTGGTGGAGACTCTTAAAGAATCCTTCATCAAAATTACATTTGAGCAGATACCTAGAGCCAACAATAGAGCAACAGACACCATGGCAACAATTGGGTCCCTACTGGACATCCCCAACAATGTTCCAAAATATGAATTCCTGATAGAATAGCTTCTCGTGCCTGCATTCAAGGTACCAAAATCAGAATTTTTGTGTGAAATCATTGGTCTTGGTGATCCTTGGTATCATGACATTTACACCTACCTTCAAATAGGAGTCATACCTGCCGATTTACCCTCAAACCTAAAAGAAACCTTTGTAAAAAAGGCATGTAGATTTGTCATCCTAGGCAATACCCTATATCGTAGAAGCATAGAACAAACCCTTCTACACTACCTAAATCTTGAGGAGGCATTAACTGCTCTAACTGAAGTACATAACGATATCTATGGTTCACACTTGAGTGGAATGACCATAGCCAAGAAACTGCTGAGGATGGGGTATTATTGGCCCACAATGGAAAGAGAGGAACATGACTATGCCAACAAGTGTCTACAATGTCAGCAACATGGGGACCTCATCCATGCTCCAGCTCAAGAGATTCATCCTATCGTCACACCATGGCCCTTTTCGTAGTGGGTACTTGATCTCGTTGGCAAAGTCACACCCACTTCATCTAATGGCCACAAATTCATCATAACTGCAACAAATTACTTTACTAAGTTGGTGGAATCCATACCCATGACATATATAACTGGGAAGCATATTTCAAAGTTCATCCTGAACTATCTCATTTGCCGATATGGTGTTCCACAAGCCATTATCTTAGATAATGGGACACCATTCAAGAATCAGGAGGTTCGTGAGTTATGCAAAAAATTCAAAATCCAACATCGCTTCTCCACCCCATACTATCCCCAAGGCAATGGCCAAGCAGAAGCTACAAAACCATTCTGAAAATCCTCAAGAAAATAGTCAATGACGCAGGTCTTGACCGGCATTTGCAGCTTAATCCCACCCTGTGGGCCTATCAAACCAGCATCCGCACACACATCGACGCCACTCCTTTCTCCCTAGTCTATGGATCAGAAGCAGTACTCCCCATTGAGATCGAGATCCCATCACTCAGGATATCATTGCAAAACCTTATCAAAGATGAAGAGTACCGAGTGTCAAGATTGAATGAGCTGGAGCTACTGGATGAGCGATGGATAGATGCTTTGAATCATTTGTAATTCTATCAGAATAGACTCAAATGGAGCTTCAATAAGAAAATCAGAAGCATGACTTTCCAAGTCGGAGAACTGGTATTAAAAGAGAATCAGAATAATGTCCCAAACCAAAGCAGCGAAGGAAAATTTGAACCCAATTGGTTGGGACCATTCATCATCACAACAAGTTACAAATTAGGGGCATACCAGTTATCAACACCTGAAGGGGAACCTCTGTAGGAGCCCATGAATAGCTCTCACCTCAAAAAAATTTATGCCTAAATCTTTTAAGGTATAGAACCAAAAAATCCAAAAAATAAGAAAATATCCTAAAAAAATGATTACTTCGGTGAAAACTTGGCAAACAGGTGTCTCAGTGACAACAAAAAAATCAAAAAAAGCAAAAAAATCCAAGAAAATCAGAAAAAGGATAAAAAATAGTAAAGAGAAAAAAATTGTCCTCTGGTGAAAATCACTTCGGTGGCACTTTGGACAAGTACCTTGGTGAAAACCTGGCAAACAGGCACCTTGTGTAAATAAGCACTTCTCATCCACCAGGATCTTTACGGCTTGTTCTACATCATCCATCCATTACGCTTCCATCATCCATCTCATTTGGGTCTCCATCCATCACTCATCCACTCGCATCTGCACCATAGCTTGGTCCTATGTTTGTATCATGATCCTTCCTAGTACTACTCAGCCCATCCTCAAGGTCAGTTTGTCCTGCCTTTATCAGAGTATTCTATTGCATCACGGTGGGGGCATGTTCTTATCAGATCAGATTCGTGTATGTTCTGAAAGTCCTGAAATCAGAAAATCCAAAAACATCAAAACATCAAAAAATCCAAAAACATCAAAACATCAGAAAAAATCCAAAAAACATTCAAAAAATCATCAAAATCCCAAAATAGGTCAAAAAGTCAGTCAAAAAGTAAAAAACAGAGTCATCTTGTCAAACTACGGGTCTTTGATCCTTGAACGTAGGCAAGGTTGATCTTTGATCATCCCACGAGACACTTAGGTCAGTCCTTTAGGAGTCTGACATAATAAACTAACATTTCATCATGTATATCGTCATCTATAAACCGGTCAAGTTGTCAGTCGAACTACGTGGTCTCTGCGTGTATAACGTAGGCAAGGCTAATCTGTTGATCAGCCCCTGAGGCCCCTAGAATAGGTCTTTAGGTTATTCTCTTGGTCAAAATCTTAGAAAATCCCAAAACATTTGAAAATAAAAAATCAAACCATTTGGAAATCTCAAAAAATACCAAAAACAACCTCAAAACATTGCAAAACGTCTAAAACATCCAAATATTTTAAAAAATCCATCCATCTCATTTTGCTTGCACCCGCAATAACACCATCCATAATAAACTAATCATCATCCTCAACCTTTGGTGAAACAGTTAGAAACAAGTCTAGCAGGTTAAAAGTAAAACTCAAAAAATGTCAAGTCTCAGGTTTAAGATAGTACGTAAACAAGTTGGTCAATTCTTTGTGTCGATAGTCCATCATCCAATTAGTCCCATATCAATCATTTGATAACATCATGTCCTAGGATGTATCCTTCCTATGAGGGGTATTATTTATTAGAAATAACACTTTGGATAAACGAAATGGTGTGCTGCCATCCACTAACATGTCCTAGGATGCATCCTTCCTGCAATGGGAATTATCTTTTGGCAATAGTTTTGGTTCCTATCCTTGATAAAAATTCCATTTTGGTTAGCGGTATTGAAGAACGTCAACTTGTTTGTTTACTTTATCTTGGTCTTTTGACTTATCTCTTTGCGCTCATTCCAATAACCTCTCAATGATGTCCAAACAAAGGGATTTAGAGAGATAGGAATGGGGCAACGCTCATTATCTTCTATCTATTGTGCTTGTGGGAGGTTGTTGTAAAATAACCTTGGCGAATACTTGCTTTGTTAGATATGTATGGAGGGTGTTTTGGACAACTTTTTGACTATTGCATTGATAGGTTATACCTTTCCATGTTTTGGTTTGAGGTGTTTGAAATTTCTAAAATGCATCCTAGCAAGGCTTCCGTATGTCAGGCGTGAATAGGAATAATCCTATCTATTTTTCGAGTCAAAGTCCATCACACTAAGTACAACGCCATCCTATTCCTTTATACCTTGATGCATCATGCTTATGCATGTTATCAAACATAAGGTAAGTAACCCTTTTAAAATCCCAATCCTTGATAAGAAAATCATCCATTTCTCATCATCATCTCTCATAAAGTTGGCTTGTTGGATCCTCTTTTAATTTTTCTTTTCCACACTAATATCACGTCATGATCAGTTAATAATCATCACCAGTGCATCCATCCTACATCCACAAACTATCAGTATTATCCATGTCATCTGACATTCATGTTCATCATCATAATATAGATCTGTTAGTCTAAGCATCTCATAAATCATATATTTGCATAAAGCATCCATTACATAATCATATCATATCACATCATCCATCTCATCCATCTCACATCATATCATCATTTTAGTTGTTTAAGGATAATATAGATTGGTTATTCTAAGCATCATAAAACCATCTCATTTGCATCATCATCCATAACCATCCATTTTGAACCTCTTTATCGCGAGATCAACCCTCAAATAGAATCTTTTCGCTCAATCTCTCGAGGGGGCAATGTACTAGTTTACTTCTTTCTGCTAGGGCATCCAAAAAAATCATAATTTTTTTGAATTTTGATCGTGGAAAGTTTATTCTTTGAACCAACGCAGCCAGTACATTACTTCAAAGAGGGGCAAAATGTAGACACGCCAAATATGCATACATTTCAATCCACTAGTTTAATTAAATAACCTTCATTTAATCAAATCTAACATTTCATCCTTCAATTAAATAAATTCACTTCATCATTACCTCATTTAAATAAATCAATCAAATCCTAACATTTCATCTTTCATAAATTATCATCTCATAAATTCATCCTCCTCAAATTAATTAACCTTTATCTTGCATCATCGTTTTAATTAAATAAACCAAACTTTATTTAATTAAATTTCAAAATTCATATTTCTCCCCCTTGATTTAAATAAATCAAAATATTTAAGTCAAATGGTTAAAAACCCCTAATTATCGTCTAAGTTAAGTTAATCCTAATTAAACTAATCTAACCACCCATCACATCCTCTAGCTTTTCCCACTTGCACCAATAAAGCATTTTAATTCATTTATAAAATCATCATTTTCTCTCAACAAAGTATCTTTTGAGAATATTCCTCAAGTTTGAATATGAAGACAAGTTGACTCGTCCCTTCCAACATGGCAATAAATTCTCTCTTACATGTCCCCCACTCAACATTTCACTCTCAAATTCAAATTTGAGTCTCCCCCTCTTTGGAAAATTGGCCAAAACTTGCACATTCCTCAACCTATCACAATGTGACAAGTGGCTTCATCCCATTGGTCAAATCAATATCCCACATTGCTCTATTTTGAGCTCTCTTCCAATTTGAAAATCTATAAATGAAAGCTTCATTCTTCATCAACCCATCCACAACCCTCATGCAAAGTTACTCTCTTCTTGAAATTGATAACTAATTTTTCCCATCACCATTGCATTTGCATCATTTGAGTTTTAGCAAGGATTGGGAAAGGGTCATTTGCACAATTGACACCAATCCAATATGGAATAGGTACATGTTATGCTTTTAGATGTCTTTTAATCTTTGTTATTGGTTACATTTTCTTTAGCATTTACATGTTATTTCATAGGAGTACTTAGCAAGTTTGTATGCACTAACCTTTGTCATGAAGTTTAAGGGTTTATGCAAATTTTGAAGGGTGCTTCAGATTGCATGTGTGTAACATGATCCCCCGTGATGTTTTGTTTGATTTTTCTCTCTATGTGCATTCCTCTATTTGTACCTTCATTCTTTTATATGTCATATACTTTTTCCCTTTTGATTGACCTTTTATCTTCTCTTTTCCTTTTCACTTTTGTATTGTGTTTTCCTTTTGGGGATGATGCAAGGTGTCGAGACACCCTATGTCTCTTCCATGTTGACCCAAAAGGCTTTTTCTTTGTTTTTTCTCTCTTTGTGTCATTCTTCTAGTTCTATGTGTATTTGGGGAATGATGACAATTCTGAGCTCTCTAATATTATTGTAGCAAAGACAGATACTGACCCCAAATCCATAGATCCCTTATGTGTTTTGGGGGCAACCCTCTTTTCCTTTTTCATTTTTGGATACTTTAAAGTAATTTCTCATAGCATGGTCTTAGAGATTCCTTTAAAGTGGGGGCATACATTGGCATTATTTTGGCATGAGTCCTGCATTTTTCCTTTTCATGTTCCTTGATGCGATTTTCTTTCTTTATGTGACACATTTCTCCTCTTTGTGGTGACATTGGGAGTAATGTCCTTCAAGAGTGTGACCTATCTTAGCATATTATATTCCCCTTAGTGGTGATGCGACACATTGCATCACTTAAGTGGTGAATCTTGTATCCTTCATCTGGTCCTCTCTTGAGACATTAGGAATGATGTCCCTTAAGAGTAAGACCTCGCATGAACTAAGCAAAATATCTTTGAAAATTCCTCTTTCTTGTGCATTTTCCTTTTGTCCTTATTAAAGTCATGGAGGCATGTCTTTGATATGGACTCCCTGGGGCTCACCTAGTGAACACCTAGCTTCACTAGCCCTTGTGAGCATTTTTTTTTTTTGTCCTTATTAAAGTCATGGAGGTATGAATTTGATATGGACTTCCTGGGGCTCACCTAGTGAACACCTAGGTTCACTAGCCCTTATGAGCATGCATTTTTGTACCTTATTAAATTCATGGAGGTATGAATTTGATATGGTTCCCTGGGGCTCACCTAGTGGACACCTAGCTCCCACTAGCCCTTGTGAGTGTGTGTTTTGTTTGTATAGTGGACAGTGTGTTCCACTTGTAAACTTTCTTTTTGGAAAAATAGCCTAGACCTGGTCCACCGTGTTGGAAAACCAGTTGAATCTTGATCTATGGCAGTTTTCTATTTTTCCTTTTTCTTTTTCCTTTTTCATGTCTTTGATGGTGTGCTCTTATGATTTGATTATGGCTTCATATATAATCCACAAGCGTGTTCTTTTGTCCCTATTTTGGATTTCCATAGGATCTTTATCTTGGGGGCTTGGCCACCCTCTTGATTATTTTCATCCTATCTTACTAACATTTGTACATTGGAACCCCTCTTGATTGCATGGTTGGCTACTTTAGTGTGAGTTTGAAGCAAGTTTATCCTCTCACTAAAGTGGGGGCTAAATGTAGTGTAGTAAAATGCATACCCTTGCATTTTCACACTTGTTTGGGCCCACCTTGCTTTATTTATGCTTCTTTATGGATTAGTTGGTCCTATTTTGCATTCACAAGCCCTATGAATTAATTTTTTTCTGGCTAATCCCAACATTCTCCAACACATAAATGATAATTTAATAATTTCATTGGTGTCCTTGATTTTTGGGTCTTGACTAAAATGTCGCCTAGGGCGTCTTTGACCCCTAGAGGTCTCGGGACCCTAATTTTGAGGTATCTTAATTGGGTCCTTTTTTGGTGTTTGTGCCCCAAGCTTTTATGACTTGGGACTAAGACGCCACCTAGGGTGTCTTAGTCATCAAGTCTTTTTCGAGATTTAATTTCAAATTTTGGTGGGATTTAGCCTCCTTTATTTAATGAATTCATGTGTCAACTTAGTGTGTTGTAATTTTGGGATATTAAGCATAAGTATAAATACAAGGTTCATTCATTCATTTTAATACAAGTCTTTTGTGATAGCATTCATAATATCAAATTAAGTTCACAACAACATTCAAGATAAATTATATCAAGCATTGGGATCCATCATCAAGATTCAAGCATCATATCAAAGAGTTTTCTTGCATCATGTGTGTTGTTGTGCTAACATTTGTGATGTAGGATTTTGATTCAAGCAAGAAAATCAAGATCATTCCTTTGGTTCAAGATCCATATCCATTGCAACCATTGAACACAAGTTTGTAGACTTTACAACAAGAGTTTGGTGAGTTGTAGCATTGCATATTGTTCATTCACCATTTCTTTCATTATTCTATTTCTTTTCAAGGTTTAATTACCAACAAGGGGTTTGACCAAGGAAAACCCCCATTCACTAACAAACAACAAGTTTTTTGTCTCTTGCATTTTTTTTATTGTAGATCTAGGTTGAATTCTTGAAAATTAGTTGGAGTGAAAAGTTGCAAATTTGCAAAGTTGCATCACAAAGTTGTCATTTTCACAGAAACTCACCTACAAGCCATATTCAAAAGATTCAAAACCTGAGATTGAAAAGGAAGCAAGTGCAAACCTTGGAGCTCAAGACCAAATTCAGAAATTTAAAAAATTCAAAATGGGACTAATACGCCACCTAGGGCATCTTAGTCCTCCCAGACCTATTTTTTAGATATTTTTCAAAATCTTGTTTTGAGATATGAAGACGCCACATTTTCCCTGAAAAACAGTAGTGGGAGTAATACGCCATCTTGGGCATCTTTGTCCTCCCTAGCATTTCTGAAAATCTTCTTTGTATTTCTAAAATCCTCACAACATCTCCAAACTTCCCAGGGACACATATCATATCTCTCTATTGCACAATTTCATCATTTGCATCTCTCATTTAGCTTGTTTTAGGTCATTTTGCATATCACATTGTGTTTTCCAACATTTTCTTGGTCATGAACCCCTTTAGAGTTGAAAGAACCCCTCCTAGGCCTTCCTCATTGTGAATTGACTCACCTTGTGTGGTTTTTAGTTAATCCAATTAGGACCCCTAGGACATTCTTAAGTGATTGATTGGGGAAAATATTGACATTCTGCACCTCCTTTTTCACCATTGATCATACGTTAATTTAAATAAATTTTTCAAAACAATAAATTCAATGTAGCTTTAACTTCCCAGAAATATCATTTTTTGTATATTGAGTCCCAAGCACCAAAATAAATTTTGTACAATTCGACAATTTCATTTGCATTCTATATGGTGCATCCTACAAGTTCATGCTAAAGAAGTTCCCCTAAGAGGTAGTAATTAAAAAAAAAGAATGGAAATATTGAGAAAGGTTATATGAATAAATCATCGCAAGGCAATAATTACATTATAAGAATTCAATAAATTTAAATTTATATTTTGTATGGTGTTACCTACAATTTCATGTTGGAAAAGTGCATGCTTCACACATGATCCTATTTCATTGTTCTCTTCTTTTCCATGTCCACTCTCATAAAATTTGATAAAAAAATTATGTTATGTCAAGCATTTTGTTTGCTTAACCATTTAAAAGACTTTATAGACTTAAATTTCCTTTTGAAGTTATGAACAATTTCATTCAAACCAAATTAGTTAAAAGAACTATATGTATATAAGTAATTGAACAATTCAAGTCTTAAAATTATAAAGTTAATTATAAATTTAAAAAAAATTAAAATCAACACATACCATCACATCCATCAAACCAAATCTAGTGTTGTAAAGTATTTATGTCACATTTTCTCAAATATTCAAAAAACATTCTAAATCAATAGAATACATAGCTTCTATCATGACATGTATCATCAGTGATATAAAAGTGAACCTTCTTGATGAAATTTATTCATCTTTGATACTTTCTACACCATCCACATGTAACTCAGCATGCCTATAGAAAACTTGTAACAAAGATTGCAACTTGATCTAAATGATAATACTGACTTTTAATATTAGCTTGAGAACTAAATGCATAGCTCTTAGAGAAATCTACAATTAGGTGAATACAACCTAGTGGAAAGCAATTATTTGAGTAATGAAATTTCTTAGCTTGTCATCTTGCACCATGACAATGTTGGATATGTCAATATATTATATTACAAAATTTATATATAAACTCATTGTAAAGAAATCCAATCTCTTTACAAATATTTTTTTGGACTCAACTCTTGAATTTGTTGAGTATATCTTGTATTCAAATCTCTTCCTAATAACTTGGATTAAATGATAAATATTCTCAAATTATAAAAGGTTCTTCAAATTTCCAATACAATTATAGATATTTGTTATACATTGAATTTATCTAAATATTCTTATTTTTCACACACCATCGACTTAAAAAATTATGTTGTACTTCCAGGGATGACTACATTAGGATTAATTAATACCATTTTTTTTATATGATTGTAGGTGTAGATGAAATTCAACATCATTTCGACAAAAGGTTTCATTTACTTTATTTATACATACAAAAATGGTTGTAATCTCTCAAAGATCCTTTGACAAATCTTCACTTGTGAAAGTTTTTTCTTGAATGCCTTAGAAAGTTCACTTTGTGTTGTATCTATAAAATGTTTTGGATGAGAAATTTTTGTACCATCTTCAACTATTATTTGTATAGTTTCCCTTCTATTGGAAGGAACATGAGGGTGGTTGGTCCAATATTTAATTACCTATTTCTTTATATCTTTTAAAATTATCTATTTTTGAGGAACCCTACAAATATTAACCCAATTATTTTCAATGTTTTCATCTAATTTATTTCTCTTCATAATATATCTTTGAACAACTCTCCAATGTGCATTTAGTAATTGGTAAATTAATTGAGCTTATCTTCTATGTGATAATTTCTTACTAGAAAACAAATTCATCATTGATCTAGAATGTGTAACACATAAATCAGTAGCTTGACTCTTGCTTTCAATACATTTCAAGGCTCCTTGTAATTTTTCAATAATTGACTATTTTAATAAATATGACAACATTTTATTATTACCAACCCCTAACAACTCGAAAAAATGGGTCACTTTTTTCTCCTAAATAAATTTTCACATAATTGTGCTCTTCCAATTAGAGGATTTTCTTCAAAAAATTCATCCAAAATTCTTTCAAGAGTGTAATTTTATTGTTCCTTCAAATAAGATATCTTCAGGTGAAATCTCCTTGAAAAGATAATCCTCATCCATGTCTATTAGAATTTCCATACCATACAAAAGAAATCTATCATTATTATCAATTTCTTCATGTGCCTCTACATTAACTTAGTCATCAATAATTTCAATGGGTTGTTCTTGACTAGATGTTCATTGATCCTTTTTTTTGTCTCTCTTATTTGGTCATGCAATCTTGTTCTATTCCTTTTATTCCCCATCACAAGTTTCTTAAGTTTTATTTCACCTACATACACATGTACACATGTATGTATGTACTTCACAATTTATGTCTAAGATAAATCTATGTTTTTTAAGATCATTTCATCAATATATATGAGAAATACTCAAAAAATTAACCTTTTCTATTTTGATCTAGATATTTCTATGAAAAACACTTTAGAAAACAAATAAAGAGAGAAAATGAGACAAAGAGAGACAAAGAGAGAGGGTAACACTATATGGTCATGCCCCAAGGTAGAAGGAGATTGAGAGAAGGGGGAGAGGTATCTAAGGAGAGAGAGAGGGGGGTTAGGGGTGAAGCCATAATAGTGGTTTACAATTTGATGGAGGAAGGAAAATTGAGAAAAAATGACCCCATGGCAAAAAAATTGGTTTTAGGGGTTCGCATGAACCTACATGTTTGACCGAACCATAAAGGGGCTCGATCGAACTAGGCTTCGAATGAACCCATTAACTATTGGGCCCACATTTCCCACCCAAAAAATAAAGGAAAAATGCATATTAGTGGGGGTTCGAATGAACACTAGTTTGCTAGAACCCTTGGGGGTTAGCTAGAACCCCCCTGGTTCTAGCGAACTCCCTTTTTCCCTAATTTTTTAATTTGTTCACACAAAAAACCTAAAATTTTACGCTTTCAAGCTCCGGTTGAGGATGAAAATGGGGGAATATTTAGAAACCAAACTTGGAATCGAGTAGCCTTCAGAATGAGCTATCCAATGAATATAATTTTAGTATGTTTTGGTTTTATTATCTATATGTTTTTTAAGTTTTATTAAATATAGGTTTTCATCGAAAACAAAACTCTTTGTTCTGCACAAGTGGAAAAATAGAAGATTATAAAAACAAAAATTTAAAAATATGAGTGCATCAGATATTGAAGTCCTTGATCCAACAAAAAAGAGAAGAATTTTGATACATACAGAAAAGTTATGCGTTATACGGTCGCGCTATGTCTGAATTGTCATTTGATTGACTTCAAAACTTGATTAAAGAAAAAATATTCAATAAAAAACTATCTAACCAATTGGAAGCACTAGATATCGGAGTTAGAAATCTAAATTTGAAAGAATTGGAATTTTATCCTTCATGGAAAAAAGCTATGCATTATATGCGGTTGTCGTCACTTTTTAAAAATGTTGTTTTTGAAAAAACCAATTTTTGTGGGAGATGGAAAAAAAAGTGCAATCTGATTCTAAAAAAAATTAAAAAAATATTTTTAGAATCTTCAAACAAAATATGACAAGACTCTAGTTTGCATCATCTTCAAATTCCTTACGGTTTAATCGCTATAGGTGCCCGAATGTGGAGATTGTGTTAAAAAAAAAATATCAGTGTCTAGTTTGGCCAAAAATTGTAAACCACTATTGTGGGATCACCCTTAGGTATATAATGAGGGAGAGAGAGGGGGTATCACTATGGTTATCTACCGAAGGTAGAACCTGAGAGAGAGAGGAGAGAGGTATCTAAGGAGAGATATAGGGTAGCACTATGGTCATGCCTCAAAGGTAGAAGGAGAGAGGGAGAGAAGAGAGAGAGAGGTATATAAGGAGAGAGAGAGAGAGGGTATGAATCTAAAGAGAGAGAGAGTGAGGGTAGAACTAACTTTAGTAATGTTCAATTCTTTAGAGAAAGAGTGAGGGAAACTATGAATTACATCCAACAACTCACTATCTTATATGCTAATTTGCACTCAAATTGTCATCAATTTTCTTTGTTGGCATGCTGCATTGCATGTTGTCATTTTAGGATTGTCTAAAATAAAATTTATTCTATAGAAATTACTTTGTCTACAAACTAAGGGATATAAGAATACCAAAAAAAATCTTAGATAAAATAATAATAAGGTACATGCAAAGTTATTCAGTATGCTTGTATGCATGCTTTTGTCTCATGGGGTTATACATAGAAAATGGTTTCATCAAATTTATATTTTTTTAACAAGTTGTATCAAATCTGTGGTTGTGGTTGAGGGATGTGACATATCCCTAGAATGGTTTAACCCTTGTATGAGTAGATCTGATGCAAATTTTAATTCATGGCAATACTAGAGATATTTTTGATATTTCAAGGTATGATATGTGTTTTGTAGGTTGAGATTTATAGATTTAAAGTTTTGGGGTAAATGCAAATTTGTGGTTATATTTTATAGAACTAGAGTTTGAAAATGAGTAGAAAAAAGGGGTTTTTTGGGGTGTTCATCATGAGGATTTTATGGGGGATGTTTCATAGATGACACTCTAGGAAAAAATAGACCCCGCCATTAGATCCAAGATGCTCAAGAAATAATAATGACATAAAATTTAGCCTATTTTACACAGTAGGGCTTGAATAAAATCCCATCCCTTGTAGTCATATGGTATTATGGTTGTATAGTCATAGTTGCAAAAAATTAATTCTTGTGTGCAATAAAAAATGAGTAATTTTTTTTTTAAATGGGTTTTAAATGTTAGGGGTCTATAAATCCCTTATAAACCCCTAGTACAATACTAAAAACTCTAAAATGGTGGTACCAGTTGGGTATATGCAGGATCATCATGGAAAAAACAAGCCCTTAATTAGCAAAAAAATTAGAAAAATCAGAGTTCGGAAACTTGATGTAAAAATTTGAATAAGTTATCTATATTATTTCAAAAATATGTAAGAATAGAATTTCTAAACTATTAGTTTTTTTTTTTTTTAAATCTATTTGGTGAAAATTTAAAATTTCAATGCAGTAGTACTTAAATTTTAGGGAAAAAATAAGAAGTAGGTGTCTATCTGACCACCCTAACCACAATACAATAATAATATTTTTTTATAAGATTTTAGATATAAGTAGAGGACTCATGTCCTGATGTGATGCATATTTTTTTGTAATTTTTTTTTCAAGTAAATAATTAATTATGATTTTTTTATTAGAACTTTTAAAAAATATAAAAACCCATACGTCTAACCACCTTAACTTGGTCAAAACTTCATGAAATTCATTTTTTTTTTTAATCCTATAGTATACAAACAATAGAATGTGACAGATGTTTTAGATTCAAAAAATGTGATACTGTTTGAAAGCTATAGATTTTTTTCAATTAGCCTATCAATCAAGACTTTAGTCGTAATTCAAATAGAAAATGAATAATAATTATTTATTAAATTCAAAGTAAAGCATAATTTATATTAGTGGAAAGCTGAGAATCTCCTTTAAAAACCCTTTTTATTTCATTAATTTTGGGTAAAAAGAAAGTCGTCAGCCACATACCCTACAAATACCCATCATATCACCACTTTTTGGCCCATCATGATCCTACACATACCCAGTTGCATGGTATTAACATAATATTCCTACCAATAGCTAGTTATCCACCTAATAGTAGTGATATACTAATAGGGATTTGACCCTAGTTAAGTAAGAAGCCAAATGTAGCCCCTACAAGGCTTAAACAAAGGAAAAATAAAAAAAAAATTAAAAAAAAATGTTAGAAATATACTTTTAGTTGTCACTTTTCACACCAACAACTCATCATCACCACCTATTACACCGCCTCATAGCACAATAGAGCATTTTTCTTCTAGGGTTTTGAAGAGGTGTGGAAAATAGGGTTTACCAAAAGGAAATGAATCAAGATGATAAACCAGTAGAGTTTTCCCACACACAATCACTACAATTCATGTAATTATGAGGGCCAAAAGATGTAAATAACAATAAGAAATTGACCCTAAATATTATAACAATTATTAGGGGGTTTTAGAGCTTAAAAAGGTGTGTACCTTGCTACAAGAAGCCTATTTTTAGGGTACAAAGAAATCATTCGCCTCTAGTGGGCTATGGGTCCCTATTAGGGTTTCTAAAACTGAGACTTGGATTATTTTCCTTCATTTCTTCACTCTCAGATTCCTAGTTTTGATCTCTCAAAAACCTATACTTAATTTTGTAGCTTCAATTCTTTGTTCTTGCACTATAAAGGCCAATCTTGCAACTTGACATCTTTGACAATTTTGCTTCAAACTTCTTCTCCACTTATCTTCAACTTGTAAATTTGTAAACACACATTCAAGGGAAGAAAAAATTGTTGATTGTTAGTGAATAGGGGTTTTCCTAAGTCAAACCCCTTTTAGGTAATTAAGTTGAATGATGATATAATGAAATTGAAGCATGAACATGAAATGATGCAATGTTGACACCTTGGATGTTATCTTGGAAGATAAATCTACACTCTAACATGTAGTGGACATGAAAAATATAGATCTTGATCCTTGAATAAATGTGAAACAATGCTTGAAATACATATTCAATGCTACATCAACTTTCTTAACTAAACAACATGCATAAATGCACTAAACCCTTAGCATAATGAAATGATCTTGAATTGATGAAATAAACTCTTGATAATCTGCCTTGAAATGCCTTTGAAAATGCTCTTAAAGTGCTCTATAATTCTCTCTTGAAATTACTAGGATGTCTTGTATAGTTGCTAGGATGCTTCATAAAGTTTCTAAGTGAAATTATGTGAATTAACCCCTTATTTATACTAAATCAAGAGATTAACCCTAAAATTCAAACAATTTAAGCCAACACTAGATCTTGAAACAAACATTATTAAATTTCTACCACAATGAAATTTAAAAATGGGTTCATTATTGAGGGAGGGCCCATTTTCCACCTAGGGCGAATGGGTCCTAGCACTATTTTCCAAGACCTTACCTTCAAGGAATGAAAGAACATCAAAAACCCATGTAGAATCTGCTAGAAAAGGGGGGTCATATAGAGGGAGGACCCATTCACCACCTAGGGTGAATGGGTCCTAGCATCAATTTCTAGGACCTTGATTTTTCCCAATTAAATGTTATGTAATTTGGATTGTGGGTGTCGAGATAGATCTTCAGAAGGTGTCACAAATAAGGCTTAAATTTGAATTAAAGTGGCTAATTAACTTCAATTAATAATAATTAATTAAGAGGGACCTAGATAAGTGTGAAAGTGTGTGACAACACTTTACAACATGATAAATAGGGTACAAATTAGGTACATTAAAGGCTCAAGATCAATGTGAATGTGTTACAATACATTACAACATTAAACCTAGGAAAAAAATGGTTAATTCAATGGCAATTATTCCCAAATCAAGTAAGGAAAAAGGATACTTTTTCTGTTACTACATTTTCCCCCCACTTTAATGAGAGGATGACCCCATGTCAAACTCACACTAAAGTAGACATTCAATCCACTTAAGTAATGCAACAATAACAAATATACATGATCATACCATGTCAAAGGCCAAGAAAAAAAAAGAGAAAAAAAAGGATCAAGCACAACCATTCCAATGCAATGTTGAATGGGGTTGTTTGTCTGTAACATATGTTGCTCACTCTAGGGTAGTGGAACGTCAGTCTGTCCACTAGGCGAGTTGTCTCAAAATATGTATATGCTCACTCTAGGGTAGTGAAACCTCAATCTATCTACTAGGTGAGTTATTCCAAAAAGAAGGCAATTAAGAGTCATATTAGCCTCCCATACCATACCAAAGTTATGCTCTTGAAATTTTTGATAAGGAACCACAATGTAATGCTTTCGTAATGTCATGCATGTAAGTTTTTTTTAAAGGGGATTTTTCTTCATTTGTGTAAGATATTTTTCTTAGGGAGCATTGTGCCTAATGTCTCCAAGAGAGGACAAGTCAAGGGTGTTAGATTATCACTCATGGGATGCCTCATTTGCATCATGCCATGATGGTAGATTGTACACTCTTGGAGGGTGTCAAACCCAATGACACCACGAAGAAGAGGAAACATCACAAGAAAAAAGAAAAATCACACCATGAAATTTTATCAAAAGATGTCATCTATGTATGCCCCCACTTTAAAGCAGTTGCTACACCATTATTGTGAGAAATTTCTTTAAAGTAGCCAAATGTTTTTCCTAAGACATGAGAGATTTCCTTAGAAAACCCAATGCCAAGTGATATGTTTCTAAAATAAAGCTATCATGAAATAGGAAGGAAGGGTTTCCCCCACAAATACCTAAGGGATCTATGGATTCAAGGTCAGTATGTTTTTGCTACAATGTTGTCATAGAGCATGGAACTATCATCATTCCCCAAATACTCATAGAACTAGAAGAATGACACAAAGAGATACAAAACAAAGAAAAATCCTTTCAGATCAATATGGAAGAGACCTAAATGTCTCAATGCCTTGTGTCATCCCCAAAAGGAAAACACAAGAAAAATAGAAAATATAAGAGAAAATATTTTGGGTCAACATGGAAGAGACCTAAATGTCTCAATGCCTTGTGTCATCCCCAAAAGGAAAACACAAGACAAAAGAAAATGATAAAATAAAATATTTTGGGTCAACATGGAAGAGACCTAAATGCCTTGACACCTTGCGTCATTGCTAAAGGGAAAAAAAAAAGAAAAATGAAATGATTACGAAATTTAGAAGAATGAAGGGTGCACAAAAAGAGAGAGGTACATCAAACAAAAAATCATAGGGGATCACATTACACACATGCAATCACATAAAGAAAACATGAAAATGTAAAAGAATAGTAAGGAACATGTGAGTCAACCTAAAGTAGGTCATTCGTATCCTAATCTTGGTTAGTATAAACGGAAGGCAGACAACTAGCCAAAGTGACAAGAGAAAGTGCCAAACTAGGGGAAGTACCAAGTTCAACACTCTTTTTAGGATATTTGTCATTTAAGTTCATAGAAGAATAAAACAATGTATTCAACTCATCATGTGCACTTCTTCATCAATCTTTGCAATGCCAATGTCATCATCTAGATTTATCACAACAAGAGGTTGAATGACAATGTCCATGGAATGTTCTTGTTTATGCTATGATGAGGGTATAGAGTCATCATGCATTGCTTGAGGTAAGCTTGGATTTTATTTTCTATTCTTTTCTTTTCTTCTTGAGTTTGTAATCTACGAAAAATAACACATCACCTAACCCTATTCTCTCTAGCACTTTGATTTAATTTCAATCTATTGTCAATTTGTGTTTGTGTAAGAGCGGTTTGTCAATCATAGGTTCCTTCTCTTTCTTGGGAGGAATAGAAGAAACAACAATAGGTTGTTCGATCTCTTTCTCTGACTTTGTAAACTTGTTTGACTCTAGGAGGGACAACAAGCTTGTTTCTATTATCTCATGGTCTCTTGTAGGAAATTGTGGGAGGTTTTTCGATATGTTTTTCTTCTATGTTTGAAAGGGATTTTGGTTCAATCATTGATTCATCAAGGATAGGGGTTTCATTTATAAGTTGAGGCATGTTTTGAAGGAATAATTCTATATTTTCTTTTCCTTGAACTTTTGATATCATTTAAAAAATAAATCCTCATGAGGCTTGATAGGTTTCAAAGGCTCAGACCAAAAGAAATCTAGTGAAAAATTCACTCAAGCCGATGCATGATTAAATCCACTATGATGCATAGTAAAGATATCACTTCCAAATGGAAACTTTAGACATTTATGCACACCAGAAAGGATGGAATTCATGGAATGAAGCCATGGATAACCTAGATTCACATGAAATTGGTTTGATTGAAAAATGATGGAAAATGAGATAGTTAATGTTTTCGTTCCCACTTTTAAAGGAAGATCTATCGAGCCTATCATAGCGTGCAAGAAAAACAATTATGTCTCTTGATCCATGCTTTCGATTTGTCATATGTTTCTTGATATATAGTTCATGCACATATAAGAATTCTTCATTGATCATATTCTCTCCACAAACAGGATCAATTAATATCCCATTAGTGGGCTTATCATTGATTTGGTCGGCTATGTAAAGAGGACCATCAGGTGCACATTTAAGAATGTCATTTTGTGAGAAAGCAACATCAAGAGGCTTTTTAGTTTAGCCTTTATGAGTTCTATCTTCAATAAATGCTATCACTTCATTTATGGGACATTGTTTAATAGCACCCATATTGTAATCATCTGTGTCAACATTCATCACATCATTCTTAGTTTCATTATCTTTGAGGAACAAAATAGTGTGTTTAGGCATGGGATTTGTAAAGATATGCAAATTTTGATTAGGAGGGGCTACAAACTTATTACCTTGAACATTCACAACTCCAATTTGAAGTTTATTATTGTCAATAAGGTCTTGCACAAGATGTTTAAGATGCTTACAATATTTTGTACCATGTCCATTTTGTTGATAGTAATGACAATAAGAATTTTTTCAAAACTATTTAGGCAATGGTATATTAGGGTCACATTCTATAAAATGAGGTAATGTAAGCATGTTCTTTTCAATGAGATGCAACATGATATTATGAAGGATATTGGATAAAGCAGTGAACTCCTTATCCCTCTCCCTGAAAGGAGTTGTTGTTTTTATGGCAGCCACTTGATTATTAGTTTGTTGACTTGTTTGAGGGGAATTTAATTTTAAAAATCCCCTATTCTCCTTCTTGAAAGGTTGATAGCCATTTTGAGTTGTAAATTCAGATTTTTAGTATGACTAGGGGGATTTTTCACATCACGACCACAATTCAAATTTTGATAATCATGAAGGGTGTTACATAATTGTGTGAAGCATGTAAATATCAAAATTTCAAGTTTTCTTTGGAGTTTATCTTGTAAGTTGGCAATAAACATTCATTGAAGGTTGGCACCAAGCATCTTAATGTTTACTTGTGAATAAAGTATTTGATATATTGCTATGAATTCGATCACTTTCTCATCTTCTTTTTGTTTGCATGTCATTAAGTTAACAAGGGTCATCTTGGGACCCATGTGAATATGAAAGTAGTTGTAAAAGACATCAATGAGTTCATTGAATGAACCAATTGAACTGTATGATAAAGAAGAGAACCACTCTAAAGCAATATCCTTCAAGGACCTAGGAAAGAGCTTAGCCAAGAATTTATCTTCAAAGATGAAATCACTACACGAGGCTGTGAAGGTGAAAACATGGCTAACAAGACCTCCTTTTCCACCATATTTCTCAAATTGAGGGACTTCTATTCCTTGTGGCATTTGTGCTCTTAATATATTAAAGGATCTATGCGAGTTGGATTTTATGTATTGTAAATGTTGATTGCTATTTTTTTTTTGTAATGTTGCCACTTGTTGTTGAAGGGATATCATAGTTTGCAAAAGTGATCTAATGAGAGGATCATTTTGGTTGTAAGGCTGAGGGGAATAAGGTGGAGTGGTGTATCTATGCAGACGACTAGTGAATTACAGGTTGGTAGAGGTTGATTGTGTTTGAATGGATAAGGGTAGAAGTATTTCCTATGGGAATACCTATGGAAGTGTACATAGTGATAGTGGGTATGATTGTTGTGGTTAGTTGAATCGTTGTGGTAGGTTGAAAGGTTGTTGTAGGTTGAAAGGTTGTTGTGAGTTGTGTACTAGTGTATGTAGGAATGAACATTGGTATCATGGAGGATGGAATTATAATTCCACCTTGGATTGGGGTAGACCCTGAAGCTTGAGTGGAACTAGAGATGGTAGGGATGGTTTTGGTAACATTAAGCACATTGGTTGTAGGAGGTGAAGTCATTGGAAATGAAGTATGCAAACTATAAGCCATGGAGGTTTGATTATCAACACTATTAGAAAGAGATTCATAAAACCCAAGATCCATAGTGAGTGAGATATCATAGGATGGCATGAGCCTTGAATTGTGTCTTATAATAGTATTGTGAATAGGAGTCCAAGTTGTAAAGGTCATGTAAGTTGTACAACCCTAGTGTGAAAACCCTAAATGGAAAGATGCAATGCAACAACCTAGAATGAAATGCAATATTTAGATTCTAAGCAATGCAATTTACTAATTACATAATGTAATAAACTGGAAATGAAGTGTTTGAGTGAAATTTTTAATTTTAACAATGCACTGAGATGAAGCAATTTAAGCTAAATGCAATGAATTTGATGAAAAAAAAAATCATGAAACTGAAACAAGAAAGTAATAGCAATAGACAAAAGCCTAAAACTGAGATTTTAATTTCCAAAAGATGTAGATTAGTAGCTAATAGGAACTTATTCACTAGTAAGGGTGAATGGGTCCTGGATAGGTTTTTCTAAGACGCTTCTGTTGATTTTAGATTAATTTTTAATGTTTTTTCAGATGCTAGAAGGTTCAAGTTTGACCTGGTCAGGGAATCATTCACTAGTAAGGGAAAATGGGTCTTGGTTAGGTATTTTTAAACTTTTTTTTGAATGATTAGTAAGCTTTCAATAATTTCTTTAAGTTTCAGTTATGAGGAAGTGAGTTTCATATTCAGATTTTCCAAAAGTGAAATGAAAAGATGAATGCAAGGACCTAGGTTGAATTGTAATTTTATTTTGATTTTCAAATGCAAAGAAATGAGATCTAAATGATATGCTTAATGACCAATTTGTTTTCATAGTTTTTAGATTTAGAGAGATACAAAACACTGCAAATCTAAACCCTAGATGAGATGTAATTTTGAATGCAATGCAATAAACCCTAAATGAGATCTTAATACAATCCAAATGAGATGAAAATGAATGCATGATCTAATCTAGGATGTAATGAAAGACATCAAAAATCAGAAAATTGCAATGTTCAATAAGTTGGGTTCACCATTAATGATGAGGTGTGGAAAATAGGTTTGCCAAAATGAAATGAATCAAGATAATAAACCAGTAGAGTATCCCCACATACTTGATCACTATAATTAATGCAATTATGAGGGTCAAAATATGTAAATAACAATAAGAAGTTGACCCTAACTATTATAGCAACCATGAGGGGAGTTTTTAGAGCTTAAAAAGGTGTGTACCTTGCTGCAAGAAGCCTATTTTTAGGGCACAAAGGACTCATTCGCCTTTAGTGGCAAATCGGTCCCTATTAGGGTTTCTAAAATTGAGATCTAGGCTATTTTCCTTGATGTCTACACTCTCATATTATTGATTGTCAACTCCAAAAAACCTTTACTTAATTATGTAGCTTCAATTCTTTGTTCTTGCAATTTAAAGGCCAATCTTGCAACTTGACAACTTTGAAAATTTTGCTTCAAACTTCTTCTCCACTTGATCTTCAACCTATAAATTTTCAAACACACATTCAAGTTCAAGGGAAGAAAAAATATTTGGTTGTTAGTGAATAGGGGTTTTCCTAAGTCAAACCCCTTTTAGGTAATTAAACCGAATGATGAGATAATGAAATTGAAGCATGAACATGAAATGGTGTAATGTTGATACCTTGGATGTTGTATTGGAAGATAAATCTACACTCTAACATGTAGTGGACATGAAGAATTAGATCTTGATCCTTGAATAAATGTGAAACAATTCTTGCAATACATCTTCAATGCTACATCAACTTTCTTAAGTCAACAACATGTATGAATGCACTAAACCCTTAACATGATGAAATGATCTTGAATTGCTACAATAAACTCTTGATAATCTTCCTTGAAATGCCTTTGAAAATTATCTTGAAGTGCTCTATAATGCTCTCTTGAAATTGCTAGGGTGTATTCTAAAGTTCCTAGTATGCTTCATAAATTTTCTAGGTGAAACTATGTGAATTAACCCCTCATTTATACTAAATCAAGAGATTAACCCCAAAATTCAAACAATTCAAATTGACACCATATCTAGAAAAAAATATTATTAAATTCCTACCAAAATGTAATTCAAAAAGGGGGTCCTCATTAAGGGAGGACCCATTCACCACCTAGGGTGAATGGGTCCAGGCACTGTTTTCCAGGACCTTGCCTTGGGGGAATGATAGAACATCAAAAACCCATGTAAAACCACAAATAGGGTACACATTAAGTACATTTTATTAAAAGGTGGCCCAAGGTCAATGTGAATTTGTTACACCACATTACAACATTAAAACTAGGAAAAATTAGGTTAATTCAATGGCAATTATTCTCATATCAAGTAAGGAAAAAGGATACTTTCTTCATTACTACATGTTTTAACTTTCACCTATGATGTTAAATTTTAGACTTTAAATTGTAATAAAAATGTCTCTCTCCAAGAACTACATAGTGCTATAGGTTGGGTGATCCCACAATTCTAGTTTACAATTTTTGGCCAAACTGGACACTAAAATAATCTTTTCTAACTAAATCTTCACGTTCAGGCACCTATAGCGGCTAAACCGTGAGGAATTGGAAGATGATGTGAAATAGTGATTTGTGGAATTTTGTCTATAAATTCTAAATATATTTTTTTCAAAATTTTTGGAATCAGAATGCACTTATTTTTCCATCTCTTCAAAAACTAGTTTTTTTCAGAAAATATCATTTTTAAGGAGTGGCGCTCACCGTATAATGTATAAATTTTTTCCATGAAGGATAAAATTATAATTCTTTCAAATTTAGATTTGTAACTTTGATATCTAGTGCTTCCAATTGGTTAGATAGTTTTTTATTGAATATTTTTTCATTAATCAAGTTTCAAAGTTAAACTAATTACAATTCAGACATAGGTGGACTATATAATCTGTAACTTTTTTTGCATGTATTGAAATTCTTTTTTTTTGTTGGATCAAGGACTTCAATATCTGGTGCATTCATATTTTTCAAATTTTTTTTGATAATTTTATTTTTTTACACGTGTAGAATAGAGAGCTTGATTTTCAATGAAAAGCCTATGGTTAATAAAACTAAAAAACAAATACATAATAAAACCAAAACATATTAAAATTATAGTAATTGGATAGCTCGTTCCAAGGACTACCTGATTCCTATTGGGTTTATGAAGTCTCCTCCATTTTAATCCTCAACCCGAGCTTCGAAGGGAAAAAAATCTATTTTTTTGGTTCCAAAGAGCATAAATGTGGGAAAAGGGGGGTTTGCTTGAACCAGGGGGTTCTAGCAAACTAGGGTTCATTCGAACCTTGGTTCATTCAAAACCCCTTTCAAAAAGGGGTTTTCATTATGTTTTTTGGTAGGATGGTGGGAACTTGCATTGAATGGGTTCGATCGAACCCAAGTTCTAGTGAACCCTCTTTTGGTTCGTTCAAACCTATTAGTTTGCTCAAACCCCAAAGAAAATTTTTTGGTGGTTTGTATATTTTTCTATTTTTATCAAAATTTATTGTCATTAGTTTAGGAATTTCTCTAGAATAATTAATTGAGCATAAATTTCACATACAAAATTAGATATTTTATTTTTAATAGGTGATGGATATAAGTTTTAGTGTACTACATAGTGGATTAGGTGGTTTTTCACTTGTATGAGAAAATATAGTTTGGTACTTATTTTATCTTTTATAGGAGCCTACGATTTAGGGTGTGACTACATCAACATCTAGATAGATTGGATGGAAAAAAATTGAGGGAATGCATGTTTTTGTGAGAGGGTGATCCCACAATACTAGTTTACATTTTTTGGCCAAATTGGACACTAAACTGATTTTTTCTAACTAAATCTTCACTTTCGGGCATAGATAGTGGCTAAACTATGAGGATTTTGAAGATGATGCAAACTAGTGATTTTTGGAATTTTGTTTGTAGATTCTAAATATATATATTTTTAAAATTTTAGGAATCAGATTGCATTTCTTTATCCATCTCCTTCAAGAACTAATTTTTTTTAGTAAACACCATTTTTAAGGAGTGACGCTCACCGTATAACACATAAATTTTTTTCCATCAAGGATAAAATTCTAATTTTTTTGAATTTAGATTTGTAACTATGATATCTAGTGCTTCCAATTGGTCCCATAGTGTTTTATTGAATATTTTTTCCTTAATCAACTTTCAAAGTCAAACCAATTACAATTCAAACATAGGTGGACCGTATAACACAACTTTTTTTGTATGTATCAAAATTCAATTTTTTTTTTGCTGGATCAAGGACTTCAATATTTGGTGCACTCATATTTTTCAAAAAAAAAATCTATTTTTTTGACATGTGTAGAACATAGAGCTTGATTTTTGATGAAAAACCTACATTCATAAGAAATAAAAAATAAATATAATAATAAAATTAAATTTATTTAAAATTATACTTTTTGGGAAGCTTATAATAATAACTACATACTTACAAAAAAAAAAAATTTAATTATTTCATTTGATCCCCCAAAAGGTAAATAAAAAGTGGGTTTCTATCGACATTTTGATAGGTGTAAAGGAGACTTCGTTATAGGTATGGTTTAAAACTAGCGGGGTTCTATCCAAGGGGGTTTGATATAAGGTAGTTCTATCAAACCCTCTTCAATTGGAATGCTTTAAGTTGAATTTTTTAAGGCTTAAATCATTATATTTTCTAAAAATATGTGATTTCAGCAAAAATCAGAATCTCCTAGAAATTGTAAACTAGCTTTGTGGGATCATCCGAGACATATAGGATGATACAATTTATAATCATATTTTATGCCACCTAATATATATTTACATGTGTTTTTGAAGTTTGGTCTTTGACAGGTACATAGGTTATCTTCTAGTTGGAAGACATGGTCGATACATGTGTGAAACTTGGAGCCTTCATCTAATGAGAGTTCATGATAGGTATAGAAATGACGATTATTATGGTTTAATAGATTTTAATTTGTGTTTGAGCATTGGAAAAGCATAATCATATATGTGATTGACAAGTGATAGTGTGGTTCAATTTTAGGAGGTTGTTTTTATCTCCTAGATGCTTGTTTGGTTCCTTGACCATGGTACTCAATTATGGATTTATTTGGGAAATTGGATCTAGAGTTGATATGGTGTTTCATTCTTGATATGTACAAGCTATCTTCTTCATTATCTAAATTGTAGGCTTTTGATTTGATGGTGATTTTTCATGTTGCATTGATCGAGGATCTATGATTTATGAAGCTATATGGTCCAGACAACCATTTAGTTGTAGTGAGATGGCACATGGGATGTGAAATATCTATATCCATAATTACTTTTATTGTTGATGTAAATTAAATTTTTAACCTTGTTTATGTTCATTTGTGAATTGGTATGTTGCATTGAGATGATAAGATGGATTATTAGAGTGCCTAGATAGTAAGTTATATAGATTCTTAGAATTTTAGTTTATAATGATGTCATGGAGAGATTAGTTACACTATTCAATGAGAAACTTTTATATCGATATTTTAGTGGTGGTTGTATCTTCTTGTCTTGAAGATCTTGGTTCTACTTTATTTTCTAGTCATTGGTATTGTAGTTGGATATGTGTGTACTAGACCATTTATGTGATTTTCATTTATGAGATGGCAATTTTGATGCCATAGTTAAATCAATATAACAACTTAGTGGTATATTTGGTTCAAGTCATGTGGATTCATCAATTTGTGATGGATGATCTTTTGCACTAGTTGTTGGTGTCATGGAGAAGTCTTTCATGTTGTTTGTTGTAGCGATATTTATTTGACAATTTCAATTTCATTGATAGGAGATGGTTATCTTCATGTGATTGGATATGTTGACATATTGGTTAGCAATGAATGACTCTTAGAATTATTGGTTAAGGTGTGAAGTTCATGACTTCTTTTTTTTGACAGATGATCCTTAGTTTAAAGAATTCTTAGTAGTATTCCATAGTCGGCTCTTTATTGTGTGCACATTAGATTATTGACATGATACAGTTAAATCATGATGACATGATGTGTTCTTGATTCTACAAACATGTAGTTGGAGCTTTGATAATGGTTTGGATAGTTCTCTTGGTATTTAATGTATTGGTCATGTGTTTGGTATGTTCATGAAAGTTTAGTTGTTACACCTCATTTCTAAGTTACTAGATTACTTTTACTTTTACGATAAAATATGTTTTTAATGCAAGATTGTGACTTTAATATGTTCAATTGATGAATGAAATATATGAATATGCATCATGAAGAGATTTATTTTTAAATTATTTAATGATGTAAATGATATATGATGAATATTATTTTCATGTTATCATCTAACTCTATTCATGTTGCACTAAGTTAGATGTTGTGATCCCACAAAGATGGTTTACAATTTCTAGGAGATTCTAATTTTTGCTGAAATCACATATTTTTAGAAAATATAATGATTTAAGCCTTAAAATGTTCCATTTAAAGCATTACAATTGAAGAGGGTTTGATCAAACTACCTTAGATCAAACCCCCTTGGATAGAACCCCGCTAGTTTTAAACCATACCTATAACGGAGTCTCCTTTACACCTATCAAAATGCTGATAAAAAACCACTTTTGATTTACCTTTTAGGGGACCAAATAAATTCATTTAAAATTATTTTTTTGTAAGAATGTAGTCCTTATTATAAGCTTCCTAAAAAGTATAATTTTAAATAAATTTAATTTAATTATTATATTTATTTTTTATTTCTTGTGAATGTAGTTTTTTTTATCGAAAATCAAGCTCTTTGTTCTACACATGTGGAAAAATAGAAGATTATCAAAAAAAAAATTGAAAAATATGAGTGCACCAAATATTGAAGTCCTTGATCTAAAATAAATAAATAAATTGAATTTTGATACATACAAGAAAATTTGTGTTATACCGTCTGCCTATGTCTGAATTGTAATTGGTTTGACTTTGAAACTTGATTAAGGAAAAAATATTCAATAAAACACTATGAAACCAATTGGAAGAACTAGATATCGTAGTTAAAAATCTAAATTAAAAAAAATAAAAAAATTATCCTTCATGGAAAAAAATTTGTGTTATACGGTGAGCATCACTCCTTATAAATGGTGTTTACTAAAATAAATGAGTTTTTGAAGGAGATGGAAAAAGAAGTGCAATTTGATTCCAAAAAAATTGAAAAAATAATATTTAGAATCTATAGAAAAAATTTCACAAATCACTAGTTTACATCATCTTCAAATTCCTCACAGTCTAGCCGTTATAGGTGCCTGAAAGTGAAGATTTAGTTAGAAAAAATTAGTTCAGTGTCCAATTTGGCAAAAAATTGTAAACCAGTATTGTGGGATCACCAAGGACAAGTTCAAACCCTTAAGAGGGGGAGGGAGAGTATCACCCAAGAGAGGATTTTGATATGGTAATTCATTTAAAATTCTTATATTCTTAATTTATGGATATCACAATTCCAAAAAATTGGACAGTAAAGAAATTCCAAAAAAAATCATCAAAATAGAAAAATTCATGATAAAAAATTGGAAAATATGAATCATATTTGACATCCAAAAAAATTAAAAATGGAAAAAAATATAGAAAAGGTAATAAAAAAATAATAAATATAAAAATCATCCTCAAGTGAAAATCACCTTTGGTGGTACCTTGGACAAGTACCATACTGAAAAACTACTCGTGGGTGCCATGTGTAATAAAGAAGACTTTTCCATCTTGTAGGTCCTCATCCTCATCCAATTTTCCATCCTATATTCATTTCATTTATTCAAGTCTTCCATCCATCCAATTTTTCACCTTGTTATACACTAGGAAGTAGTTGAGGACATCCTATTTCATGAATAAATCATGGTCTATGCCTTTTGTCTCATTTAGTGACTAGGATACCTTCCACGGTCAATGAGTTGGGTGAAATTTCCACAAATCCATCAATAAACACAAGAAAACATCCAAACATAGATATGTTCTTCAAAGCATAAAAAAAAACACTTGAAACATGCACTTTTAACTTAAAATCTTAGAGATTCGCATCAACCAAGTGATAACATACAATGAAAAAAATCCTTTTCCATCGTAAACATTTCCTTATCACCCATCATTTTTCTTATACAATATGCTTCCTTCTTGAAACCAAAAATTTGTCTTATACAAGATGTTTCCTTATTGAAAGCAAACATGATCTGCATCCATCCTTTAGTCCTTTCTACCCCTTAGCAGAAGATACTACTATTGCTATGTGTTTATTGATCATTGCTTGTCTTTTTATTTGGTTTATATTTTAATATTTATTTTGATTTATTTTTTGACCCACAATATTCCTACTCAAGGTCACTATAATCATTTAATATCATGGTGCACTTTGATATGACATAAATTGGGGCAAGGTCTATTATTTTGTTGTGCCATGTTTGATGGTTGCCTCATCGCAGATCCTCTAAGAGCATCATACACCTTGTGTGTGATGGGTTATCCTATTGGTTTTCATTTGTTTTCTTGAGATTTATTCCATGCATTGGATACATTGTCACCTTGGTATTGTATACCCTAGTGAATAATATTCGTTACTATATCAAATAAAGGTTGCTAATCTCAAAGTTAGCATAACACATTCACCATCATTGCATTCATAATCATTTTTCTTGCATCCATATTTTAATATTTTTCATCCATCATTTTCCATCTTTCAACTAACATTTTCTTCTTCCTCTCTTCTTTCAAGAGATCACTCATGCAATTTATGCACATATAATCTCTTGAGGGGGCATCAATAATCTCATCTTTTCTAATTGTCATTCTCATATGACCAGGGCATATCATCATCTTCTTCATCTCTTCTATTTTTTGTTCTTGCATATTTTTCTTTTCTTTGAAATAATGTTACTTTGAATATTGCTTCAAGGAGGGGAAAAATATAGACACCTAAATTATTCCACTTAACCCTAATCATCATCATCATGTCATTGTTAATTGTATCTATTTATCATCTATCACCTAATTAGTTAATACTCATTTAATAATTTCTATTTATCATTAATCATCTAATTAAATAACAATCATTCATTATCAAATATAATTTATCATTTAATCATCACATATTATTTATTACTTATTATCCATTTATCAATCACAAATCATTTATTAATTAATAATTGTCATTTGTCTAGTTAATTAAATAATATTTTATTTTTTAATTAACTATGATCTGATTTCCATTTTTTCTAATGATTTTCATTTCCATCTCTTCAGTCAACTCCATCATCACTAATTAGTTAACTTAGTCTTCATTTAAAAACTCAATCTTCTCTCATAAGTTAACTCTTCTTTATTTTAGAAATTTTCTCTTCATTCTTCAATTAGGTAAGCATGAAATTGGAAACTTCATGTGTACATTTATCCATCATTTTAATTAGAAAAATAAATATTATAATCTCATTACTTGAGTTAGAAAATTTCTAATTTAAGTTGAGTTAACTCCACTAATTTTCTAGTTAACTTAGGTTCTAGTCCTCATCCACACCTCTTAGGTCTATAAATTCAATCATTTTCTTCACCATATGGATCCATCATACATGTAAGCAATCAAATTATGTCAAATCTACCACTCGTTGTACTATTAGTGTTATGTTATTTGAGATCACATCAACATACATTCAAGGTGAATCAACAACATCAACATATTTTGAGGTTTACAATAGATTTCATAAGTTAGATAAGACTCTTTAGACAACCTTATTGGGCATTTTATATAAGACTATTTGAGATTGCATCAACATACATTCTTATTTTATGATTTTCATTATTTTCAACCCTTATGGTCATTTTAAATAAGACTCTTTAGACTTATAGGCATTGACCATAAGGATTTTCAAATTTACATGTAAATATTTGAATAATTTATTTTGGCAAGTCTAAAATTAAAAATATTGAAAACTAAAACTAATTTAAATGTAATAGGAAATATATGAGTTGTTTAAATGCTATTATCCATGCAAAATATAAGGTGTATAAATAATAAGTGGATATAAATATATAAAAAAAGGTAAACCTAATACTTAAATAAAATATATGAAAATTTATTTATAATAGAATGTACAAAGGGAGTATTTATAATATTTTTAAGGGATAGAAATAAAATTAAGGGTTACTTTAGTACCCTATGAATAAATATGTGATATTTCATTATTTTATTAAGTGAATCCACCAAGGATTTATGAAATACAACAAAGGGAAAATCGTTGAACTAATAAGATCTTTGTATTCTCTCTCTTGTAGACATGGCTTGGGTAGATAGTACTATGATTTTAATGTAGGCTTTCCTAGCTCTTGTGGTAAAAAAAAATCATTTTTGTCATTGCTAACAACTTAAAAAATTACACCCATGTTTGTGTTGTACAACACAACCCTTACAAAACAAAAATCATCGCACAACACATATTAGACATAGCCTTCAAGATTCATGGTAATTTTTGCTCCATTTTTAGTGATCCTAATCCCATCATGATGAGCAACTTAAAGTAGCAATATTTTTTGTTGTAGGGAACTTAATCAAACATTAGTTCAACCTATTTTCCTTATATTGGTGCCCAGTCAGAGTTCATAAATAAATCCTTCAAAACATACCTAAGATGTTTGTGGTTAAGTAGCAATGGATAGGGGTGAGGTGGTTAGAAAAAGAAAAATGATGGTATAATAAAATTCATCATAGTGTATCAAATGAAACATCATATGAGGCTCTCTATTTCTAAATCCATATTAGTTGTATACATATATTTTATGATATATTAAGGAATAAACCACTGACATCCCATTCGTGATAAAAAATGTACTCAAGGTCCTTCAAGATAATTTATGGAAAGAAAATAATTTTATATAGTAGGTGTATCATTATAGGTTCAAGTATATCTTAGAAGTTTTTTCTTGGCACATTTACATCCAAAACCATACAATCAATCTTATTTTCACATCAAGGTAGGTCATAAATTAGGTCCCAAATTTTACAATCCTTAATAATGTTGTAAGTATGAAGATTTCATCATTGATGTCAACTGGTTGTTGCTGTCATTGATGTCAAGGAAGCTGGTTATTGGTTGTATTACAATGTGTGCATGTATAGTTGGGGTGTTGAAGAAGTGATGTGAGTACATGGAGTCATCCTTATGTTGCTATGTCTAGAGGTGTGTTAGAGTGAAGTATGTGCTGCAATAATGTCTCTAGTACTTGGGTTCCAAGTGCTTTTGAGAAAATTTGATAAATATAGAGAACAGTATCATGCAAGTATTTAGTGTATGCTCCGGGATGTGCTTCAAATTTCTTTTGGGCTGCTTCCATGCTTGTGCGGTTCTTACATATTGTTCATGATTGTTGGTAGTTTTTATACTAGAATTTGGGCTTCTAGATCGTCATATACAGTGCGAGATATTTTCACTAGTATGTGATCTATGCATTTTAGTGTGCCTAGCTATGATCTAGGAGAAATGTAGTTGCTATGCATCTCTCAGCATTTTGGCTTTAGGTCTCGTGGTTCCAAGAATAGGTTGATAAGTTTTCTCTCTTGCTTAGTTCAAGAGGATTTGAGATTTGGTGTTGTTGTTGACAAGTTTCTAAGCTACAGTGTATTCCAGTGGTTGATAAGGTTATTCAAATGTAAAAAATGATCATGCTTTTCAAGTGAAGTTTGTTGCAAATTTTTTGGATGAAGTTTCAAGTGTTTATCACTTACTCCATATCGTGTTTTAACAAGTGAAGTTTTATTTCTGAAAATATTGGACCATGTCAAGGATACTTGCTCTTAATTGTTTTATGTGTTTTGCACGGGTGTTGGTCGACCTTGTGTTAAACACTACTTGTGATGTTCATGGAAGCATGTTAAGGAATTTTGGGACTCATTTAGGTCCTCATTAAGAATATGTATAGGTCACCCTCATTATCTTCCACCATGGGAATGCTTTGGCATTGACCTAATTTGAATTTGTAAATGGAAATTGTATATGGCCGAACTTGGAATGGTTTTAAGGTTGAAGATGGTATAAGTACAAGTTGAGATGTTGGTGAAAGATAGGATAGATAGAAGATAGATGCGATATGTGTGTGTGTGTGATGCGAGTTTGAATAGATCAGTGTGAATTTCAAAGTATTGAGTTCTTGAAGGCAATGAGCTGAAGGTGTACTCTACCTTTTAGGAATTTCTACAAGAGTGAGAAAATTATGGTGGAATCTGTGTTGAATTGAGATAGTTTTATCTCTATAACAATTTTCTTCTATCTTCTTTGTAATCTTGTGGCAGTGAGCCATCATTGGATAGTGTGTCATGTCTTAGCAGTGAGTCTTTGCATTTAGTTTTGGAATTCTTTATATTGTGAGCTAATCCTCACCATGGTTTTCCCTCATAAGGTTTTCCACATAAATGTAGTGTTATTGTGTGCATGGTTTACTACTTTCAATTTTTGTTTCTAAATTTAACAATCAAACATATTAGAAGAGTAAAAGTGTTGTGGATGCATGCAAATCTAACTTATGTTGAGGGCTTTGAAGTTTAAAATTGCTACAACTGATTCACCCACCCCTCTCAGCTATCTTGTTCAACAAATAAGTGGTAAAGCACATACATGAGGTGGCATATAAGTCGGTGCTTCCTCACTCTTCAAATATTCACTTATTTTTTCATGTCTCTTTCCTCAATACTATTATTGAGCATGCTACATAATTTTTGATGTTAGGCTTTCCAAATTGGATGAAGAGGGATTCATCATTTTTGAACCAAAGGTAATCTTATACAAAACACAAAATAAATTCACCACATGATTTTCTTCAATAGGTGTTAATCAAATAAATATGGATGTGACACAAAGATGCCATGTGAGAGCTTAAATGCATTCTATCTAAGTTCCCTCATATCAAGATTTGAGAATAAAGAACTTTTGAATGTGGATGTAATGTTAAGAATCCCCATTATTATATATGTATTGCTATTTGATAATATTATATTGGGCTGTGAATATATTTTTTAAGTCACCCCATATACTAAATTAGAGTAAAAGTAATTATTTAGAACCTACATTGAATACTAGCAGTATATATATATATTAGCAAGTACAAAGCATGTTACATGTTGTGATTGGACTTTATGCTCCATTGGGAGGATATCCCCCTCAAACTAGCACCGCAAAAATAATATACATACATTATCTTGATCCTATTTTTTATGCATATCTATGTATTATTATTTTCATTATAATTTCCTTACAATTTGGATGTGCTTATATTAAAATAAGACTTCTATGGTAGATATTTCATGTAAATAATTGTTCTAGACATAGACTTGCCACCATACCTTGATGGATCTTTGATCACATTACACACGCATAGAGAAAAACAATCATATTATTGTACTAGGAAGATCACATTATCACAAGTGGGGTTTCAATAATAGATTGAATTTAAACATATTGCATTGTCACATTGATTCAAGTCTTATCACATGAACATAGCATATACTCCATATTGTATTGCCACATCAATCACTGTATTATTATATTAGTTTCTACGTATGCAAATTTTCTAGCTCTGCTCTCTCTACTCCTCATTTTTTGAAGATTGTTAAAACAATTTATAATTTGTTCCTATTTTAATCATGTGAATAAATCTATTCATTATATATGCTTTTATCATTTTAGAAATTTGATGGAGAACTCACATCAAGGAGCATAAATAAAAAATCTATGAATTATCTATTTTTATATAGTTTATATTTCATTTTATGAGATTTTATGCATATTCTTTTATGTTGATTGATAATTGCTAGATATACCTTAAAATGCATGCTCATGTTAGATTCTCATGCATCTAAAGTCGGTGCAAATTTGTAATGGTGAAATTAGCCTATGCATACCATTTTTCATTTAGTTTTGGGCACATTTTAATGTGAACATCTTGATGAAATTACATATTGACAAGTGACACACTCTTGTGCTATTATTTTCTCATGCCTCGATCCTTATCAACATATTTTCTCACTTACAATTATTATATACATTCCTCATTATTACATCCTTGCACACACTTGCATAATATGATCATTATGTTGACATTATCACTTTCATGCCTTGCTTCATTAAATGCTTCTGGAGGTTGATTGCATGACACATATGCTCAATCTCAAATTTCAAATTTCAAATTTCAAATTTTAATTCTAAAGTTGTCACCTATTTTTGTCAGCCTCTATGAGCCAACTAGGTACATGTTTCTACACAGCAGTATTCGTCTTTCTTACTGGAAGAGAGGCCATATTATTCATAAATCGTTGTAGACTGGAATTAGGCTTTTTGTTATTCAATGTTTATGTCTATATCACGTTCATCTGCACCAGACACTGCTTTCAATCCTCATGACTGTAATGAATGTGGTAGTTTCTACATTGACTGAAGTTAAAACGTCTATTACATGTATGATTTTCATTGGCGACATTTCCGAAGGCAAGCGCCATAACTTACAATAATAAATGAGATCGAGACACCCAACCGTTGAATATAAGGAAGAAATGGAGAAAGATGGAATAAAGTGCCTGAGCCGATTGATTCATGACTGGTTCATATTACAGAAGACCAATTCAATAAAGCGATCGGGCGGTTGGGCCATACTTTATGAGCTTTCGATTTTCTGAATCCCGTGAATAAAGCTTTTGGGCCGACTGAATGGGCCGTCCCTATTACAGCAACCCAAGTCACTGAATGTAATGGCACATTGTTTTTTATCTTGACCTGTGCTGTTCTACTCATTGGCGACTGTTGTAGCCTCCGTATGCTCACCTTAATTCAATAAAATAAGTATCGAATAGAAAAATATGCATTATTTTTTGAAATTAGGTATTATGGCCTTGTCCTCCTATTAAGTAGAAAGATGTGTGGATTGATTAACTAGTAAGAATCAACATTTATTAAAATATAATGAGCATTCAAAATGGAATAAACAACAAAGACAATTCCAATATTTCAATTTATTGTTTAAATGTTTTTTAGTTGGAGGTTTTTAATTAAGGATTGAGGATAATAGGTGCATGATAAATTTAGTATAACGTAAGTTCATGTTTTGTATTGATAATGTACTTAAGTCATTTTGAATGATTTCTTATATATTTTCAAGTTTTTGAAAATTAATAGAGAGAATGTTAAAAGATATTAAAAAATAATAGTATTGATGAAATGAGGTAAACTACCAAAAGTATTGGTAGTGAAGGTTTTAGCGAGAAATGTCAAGGGAATGGCAAGTTATAGCAATGTGAAGGTTCTCGATGTGTCTACTTACATTGAGAATGTGACACATATCTAGTTTGTGGATGATACCTTGCTCTAAGCCTCAGATAGGGAAGCTAGAATATTAAAATAATAATTTGAGATGCTATTAGTGTTGGTAATTGTTGTCATTGATGTCAACACTAATGGTTGTCATTGATGTTAACACTAAAGAGATTGTTGGCAGTTGAACTGTCAACATTGATTGTTAGTTGTAATTGATGTCAACACCATATGTTGTTAGTCCTTGGCATTGGTTGTCTTTGTTATATTGAGTTTGGGATAACATTGGTTGGATGTCATGCATTATCAAAGAAGTAGTGTTGCCAATCTTCATATAATGCATTATTATTGTCAACAGAGTTGATTTCATGTAATGGTATAATAAAATGAGGATTAGAAGCATGACTAACATTGGAGATATTTTTTAAGGTCTAAAGTATGTTCATGCTTTGTCTTGATGTTCCTGATAATATATGTGTTGCTGAAAGGAAGTTTTGGTCTCCATAAGTTGCTCAAATATTTTTGGTTTAGGAACCTACATTGAAGTTTTTCTAGGAGAATGCTCTACATTCCTCCATTGTTTCATTCTAGTCTTGTGGTTTTGTATTCAATGTTAGTGCTCTGTGCACATTGCACTCCTAGATTTTTAGGTCACCTATGTTGCCGAGGAGGTTCTTGTGAATGTAGAAGGTTGGCAGTGTTGCTAGTTGTTTGGATTGGTCTGAAAAATGCTCTGCATTTCTATACATTGATGTTTCTACTCCTATAGCTTAGTGAATGTGATCACAATGTTTGTGCAATGTCTTAGTTCCAATTTCATATGATGAAGTGGTCCACAAGCTATTCTACAAATGTTACATCATCTACTTATGTATTCTATGTTTTTGGAACAAGATTTTTTTGTATCTATTTGATTTGAGGTAGTTTTTATGGCATGGAAATATGAATGACAAGTATGGAAGTGATGTTAGATGTTCAAGGAACATCCCTATGTAATCCACATATTGCTAATTGGCTTCTTTGGTGTCGCATTGTGTCTTGAGTTGGCTTTCTAGGTTATTTATATGGACATCTAGCTACCAAGACTTGTTCTTTTGCTTGGGTCATGTGCTTAGGAAGCTATTCCAACAATGGAAGATGTGTTATGATATATTTGGTTCTTGACCTATCCTGCTTAGGATTGCATCAAGTAAATTATATTGATAGAGTGTTTATGGGCCAATCGATTATTTGCTTCAATGTTTCATCCACATGTTAAATCCTTGATGCTGAATTAGGTTGATGTGCATCTCCATATAAATAATTTCAGATCACATTGAAAGGAGTTTTAATATTCTTTTGGTGTTGGAATCAAGAAACACTAAGAGGGGGGTGAATTAATGTTGTGCAATTTTTAACTTTATTAATCTAATCTTCAAAGTACTTATAACATTCAACCAAAAGAAATATGCATAAACATAAAGTAAGCAACCACAACACCATAACACAATGATTTTTATGTGGAAACATTGTTAGGGGAAAAACCACGGTGGATGGCTAATCCACAATATAATTTGAGTATATACTCAAAAAGATGTTTACAAAATGGGAATGCACTTGCATTCAGGCACACTGCCTAGAGCTCACTACTCAAAATCAGAAAGGCTCACTTCCTTACAAAAGTTTGGAATGCTTCCAAAAGATTTGAACTAAGAAGGATAGCATCTATAAATTCATGATTACAGTTCTGGTTAGGCTCAACAATTGAATTTTGGAGCTTACATCTAATTTTTCACTTCTGCTCTACTCTGCTTCAACTCACTTCACAAAATCCTTAATGCACAAGTGAAACTATGCATAATCGCTTTCTTGATCTTCTAATATTCGCAACATACATCAACTTGCATAGAACATATATCAAAATGATATAATCAATCACTTATATATATCCACTACAAGGGATTTGATCACTCCATGTTGGCTTCAACAAAATAAGCAAATATTCATAAACTGTCGACTCAAATCATCCATAATATTCAATGCGCATCCACAAGAGTCAGCCACAGCAAAGTGGTGACCCAAAATAAAATGCTTGAATGCAAAAACACTTAAGCAATAACTCCTCAAATATCTGTGACACGCTATATTTACCAAGTCGGCCTTCATACACTAATGAATAGAAAATTTTCCAACCGAACCTCCTAAATTTCACACAAGTCGATACGAGGCACCAAGTTTTACATAAAACATAGATTATGCATAGAAAAAACTTCCCTAAGATCCACAACACCGAATAATAATAGAAAATATGCATATGAATCGAAGAACACAAATCTACTGCATGCTATGTTCTAGCTTAATAGATAAACATTGATATTCAATTTGTTTTCCAGTATGAGAAAATGGCAATGTGTGAATCGACTAGCTAATAAGGGTCGCCATCAATGACAACACTAGAAAAAATGTGCAGTGTCTCTTGCCAACAATCTCCCACTTTGGCATTGATGGCAACACTTAGTGAAAAATAGCTAAGTGTCGCATCGATGCCAAGATAAATACACTTCCAACCAAAACTCCAAAAATATCTTCAAAAATACAGCTCCACCTCATATGAATGTTCATACATTTTTCACTGTTCTATTCCCCCCCTTTGAAATCAATGGAAAAGATAGGGAATCTACATATAAAGAAAAAATTCAAACTGCATATGTACAAAAAAGTTTACACAAACTTAAAAATATCTACAAAGTTGGTTTTCAATAGGTTCAGGCTCGAGTCCCAACACTTCTTAAGGCTTTCCAAAATAGTTATGTGATCATGCAGAGTAAATAAGATTTCATCTCAACTATTTCAAGGCTTACTAGATCACTGACCTCCAAAGCATCTTGCGCTTCCTTCAAAGCACTCAACATAGTTTCCATTTTAGGACCAATTAGGCCTCTAAGTTCACAGGCTCTTTCCACATCTTTGTCATTTTCATGCTTCAAACTCTCTTTTTTTAAAGTAGAGATATAACTTGACCATATAGCTCTCCAACAAAAATAGTTAAAGGATCAAAAGCATCAGAAATAACAACTAACTCTTTTTTATGATCCTTAACCTTCTTCTCATTATCCTCAATAAGTTTAGGCAAAGATAAACATGACTTATAAACCTTTCCACCTTTAGATAGAGCATTATGAACATTCTTCGCACAGGTAGCTAACAAAGATTTATCTTTAGCTATCATACCTTTGAGACTACTGAACCTTTTGTCATCAAACTCCTTTTGTACTTTGACCAAAGTTGACTTCTCAAGTGACTCAAAATGATTACTTACTAAATTTATAAGCTTCTTTAGCTCACCAGAGGAAGAACTAGATTGGTCCTTAACATGAGTAGGCATGATCTTCCCAAGAATACTAGATGCAATATTCAATAATTCACTATCCTCAATGTGGGACTTCTGAATTTCTTCCCTAGCTTTAGCTTGTACAAATGATGCAACTTTCATTTTCTAAATTGGGGATAAAGTAGATAGATGAATAGGGGCATCTCCCAAAAGATAAAATTCATCCTTTTGCTCTTCCAAAAATTTCTTCACTTCCTTTGTAGTGTCTCTTGCTTCCACTTGAATTTCCTTAACTTCAGCCTTCTCTTCCTCAACCACTGATCCTTCAGCCACAGATTTCTGCTTGCCTTTAGGAACTTCAACCTTTTCACTTGGCATCTCCTTTTCTTCAACCAACACAACTTTAGGAGCTTCAGTCTCCATAGGTGTTTCTGTATTATGCAGATCAGGAGGAATTTGAGTGCCCTTGACTGTAACCTCTTCATTTTCCAGACCAGATGAAGTATCTTCCACATGCATTTCTTTAGAAACAAAATCAATTATGTGCTTTAATAGAACTTCCCTCAGAATACTTTTAGTTTCTTTTGCTACCTCTTCAGTCTTTCCAATCATAAGCTTGTTTATCCTTGTTTTTCTCTTTAATTCCTTTCTAGCTTTATTCAGGATTGACTTAATTTCCTCCATATACACCACTGGACATAAGTCTGCAAGAATTCGCTCTCTCATTTTCTCTTCTTCAGTTCTTGCACTTACTCTCCTCATCTCCAAAATTTCATGCAATTACTTAGGCAACTGTGCCATTATCTCAACAAGAGTCATATTGAAATTGTTCAAATATTTTATTGTAGCCTCCTCAAGAACTCTTTGACCAATGTTGTCAAAGGAACGATATACTTCACATAGGGGCTTAAGATTACCATCTTTGATTATACCTTTCTCAACTTCTTCTACAGACATACCAGGTTTCTCAGGTGTCATCTTCTTTGCTTTCACCTTTTCATCGGAGGGCTTGTCCTTAGTGACTGTTGTTGCTGCTTGAGTTCCCATATGCTTTATTTCTCTAACTTCTTCATCAAATTTGTCTCTTCATATTCTGAGACAGCTGCATACACTCTTGTGCTCTTATCCTTCTTCCTCTTACCAAATTCCTTAACTTGAGCTTTTTCAGGGGCTAACTTCTTTGCATGACTGAATAGGGGTGCAGAGCTTCTTGTTGATCTAGTTCAGGAAGAGGATGTCGTCAGACTAGCAAATTTAGTTTTACCAGGCTCTTTTCCTTTTTCACTTTCAACTTATTCTCTCTTCCTTCTACTTTCTCTTACTGCTTCTACAGATATACCCATGCTTTCTGCAAAGACTTCCACTTCTTTTCTTACTCTTCAAACTATCATTGGCTTCTTTAGCTACTCATGGAATTGCATGTCCTTCTCTGCATATGTTCTAAACCTTTCTTCTTCCAGATCCTAAGGATTACTCAAGAAATGTTGTGCATACAACTCCAAGATTCCTTCCTCGACTTCATATCCCATTGGCATAATCCAAACAGAACTTATGGGATCAACTGCTTCCATCAAGCATTGATCAATATCCACCATAAAAAAAATTGTGTCCTTATACTTCTCCACAATAGAAGTAGGAATTATTTCTCTTGCTTGCATTACATTTTGAAAGTTCTTGAGATATCCCCAAATTGTAGTTTTCCTAGTTTGCAAATCATTGAGGTTGAATAACATATCTCTAATCTGAACATCTACAAGCTTGTTACCTCTTTTCCAGACTACTTTTCTAACTCTTGGAACTTCATTCATGAAATAAAAGAAAAACACAGTAACAAATTACCATACTTAAAGGAATTCTTCTTGTATTTCTTTATCTTACCAAGATTCTCCATAAGTTGGCTTTGAAGTAACTCACATAAATTATATTTTGCATTCTCCTTCACCATCTGATATGTTGCATATATGGTAGTACCGAATATAGAATTTTCTATGTTGGAATGATATATCTTGTAACCAATGAACATCGAAGAAAATTTCACATCCACATTAATGATGTTATCGATTGTCATTGCTCTTCTATCAAATGTCGAACCAGTTGAATTAGTGACCATCTAATTCTTCATGGAATTCAAAATTGGAAAACCACTGGAAGAATTTAAACCTGTAACAGCTCTTATAGCTTCTTTTGTAATCTTGAAAGCTTGATTAAACCACACAAATTCAAAATGAACTCAACTCAAGATATACCAAACCCATTCACTTTCATCAAACATGGGGAATTTTACAATCTATGTGAATTTCTTCTCATCTAGGGTTTTGATTTAAGGCTTACCACAGAAATTCTCACCAACAATGTGTTCAAAATATAATTTCAACAACTATGAGCTTCCAAATTCCTCAATATTAGCATGAATGTATGCCCTAATATCTTCAATATGCAATACGTCATACATAATGGACAAAAATGCACATAAGGGATTCATCTCAATAGACTTGAAAGGATGCCACTTGAATTTTGGATGGGGTATATCCTTGACTTCAACTACGAATGGAGTAGCCATTTTCACAAATTCACAGGATTACAAGTTTTCCCGATAAATACCTTTTTGCCGGATTAGGGTTTGATCTTCGAATTTCCTTCACACTTGAATCCTCACCAAATTTTGCCAAAGTTTTCTTCAGAGCTCTTCAAACTTCTTCTCTTAAAAATGAAAAGTGACAAATGAAAGAAAGACAGAAATGACCTTTTATCATTCACACACCTAACCTTTTGTCGCAATAAATTATTTTTCCCTAACTCATCTAGATACCCTGTTTCCATATACTGTGAAGGATATCTCTTCTGCGAACCTTCAATTCTACATAAACACTTTTCCAACTGACTGACAACATTTGTAGATCATTAATGCAATCATTGTGCTCATCCACATCCCAATGTCAATTACCAGCAAGGGGTTTGAAATATTTTCTTTACAGTTCCCCCTAGCCCAAAGGCCTAAAAACTAATTCCCAAAGGAATTGCCAGAAGTAGGTTCTAATGCAGGCTCATTTTCTACAACAGAGGGACTCTTCTTTACCCATTTCTTCTTCATCTGCTTCCTGATTTGATCTGTAGTGACTTTCCCTTTTCCTTTTACATCCTTCTACATTTTTCTTCTTTGATTTACCAAACCTCTTATGTAAAATCTAGCAATATGACTAGTTATGTTGCAATTATAGCACACCACATTTCTCTGTCTAGACTAGTTGTTCCACTAATTTTCTCTTGATCTGCACTAGTTGGCACTATGGCCCAATCTATTGCATGAATAAAATCTAAAATCTCTATAAGAGTTGTTCATCACATTTTTGCATTCATTTGAATTATGACCATAGTTGTTACAATTAAAGCACTAAACCGAAAATGATGGACCACTTGAATTTAGTCTACTTCTACATTGAGCTGCCATATGACCGAATTTATTGCAAGTAAAATAATAACCATTGAACATCTGAGCATTAGGTTGTCTTACCAGATACCTTCTAGCATTTTTCATCTGGTTTCCTTTTCTAAATCTCCTTTTTCCAGTTCTAGAACTTTCTCCTTCCTCATATCCAAGACCTCGCTTGTCACCATTAGTCCTCTAACCTTTAATCAATTCATCAAGCTTGGTTGAGCTAACCTTAAACTTGTCTTTGAATTCATTTGCAGTAGCAATTTCATCTCTGAGATCAACAATGTGCTTTTCAAGCTCTTCCTCATTATATTTTTATTGCTCCAACTCAAGTTCCAACTAATTGAATCCATCAGTAATTCTGTTGCATTCTTCAAATTTGTCTTTCAAGGATTGTATGATATTTTCTTCATTTTTCTTTCTATCTTCAATTTCCTTGGTCATCCTCATCATAATATATTACATCTCATGCTTTAAGACTATATTCTCTCTAGCAAACATTTCACATTCTTCTGTCTTTTCCTTTAGGGCTTGACTTAGTTGTTCATCTTCAATACATTTACTATCATCCTGCTTGATCTGATCATAGAGTTCCCTTCTCTTCTCTTTGGAATTATTGATTTTATCTTTCAATGACTCAATGAATCTCTCAGCATTCAGAAGGATTTCTTTCAATTCTCAAAAATCAGATTTTGACAGATCAAGATCATCTAGGGCCACCACAAGTTGTTTTTGAAGACTACTTGAATCCATTGAAACACTTTCCAAGATCTTCCCCAAGTTGTTAAACTCCTTCTGAGTAACTAAGTTCTAATACCAATTGTTGGAATCAAGCAACACTAAGAGGGGGGGTGAATTAGTGTTGTGCAATTTTTAACTTTATTAATTTGATCTTCAAAGTACTTATAACATTCAACCAAAAGAAATATGCATGAACATAAAGTAAACAACCACAACACCATAACATAAAGATTTTTACATGGAAACCCTATTAGGGGAAAAACCACGGTGGATGGCCAATCCAAAATATAATATAAGTATACTCAAAAATATGTTTACAAAATGGGAATGCACTTGCATTCAGGCACACTGCCTAGATCTCACTGCTCAAAATCAGAAAGGCTCACTGCCTTACAAAAGTTTGGAATATTTCCAAAAGATTTGAACTAAGAAGGATAACATCTATAAATGCTTGATTTCAGTTCCGGCTAGGCTCAACAATTAAATTCTAGACCTTCAGTCTAATTATGCACTTCTTCTCTGCTCTGCTTCAACTCGCTTCACAAAATCCTTAATGCACAAGTGAAACTATGCATAATCGCTTTCATGATCTTCTATTATTCACAACATACATCAACTCACATCAAACATATATCAAAATGATATAATTGATCACTTATATATATCCACTACAAGGGATTTTATCACTCCATGTCGGCTTCAACAAGATAAGCAAATATTCACAAACTGTTAGCTCAAATCATACATAATATCCAATGCGCATCCACAAGAGTCGGCCACATCAAAGTGCTAACCCAAAATAAAATGCTCAAACATAAAAATATTCATGACACACTATATTTACCAAGTCTGCCTTCATATGCTAATGAATAGAAAATTTTCCAACTAGATCTCCTAACTTTCACACAAGTAAATACAAGGCACCAAGATTTACATAAAACATAGATAATACATAGCACAAACTTCCCTAAGATCCACAACATAGAATAATAAAAAAAATCTACATATGAATCAAAGAACAAAAATATACCGGATGCTCTGTTGTAGCTTAACAGATAAACACTAATCCTCAATCTATTTGCTCGTATGAGAAAATGACAATGTGTAAATTGACTAGTTGACAAGGGTTGCCATTAATGAAAACATTAGAAAACATGTGCAGTGTCTCTTTCCAACATTTGGTCCTCTCTATCCTTGGGATTGGACCACATCATGCTTTGATAGCTAACCAGTTGAATTCATTGTCTTTCTCCTTTTGGCTAACCTAATTGAAGAATTAAAGTGTTTTGATGGATATAAATGCAAGATAATTTTGGATGCAACAAGATGGAGAAGTGTACAAGTGTGAAAAATGTGTGTGTGCAAACTATTTTGAATATCCAATAGAAATAGTGCTGAAAATTGTAAAAAAATGATCAATTGAGCTTGAACGCCTTAGTCAATAGAGAGTTGTTTTGATAATATTTGTAATTCTCTTATAAATATTTTGTATCCTTCTTTGAGATAGTGAATCTCATTAGGTCCTTGTATCTTGCTCATGGATTTGGTTGGTACTTCAGTGCTACAAGTCCTTTTTGTATCTTTCTCTAAGGTAGTGATCCTTCTTGCAAGTCTTTTTGTAGTGAGCATTATATTGTCAGTTAACTCTCACTATGGGTTTTTCCTCATTGGGGTTTCCACATAAATTTGATGTATCCTTATGTATATGTGTGTTCCCTATCTCTTTCTCTTTGTTGTTGATCTGATTATTGCTATATTATTAGTAAATTTTGTTGAAGGTGCTAAAGATTAAAATTTCTATATTATTATTTTTTATTTCTCTGCTTAAAGTTCTATCTTTATTTGCTAAAGGACTTTGAGTTGTGCTAAGATTTTCAAGTCCTAAAAGGGGTTGAGTTTCATTTACACTGATTCAACCCCCCCTCTTAGTCTTCAAAAGTGTTCAAAATTGGTATCAAAGCCATGTTCCTCTACAGATGCCTAACATCATGAGGTAAAGATTTGAGATGGCACATGATGATTCATCCAACGCTCCTAGGTTTGATAGGACTAATTAATCCTACTATAAAATGATAATTGAAGGCCACCTAAACTCTATTGGTTTTGGTGTTTGGAAATCAATCAAAATTGGTTGTGTTGCTCCTACAACTCATTATAGATATTATTGAAATCAAATTATATGAGTGTAATGCTAAAGCCAATAATGTTATTCTATGTGGACTAGCTAATTCAAAGTTTTTGAAGGTGATGAATTGTAGTTCTACCAAAGATGCTTGGGAGAAGCTTAGTAGTATCTACAAAGGAGATTCTAAAGTGAAGAAAGCCAAGATACAAATATTCAAGAGTAGATTTGAGACTCCATGGATGAAAAATGATGAAGACATTGCAATTTATATGCTCTAGGTTCAAGAAGTTGTTGCAAGCATTACTGGTCTCGATAAAGAAGTGGAGGAAAGTGAAATTGTGAAGAAGGTTTTGAGATCTCTCCCAAAGTCCTATAGTCATTAAATATCTTCCATTGAAGAATCCAAAGACTTGGATCAATACTTAGTTGAAGAAATGTTTGGTACTCTTACTACCTTTGAAATGAGAGAGTTTGGTCAAGATGTTCCAAGGAAAGAAGCTACTTTCAAATTCAACAAAAAGAATTAAGATGAGGCTCTTAATCAAAATGAATATTTTGATGATGTTGACGCTAAATTTGTGAGAAGGCTGAAGAAAGGTTCTATAAAATACAATGGTAAATTACCTTTTAAATGTTTCAATTATGGAAGAATAGGTCATATGAATAATAAAAGTGATAAGGTCAAGAAGGATCTTTATTCCAAAGAGAGTAGTGGTTCCTCTAAAGATGAGGAGAATGATTCAAATGATGAAACTCTCTTTATGAATTTCAATACCACTATATTTGTCTCCATTTTCTGACGAAAGTTTATTGAACTATTAACAAACTATTGTCAGAATTTTGACGAATCACTTGAAATTTTTTCGTCACTGAATTTTTGTCGGTTTCCCGATGAGCTATAAAACGTTGAAATCATGACTGAACTTTGTTGGTTTCTACCATAGAAAAGGGACCTGGTGTTCGTTGGAATATCGATGAAATTTTTAATGGTCTAGCTACAAAAAATAGCCATAACACATGAGGCATGGCTATGCCAAATCATCAGAACAACATGAGAATTTTGTTGCAATTGCAACCAAGTTTCGTGGAAATTCCAACAAACATTCGTCATTTTTTCAACGATCACACCATCAGGAGGACTAACTTGTGGTCTCATCAATAGAGCACAAGGAAGTACATTGATGAGACTTATACCATCGGGGTAGGTTCTAAATGTTTACTTGACCCGCTATGTCTCACTGATATATTCCCAATGCTCTTGTCAGTGAAAGAAATGATGGTATCGTCGATGAAACTTCATCGGTGAGACTTAAACATTCAGGCCAGCATATATTTTTCATGTCGGGATGACTTGTCTTGTCGATAGATTCTCTTCATCAATGAGACCATAAGCCAATATCCCCGATATTCCAACAAACATTCATCATTTGTTTGACGATCTCTCCATCGAAATGAGATCAAAATTGTGTCAAAGCTATAGCAACCTCATCGCATTTTTTTTTTCGTCTGACTGATTCGTTGAAATTTTGACGAAACATTGCAGTTTTTTTTAAAGAAAGATTTATAGGGAGGACTGAATTGTGGTCTCATCGATAGAGCACGAGGAAGTGTATTGGTGAGACTTATACCATTGAGGTAAATTTTCAATGTTTACCCAACCTACTATGTCTCGCCGATATATTCCTAGTGCTCCTGTCTGTGAAAGAAATGATGGTCTTGCCGATGAAACTTCATCGGTGAGACTTAAACATTTGGGCCAGCATATATTTTTCATGTCGAGATGACTTGTCTTGCCGATAGATTCTCTTCATCGATGAGACCATAAGCCAATCTCCCCGATATGTCTTCTTTAGTAATCTTGATTGCTACAACAATTTTGATGTCTCATAGATTTGCTAAAAAGTGCTTGTAACCCATAATAGGTTGAGAAGACCCATACCAGCTCATGCTAATGTGATTTGTTTTCCATAATATCTTTGATCAAAAGGATTTTTAGGAGTAGAATGAGGTGACCATGGGTAATTATATTTTGTGGGGCCAATTACATCCTTTTCTGACTCAAAATGTAGTTATTATTGAGAAATTTAAACATGAGTAAATCATTATAAAATTTTCAGTAAATAATTATATTCTATAGGTCCAATTCACATAAACTACTTAGAACTGGGGAAATGCAGAATCAATGATACCTCAATTGTTGAACCAATTGTTTGAATGATACGATCAAAAACACTTTCTCTTTCAACTTCAAATGAACACAATTGGAGAAGTGACTTATAGATGATACATGCAGCTATAGGTCTTCCATTACTAAAGCCAACATCTTCTATGATACACTTGATCAATGCATCTTGATTTTCCTGAAACCAAAATAACAAAAAAATGTAGTGTAAGGGAATAAAAAAATTGCCAGAGCTTTATAATATAATGTGCCTAAGCAAAAAAGTGATATAACTAGAAATAAAAATAGAAGAGATAGATACTCCTCTAGAAGGTCATAATCATATACTTGTTGCCTATCAGTGAGAGTCTTCTATGGCCTCTGCTCTCCATCAATGAGCTCTTTCAAGGAAGACATAGGAGTTTGTGAATTCTGTTAGACACATCTATTGGTTAAAATATTATTGAAAAATAATATTACTTATTTAAAATTGAGAGGAGATAACTAAAATTATACATAAAAATATATAATTTGTTTATATTGGAAAACCATGAGTGTATGATCATGATGAAATTTACCATTTTAAGGCACAAAAATGGACAATACATAATGACAAGTGGAAACTTAACCTCCTTGAATTAACATCACAAGAAAAACTAGGTTTGGTCTCTACTAAACAATGTTGCAAGATCATTTCCCACACACAAAAGTGTGTACTTCTGACAGTCCACAAATGTACCTACACAAGTAAGTACACACAATAATAGTGCTCACAAATATGCCAACCACATTGCAACAAGAAAGGTTTGACAAGATATTGCAGCAATATGAAGACATCTTTCTATCCCTCTCAGTCCTCTCTTTATCTCTTTCTATCCATATATTTTTCTACCTCTATCACAATCTCCTAAATATATATTTGTATCATAGAGCAGTGAGGTTGGTATGAGGTAATATTTTGTGTTCCACTTTGATATAGCAGTACCTATAGGTGCTCAGGGTCATGTTGTGTCTTTTGTGTTTATCAACGCATCTCTCATGGGTACTTTCTACGTTTGTTTTATGCACATCAGGATATCTTTTGTGAATAGTCCCTGCATTTGTTTTAGGAAAATTGGTATATTTTTCATGCATGTTTCTTGTGTTTTTCTTAGGAAAATCAATGTAGGAAAATAACATCCAAAAATAGATGCTAGGTTACTTGGGTGAGCAATAAGTATTTTATTCAACTGTAAATTGGCTATTCCAGCTACTAACTTTTAAAGTGTTGGTCTGGAGGCATGTAGGTTGAGGAGCTTTGTTTGCTTCAATAAGTTCTACTGCTTCAGCAACAGGGAACATCTAAAATTTGGAGACCATAATTTACAGTCATTCAGCACAATATCACCTCATTTAACTTTATTCTGAAATTCACTAAGCTACAAACAAAGTGCTAAAATGGCAATCAAACAAAGCACTAGAATAGATAATAACAACAAAATTCCAAAAACTAGGCTTCAACCTCGAGGAAGGTCTAGATCAAATAGTCATTGTAGCCATAATATACAAAAAAATCTGCAACAAGCTGCTTAGTATAGTCCTTCGAAGTAGACCCCTTTTTCCGTAAAGCTTTGAAATTAGACAAAATTATAACAACTAATAGAGAAAGGATCGATATGTATCATTAATGAACACTATCAAACATAGTCCAAATAGATGAAACAAGTGATGCCTTGTAATCTTGAAGACAATATAGCAACAATCAAAATTAAAACATTACCCTCTTTTATTCTCCTCTTAAGGTTTGGGATGTCAGGTGAGCACTTCCCCTCTTCTTCAGGATCCTGAAAATCAGTACAAAACATATGAACAAAATTTCATAGCTAAGTGGAAGCCTCCCATCAACAACAAGATCCAAATATCTGTGTATCTATCTCAATCGAGCCTCTAAACCCTTCAGAGCTGTCAATTTTTCCATTAACTTGTTGTGCACAAAAGTCAAATTTTAGAGTTATGTCACCACTAAAAACAAAAGAAACAAAGCTTTGAAACCAAATCCACACACAACACAATGTGGTATTCATAGAAATCATACAAACAAACTAAACTCAGAACATTGGAATGGAAACAACTTCAAATTATGATATAGAGCATGGATTCACTTTACTCAACTAGAGGCACATTTCACAATAATGGGTTCTTCATCTAAAACATTTGTACGAGGTTCAAATAGTAAACAGATTGATGAAAGATAGAGGAATTAAAAAGATACTTGGATGTAGTTGGATTGAAGGCCATAAATAGGTACATGTTTTTTGTGTAGGAGTCATATCACATCCACAAACATGGAAGAGCTATGCAAAACTGGAGAAATTGGCTTGGAAAATGAAGGCATCAGGGTATAAAGAATCATTTTTCTACCACCGTAGTGAAAATTTAGCACTTTCTTTCATCTTTTCATATTAGTTTGATGCTTCAAATGATGCATTTCTTATATTCAAAATTTCATTACCTTATTGAGCTTCTCTTTGTTTTGAGAATAGTTTAATATTCTCTACTTAATAGGGCCAACCACATGATGGTGGAAGTTCATTTGGCCCCTCCCCCCCCTCACATCACTCTCAGTTCCCCATACCTGATCATATAACATTAATCATTCATTCATCCATTAATAACATATAGCATTCATTCATTCATCCATTAATAACATATAACATTCATTCATTATCATATAACATTCATTCATTAACATATAACATTCATTAACATATTCACCTTCATTCATAATATTATTACAATCACTCTTTTTTTTGTTTCTTTTTGAAGCTAAAAAAAGCTGAAGTGGAGTATTGTTTTCTAAATCATCTATCCCCCCTTCAGTTGTTATGCCCTCTACTTGTGATCTTAATGTACACCTAGTCATGTACTCACAACGTGGACATCACTGCAAGGGGGGGTCTACTGCAATAACACATAAATGTTAAATTTATATGTTTTATTATTATTGTTACAAGTATTTCATTAATTAAAAGAATAATAGAGTGGTTCTCTTTACCTGATGGGGCCACATCATGTTCCTGATATTCTCTTACAACCTCATGCTCAACATGTTGAACACCCTCTAAATCCTAATCTGGAGTTGAAACATGAAAGGTTACATTAATTAATACACTAATTACAATTAAATATGTTTAAAAGAACATTAGAGTGGTCCTCTTTACCTGATGGGGCCACATCATGTTCCTGATCTTCTCTAGCTTGATCATGCTTAACATGTTGATCATGCTCTACATTCTCTAAAGTTGAAACATGAAAGGTTACATTAATTAATATACACCAATTGCAATTAAAAATGTTTAATTGTATTAATCCATACTGCATTTGGTATAGCACATGAATACATCTAGTACTGGGATGCACACCATGACCTTCATTTGCAGGTTGTGCTCCACCCTCACTAGGTTGCATTCCAATGTCATGTGCAGTATTATCATTGCTTGTCTATTTTAAAAAAATAGGCACATAATTACTTTATGGTGGAAATTAATATTGAATAGATTGCACAAGTATTCAATTTTAAATATAATTTATTTTGTTTATTTACCTGCATGTCTGATGCATTGGAAGATTGTGTTTTCCTAGTCAAGACTCTTAGGTGTTCAACCACATCTCCATAGCCTTACTGGAAGGAAATCTTCAGGTCCTCTTCTGTGGGCACTCTATTGAATTCAGAGCCCTGAATTTTTGCATAAGATCATGAATATTGCTTCTATGGTGTGATAAAACTAAAATTGTTTAAAATTTATTATTTGGATGCAATATTTTGTTTATTGATAGTTACAATTCATGCAGCTAATTTCATATAACCACCAGAGCCAAGTTTATGCTGCCCCTATTTTTCTAGTCTTTCCTTTGTTGCCTTTGATGTGTCGGGAAGCCTATGAAAAGTTTGAAATATGTTAGATTATGTAAAAAAAAGAGTAATCAGTATATAATTACATTGTTGATAGTATCGCATACCTTCCTCTGCCTTGTGGTATCTTTCCTTTTCTCTTTTCAGCCTTCTCCTTTGCATCCGACACTAGTTCCTTCCACTCCCTCTCCAAAATCATGGGGGGACACTCATACTTTTTTTTCTTCTCTAAATGTGACCCATATTGGTCCCTCACATACTTTAGATAGGTACCGTCTATCTTACGGACCTTTGTTCGGTTGAATGTTTTATCACTGAACAGGAAAACTAAATGGTTAATGAGCTCATCTTTTAAATCTTCATTTTTTGCATTCCACCATGTATGTATGGTAGGCTCGAAGAGCTTCAATACAATATCACTTATATTTTTATAAAAAACATTATTTCTTGCAAAATGATCATGGGATCATTAGTCTAAAAAGAGTGATCAATAAATAAATTTCAATTAGATTATATATAATAATAATTAAAACATTTTAAAGTACCTGGGACCTTCTCTATCTTTATGGGAACGAAATCCTCGGTCACCACAAATGTGACCGACAATGTTCCCGTAATAGTAATACGAGAAGATCCAAGAAATGTTGCTAAAACATCACCAGTACTAGTGGCCTCTGCATCCCCAGGTACATGTCCTGACGTATGTTATGACTTGTGTTCACTATGAGAGGGTGCAATATCTAATTCCTGTATGGTATGTGTTTCCAAAATTTTAGACAACAATATAAGAACGGATGATGGGGTCAGATGATGTGATGTATGCATAGGAATATTAGGATCAACACTTGTACCAAACCCTACTCCTCGGGCAACACCTGTAGTACCCTGATCATGGCCAGTAACATCATGAGGATGCAAATGATCCTGTAAAAATAACACATATTTTAGTTTGTGACATAAAAAAGTACAAAATATAAAACCATGAATGAACTTATGTTATAATTAAAGACCTCATGACAGCTTACTTGCAAGTTTTGTGCTCTCTCAGTCAATACTTTAACCCTCTCTCTTATCTCATTAGAGGGCTTGTTGAGTATGTGATGTCATCATCACATAATATTGACTTCACCTCCCTATGGATGCCCTCCTCTACTACTGATTCCTTTCCCCAATCATCCGACTGCAACAAGAATATTAAAAACATTATCAAAATTAACCCAAGGAACTTATGAAATAAATTAATAATAAAACATTTTGCTTGTATCTAATTTGTACAATTACAATGAGGTAAACATGTTGGGTAGAAGCACCTAAAGATGCATCGCAATCTATGCTTTGGGTCAGAGCCTTCCCTGTATGATCAATGTTCCACTGTGACAAAAATTAAATATAAAAAAACATTACCGAAATGAAACCAATAGACTTACGAAAAAAAAACATAAGAATAAAATGGTATATTGGAGTCATTAATTGGAGGTTGTGTAAAATGGTACATAGTATGTACCACCCCCATAGTAATTGTGTTTGTAACTAAGTGATTCAAATTGTAATCGATTAGCAACTCTTTCCCTATAGTTATTGATTTTATCACACATACAAATACACGATTTCCCTCACATGCCTCAAATATGCATTTGGGTTGCTCATTTGTTGACCTAGGTTGTGTACTATTTATAAACCCTACAATATTCTCTGATGATTTTGGCCTTTTGTCAATGTACATAGCCACTCCTTTATTTTGATCCTTATCTTTTAGCTGTATATAATTTGCTGACAATGCATACCTATGCATACTTCATGTATATCGAACTAGCTGCATCCAATCTTTGTAACTATAATAGGGTTTGGCATACTCCATCAATTCAATAACTTTTTCATAACAGACCTTTATGTCGTCCATGCAAAATAAGCCCAAACCATGTAATGACGATGGTGCTATGTGATATATCGTCTCATTAACACAAATATCAGTGTTTATTGGAGGAAGTTCCTTGGGTACCCATTGTTTCCATAGATGTTTGTACCTCAAGGGAACCTTGATTTCGCCTATGCTCTCATCATCAAAGCAACATGACCCCCCTTCAGCAAGACAATATTCCATGCACGTTTACGAAATTTTCTTCTAATATTTTGACCTCTAGTTGATCTCACACTTTTAGACCTACTGCATGTCTTGCTTTCCTCTTCTCTTCCTGAATATCCCTTGCTCAAGGAAGATAGATCTGACAAATACCTATTTGGTGGTACCTGCACTCATAAGGATGTTGGATGAAGTTTTTTCATGGTGATGTGATCCCAAGGTGACATTATGATAAATCTAGCATTTCATCGCTAGAATTTGACAGGTTATAATGTAATCAAGTCTTGATAGATTGCAAGTTATTTTTACTACCATCCAAATGTGTCCATCACAAATTAAATATACTTAACCTTTTAACTCCCAAACTTTTTAACAAGTGTTAAATGTGACTATGGTCCACCAGTTACATGACCAAGGCCTCAAATGTATTATGTAATTGTAATCAAAGGAATTTTTCTCTTCATTCAATCAAATAAACTTGAAGGGAAACACCACCAAGTGGTTTATTGGACACCTACATGACTAAAAATAGCAAAAAAATTACATTTAATTTCCATATGTCTAAGTGGTTAATGGGGAGGGAGTGTGTACTAGGCCTTCTTAAGTCATCATAAGTTTATGCTTTGGCAATAAAAATTGTTCAAGGGTAAGTGCAAGATCATCATGGAAAAAATAGGCCCTTAAGTGGCAAAAAATTTAGAAAAATCAGAGTTAGGAAACTTGACGTAAAGATTTGAATAAGTTATCTATATTATTTCAAAAATATGTAAAAATAGAATCTATAGAAAATTGAATGTAGTTTCTAAACTACTAGGTTTGTTTAAAAAATTAAAAATCTATTTGGTGAAAATTTGAAATTTCAATGCAATAGTACTTAAATTCGGGGAAAAAATAAGAAGTAGGTGTCTGTTTGACCACCCTAACCACAATAAAATAATAATACTTTTATAAGATTTTAGATATAAGTAGAGGACTCATGTCCTGATGTGATGCATATTGTTTTGTAATTGTTTTCCAAGTAAATAATTAATTATGATTTTTTATTACAACTTTTAAAAAATATAGAAAACTTGATGTTAATTACCTTAACTTGGTCAAAACTTCATGAAATTCAATTTTTCTTTTTTCAATCTTATAGTATGTGAAGTATAGAATGTTATGTATGTTTTGGATTCAAAAAATGTGATACCGTATGAAAGCTATAGATTTTTTTCAATTAGCCTATCAATCAGGACTTTAGTCATAATTTGAATAGAAAATGAAAAATAATTACTTATTAAATTCAAAGTAAAGCATAATTTATATTGGGGGAAAGCTGAGAATCTCCTTTAAAAACCCTTTTGATTTCATCAATTTTGGGTAAAAAAAAGTTCGTCAGCCACATACCCATGATATTGCCACTTTTTGGCCCATGATGATCCTGCACATACCCTTAAGTCATCTTAAATCTTCCTATATCTAATTCCTAGGAGACTTTTGGTATGTTTTAAGGTAGGATGAGTGGTTTCATCAATGTTCTAGTTCTCTATGAAAAGGTTTCAACATATTCAAATAGTGAAGGTTAGTGCTCATAGTCATTTGAAACAACAACATTTTCATTATGTATGATGGTAGGATTTGATAACTTAAAAGAATTGGCTACCCAACAAACTTAAAGTTAAAAGAAACTTTTTCATTTTAAGGGGTTAGCACTTTCTTTTATCTTTTCATATTGGTTTGATGCCTCAAATGATGCATTTCTTATCCCACTTATATCATATTGTATTCCCATCCCATTGCAATTGTTACCAAAATTTCATATCAAATACCACATTCTTGAAGCAATTTTTTGTGTTTTTATTATTTTTTTGAAGTTCTTTTGTGTTGTATGGATCTGTACATATAAGCTTGAAATGCTCTAAGATCATTGGTGTAGATAAATATGTGTTCATACAAGCTTGATATGCTTTGAGATCACTATTTCGTGGGAGAAAACAATCAAATACAGGGACTTCCCTATTTTTCCTGTGTAAGGGTTTGACCTGGCTAAATAGAAATGGCATCCACCAATCCACCCATTGTCTTGGAAGTGTAACTCAGTGGATTGGTGTGCAACATGGTATGATAGAGGTTCATTGCATTTAGGGGTCTATTAAATCAAGAAAATTGGCATTGAATTGATGCCCTAGGGCTGACAGGGTAAATTTTCTTGTGAATTTGTGGTTGTTAAGTCATGTTTTGTCAATTTGATCGATATATTGGTAGATTCATGGTGACTCTATTTTATTGTCCAATCTCTATTTCAAAACAAAAATATCTCTAACAACTATAAGAGCTTTAATGGGATGGCTACCATCCTAGGAAAGATTCTTCATTCTCACTTTTAAGTGTTAAAATTTAACAATACCTTGATTGATGAAAGAGCCCAAAGAGCCTTTCTCCATGGTATCCAAGTACACATAGCAGTGGTCTTCTCTTATATGGTTGGACATGATTTAAATAACTTAGCTAGGAATTATTCATTTAACCTAAGGTTTTCTCATAATGCCATCTTTGGAAAAGTATGATCAAATTCTTCTATTATGAAGAATTGGTCTATGTGCCTCTAGTAATCACTATAAATGTTTGTAAGGATAGAATGACTAATTGCATCAAGTAGGAGAGAATCAAATTTGAGTTCTTAAAAGATTATATTCCTCTATTGATAATTTTTAAGGGTTGAGGAGGTTATCACTACCAAGAAGGGAGGAGACCTTTCCTTGCATATGTTTGTGGTGGAGGTATTAAATAAGAATCGTATGCCTCTATTTCCATTCATTAGATCTAGCTTAGCCTAGCATATGATTGGACTAAGTCTACAATTTCTTCAGAATCATGCGATGAAGGCTATGTGTGATGAAATCCAAGACCTTTGGGGGTGCCAATGTATGAGAAGATCTTTGGAAACTAGGCATGAAAATTGCAGGTTAAAGAGAATGTGGGTTCCAAATTTATAGTACTCATTGTCCCTTGGTCATCAATTTTCCCTGAGTGCCCTCAACCTCATCCTCAGCACTGGTATTGACCTTGTTTTCACTCCTCAAAACTCTTCCTCAACACTGGTATTGACCTTGTTTTCACTCCTCTGCTCTTCATCAGTGCTGGAATTGACCTTGTTTAAACTCCAAACTCTTCCTCGGTGCTAGTATTGACCTTGTTTTCACTCCTCCCAACTCTTCCTTGGTGCTGGTATTGATCTTTCACTTCTCCAATTTGACGAACTACAACCTGGTTTCATTAGGTTTTAGAGTATGTTAACTAAATTGAAAATTATGGCACCATTTAGCTAGGTTTTAATATTCTACAATATAGTTAAGTATATATTAATTAAATATATCTTAGCTATACTATATTTATATTTTGTAGCTCATTCTTGTAGATTAATAATAGGCATTCATGTTCTTTCTTCATGAAAGTATATATTCTATATTTTCCTTGGTGTTCTCCCAATGAAAAATATAATTAATACAATATATATTTAATATAAAAGTAATATTAGATTAAATTATACATAATATATTCATATTTATTATTATATAATAGTATATATAGGCTTTTACCTAATATTTTAGAGGATTTTACCATTTTTTTTTATTTTTTTTAGACTGCAGGAATCGGGTAGCACGACCCCCTATAAATTGTAGTGCGCCTAGTAAACTTTTTAACGTGACCTGCGGCACTAGCGTGAAACACCCTCTGGTACCATGGGGGTTGGGGAGACTAGTCCTCATGACCAACCTCCTGCAATAGGAAAGATTTAGCCAACCGAGCTAGGGCCCCAACCCCTTAGAGGATTTTACCTTTACACTACAATTAGTTTACCATTAAATGACAATTGAAAATTGTTTTCCAATGACACAATAGTGGTTTCTAGGAATGAGATTTGTTTCAAGCTCAAATCTCACAATATATGTAGCCTATTAGCTAATAGAAAGAGATATAGAAACTAAAAAAGATAGAGAATGAGAGAGAGAAATATAAGAGATACAAAGGAAAAGAGAGAGGGAAAAGAGAAACTAAATTTTGATTCATTGTTTCATGTCAACAATCCAAGGATGGCATGTGTCCTTGGGGAGTTATGCTCAAGGTAGCATGCCATTTGATTAAAGATATGATAATTCTCCTTTAAGACCTCTTCAATGTACCCATTACACACTTAAGGAGACAAAGATAAATATAGGGAAGAAAATATAGAGAGTGAGGGAGATAATGAGAAACATACAAATGGAAAGGGAGACAAAGAGATAGAGGTAGAGAGATAAAGAGATAAGTATGAATAGATAGAGATATAGGGAGGGTGATTGATATATCTCTCCATGTTTCTCTCTATCTCCCTACACCCTAAACCCTAAACCCTCTTCTATATCTCTCCCCCTCTTCTCTATCTCTCCTCCTCTACCTATCTATATCCCTTTCTCTCCCTCCCCCTCTCTATCTCCCTCTCTCTATCTCTCTATATCTCCCACTATCTATGTCACTCCCTCTTCCCCCCTCTATCTATTGAGCTATCTCTCTGATAGGGAAGGGTTGGATGAGACAATCACTGTCCCATGCTCTGGGTCTCACCTTGGCAAACCCTTTGGTGTCACTCTCCACCTTCTTAACCTATAGGTCCTAGTGCTTACTAGGCTCCCCTGGTTCTCCTGGCCAGCCCTACTATCATCTGCATTCTCCTAACCAAGCCAATCTTGGTGCTCTTCCTCACATTTACTCCTAGCCCTTAATCTTTCTAAAGACTAGCTATTCCTTCAAGCTTCACGAACTTGATGCAGGGGTGTGTGATTACTTCTATGGCCTCAAAACCTTCTCTCCAGGGTTCTTGATCCACCACCAACCACCTTTTCTCTATCGCTCACTCCAAAACCTAGTCTAGAGTTTAAGAAGGGCTAGTAGCCCTTGAGCCCCTATTAGGCCTCCTAGTCCAAGAAAATAGGCTTTAACTCCAAACCTGTTGTAGAACATCACAAACTTTTTTCTAAGACCCTAGTTCATTTTCTAATCTCTCAAGGATTTTTGAGGTTTCAGGCTCTCTTAGTCCGTACACAGGCATAATCCTGATTTTGTGAGAATTAGGGCTTTTTAGGCCACTTCTTGACCAGACAGTGATCTGTCTGCTTCTTTTAACCACCAATTGGACTGGTGAAGTCGCTGCCTTCCTGTAAAACCTTTGCAAAGACTCCTGCATCCACCACACACCTGGGGTTGCTAAGGAATTGATACCCCTACAACGTTAGGGCTTGGTTTTCACTATCTTTCCTAACCGGGCATAGACAAGCTCACCTAGGAAAAGACTTTTGCCATGCTTCTTGGACTACTATAGACTTGTACTCCTAATATATGTATAGTCATGGAGTTTATCTTCATTCCCAACAAGCCCGTACTCAAAGTACAGTGGCAATGCAAGCTAAAACCCCATTTTTCTACAATTTACCAGTCAAAACTACAAATGAAGAAAGAACACAGTATTTACAAGAAACCTTGAAAATGAATAACCAGTTAACTACTATTCCAGCAATGCTTCAAAGAAAATCTTACTACATACTAAACCTTCCAAAAAAAAACCTTGTTCAATCCATTTACTACTGTTTCAGTAACAAGAACAAGAACAAAAGAAAATGCACTCTAAACTATCACTATTTTTCCAATTTTCAAACTATTACAATTCCAATGTTTTCCAACCCTCTCTCCATGTCGAGGTTCACCTTTTAAAAGTTGATAAGGTGGTTATTTCTTCCCTTGGTCGGACTTAACCACCACTAAAGGCCAAAATTGCATAAATGCAACATTTTGGGCTTTATTTCTAGCTCCTAGAGAAATATAAAGAGCAAGTTGAGAACCACATCCATACTACCTTGATCTACTGAACAACATTCCTTCTAACACATCCTAATATTTTAAACACAAAACAAGATGGTCAACATGACCTTGAAGTGTTAAAACTCAAAATTGCTTCCTAGGCTTCCAAAATTGCCTAGTGTTTCCCAATGTTACCTTGGTGCTCCTGCACCATTCTCCCCCTCTCAGCCCAAACACTAAGGAATGGAAGGAGAGACCAAGGACAAGTCAATACCCAACTACTTGAATTGGTCTACTTGTACCCATGTGGCTTATGATTCATGCTTGTTCTTCCACTTGATAATGTGCTCCATGTACACCTTGTGTCTTGTAGCCTTCTTCACTCTTTACTCCAAAATCTTCTCTGCCTGAGGTTTGTCTTGATTAGGTAGGGGTACATTACTGATGTCCTTGAAGATCTCCTGACTGTTCTGAACCTCATCACTGACTGTTCCCTTATACTTGATCAAATTAGCTATGTTGAAAACTGGTGAGATTCCTAGATCGGTAGGTAACTCCACCTTGTATGCATTCTTCCCATACTTGGCCAATATCTTGCATGGACCCACTCTCTTCATCTGCAACTTGGTTGACATTCCCTTCTACAAACTTGACTTGCTAAGGTGGACCATAACATAGTCCCCTACTTGAAATTGCACATCTTTCCTTGACATATCTGCCTTCTCTTTCAATTTTTGTGTAGCCTCTGTGACTGTCTTCTTCACCTACTCCTAAATCTCCTTCATGGTCTGACTGAATTATTTTGCATGTCCACTCCTTTGTTCCATAGCTCCAAGATCTCTAAGCTCACATATGCCTCTTGGGTGCATCCCATACACAACTTCAAAAGGAATCTTCCCTATGGTTCGGTTCACACTATCATTATAAGAATACTCAGCTTGTGAGATAACCATATCCCATGTTTGTCCATAATCCTTAGTTAGGCACCTTAGAAGATTACCTAGCACCCTGTTAACCACCTCTATTTGACCATCAGTCTGAGGATGGTAAGCTGATCCAAAAGATAGGTTGGTACCCAATCTACTCCATAGAGTCTTCCAAAAGTGACTCATGAACTTCACATCCCTGTCTGAAACAATGCTTAAAGGCAAGCCATGGATCCTCACAACCTCCTTGAAGAAAAGATGAGCTATGTAGCTAGCATCATGAGTAGTTTTGCAAGGAATGAAATGACTCATCTTACTAAATCTGTCTACCACTACATAAACACTGTCAAAACTAGTCTTGGTCTTAGGAAGGCCTACCACAAAATCCATGCTCACACACTCCCATGGTCTATTAGGAATGGGTAGGGGTTGATATAAACCAGCATTACTAGCTCCTCCCTTAGCTTTCATACACACAACACATTGTTCCACATACTTTCTAACATCTCTTGCCAACTTAGGAAAATAATAGAATCTTTGCACTAGTTCTAAAGTCTTATTTATGCCAAAATGTCCACTAAGACTACCATTATGCTTTTCCTAAATCTGATTTTCCCTCATTGACCCTTTTGGAACACATAACTAATTTCCCTTAAACAATAACCCACTTTGCAATGTATACTCAGAAGTATTGGCTATGGAAATGGTTCTCAAAGTTAGAACATACCTTATAGACCTTTGAAAAGTCTTCATCTTCTCCATATAGATCCTTGAAACTCTCTATGACAATGCTCTTGATCTGTATCTCTTGTACTGTCAATAATCTCCTACTCAATGCATATGCTACTTTGTTTAGATGTCCCTTCTTGTGCTTGATGGTGAAGGTAAAAGCTTGGATGTATTCCTTCCATTTCAAATGCCTATTACTCAACATCTTTTGAGTGTTGATAAAGTTGAGTGCCTGATTGTCAGTAAAGACTAAAAACTCCTTGGGTAGAAGGTAATGCCTCCATTTTCTAAGTGACTGAACCAAAGCATAAAGTTTTAAGTCATAGGTTGAATGCTTCTTCTTTGCTTCATTGAGATTCTCACTAAAGAAGACTATAGGCCTGCCCTCTTGACTTAACACTCCTCCTACTACCACTCCTCCTACTGCCACTCCGCTTCATAAGAGAATTGGTTGAGTTTCCACCTCTTGTTTTAGTTTCTCAAACCCTTTCTCAGCTTCTTGAGTCCACAAAAACTTAGTTTTTAAACCACCCTTGATTGTATCTAAGACTGGTGCACATATACCACTAAAGTTCCTTATGAATTTTCTATAAAATTGAGCCAATCCATGAAAACTTCTTACCTCAATTCCTGTGGTTGGTGTAGGCCAGTTGAGAATAGCTTCCACCTTGCTTGGATCCATCTTCAATGATCCTTTGGACACTACAAAACCCATATAGACTAAGTCTTGCTTAAAGAACTCACACTTCTCTAGATTGATTGCCAACTTCTCTTCTTGCAACCTTCTAAGAACTTGCTCCACATGTTTCAAATGCTCTTCTGCTGTCTTGTTGTATATGAGGATGTCATCAAGGTATACTACCACAAATATCCCTGTAAAGTCCTCGAGCACTTCATTCATGAGCCTCATGAATGTGCTAGGGGCATTGGAGAGACCAAATGGCATAACTCTCCACTCATATAACCCATCATTTGTCTTAAAAGTTGTCTTCCACTCATCTCCATCATTAATTCTGAACTGATGGTATCCACTCTTGAGATCCAACTTAGTAAAGTACTGAGCTCCTCCAAGACAATCCATTAAGTCTTCAATTCTAGGTATAGGGAATCTATATCTGATTGTGATTCTATTTATTGCTCTAGAATCAGTACATAACCTCCATTTACCTCCCTTCTTTGTTGCCAAAACCACTAGTACTGCACATGGGTTGATGCTCTTTTGAATCAATCCTTGATCCAATAATTCTTGCACTTGCCTAGCTACCTCTAGATTATGATCTGGTGTAATTTTGTATGCTGCTTTGTTAGGTAATGAAGCTCCAGGTATGAAGTCAATTTTATGACTTATGGCTCTCTTTGGAGGTAAAGTTGTAGGTGTACCATCACTAACTATGCTCTTGTACCTTTCAAGTAACTTCTGGACTGCTTCCGGTAGGACTATCTTTTCAGCCTTATCTTCCTCTTTAGGTTGTAACATGACCACATATCCTTCACTCCCTTGATGTAGGTTGTTAAGGAACTCTTTACCACTGCTCAAAATAATGTTTGGTGTCTTTGATTTTCCTTCTTCTTCTGTCAGTGACTGCAACTTAAAAGTCTTCCCATCCTTCTTGAATGAGATGGTGTTCTCTTTTCCATCATATATGGCACTCCTATCATACTGCCATGGTCTGACCAATAGTAGATGGCATGCATCCATGGGTAACACATCACAAACTAACTTTTCCTCGTACCCTCCAATAGAAAACTCCACCGTTACTTGCTCATTTACTAAAACACTTTGTCCCTTGTTTAGCCATGTGACCTTGTAAGGGTTAGTATGGGGTACCTTCTCCAATTTCAGTTTCATTACTACCTCCTCTGATATGATATTATCTATTGAACCTGAATCTACTATGACCTTGCACACTTTTCCAAGTATCTTGTACCTTACTCTAAATAGAGCTCTCCTTTGTTTTGGTTCTTCCTTGACCGGTTGTCTGATCAAAACCCTGTTGAACATCAGATTCTCTCCTACTTCAGATTCAATATGACTGACCTTAGGTGCCTTAGGACTCATGGTGTCCTCTTGTGCATAAGCCACTCTCTTCTCATTGCTTGATGAAGATGCTTTCTCCGGGCACCTATAAGCAGGATGACCTACTTGACTACAATGGTAGCATTTCATGTTTGTAAAATAAGAATTGCTCATGTCTGCTCCTCTTCCTCTGTTTGAACCTCCTTGAGGTCCTCTACCTCTGTTATATCCTCCTCTAGAAGATGTTTCACCTCCATGCTTAGTGAGTTTAGATTCTCCTTGATTTCTTTGGTCATTGCCTCTACCTTGGTAGCCACCTCGCTGTCCTCTTTGATCTCTTTGATCCCTGCCTTTTCCTCTGCCCTTAGAAGCCTGATCTTGCTTCCTCTTGCTTCTTTCCTCAATCTTTATGTCCAACTGATAGCATTGGTGTACTGTCTTAGGACTTAAAAGAGCCATCTCCTCTTGAATGTTCCACTTCAAGCCATTAAGGTATCTAGCCACCTTGAGACTCTCATCCTCTGTCACATTATACCTCATGCAAAGTTTTTGAAACTCCTTAGTGTAAGTGTTTACATCTTGGTCTCTTTGCCTTAGGATTTTCCTTTCTTGTGTAACTAAATCTCATAGTCATCTGGCATGTATGCTTCCTTTACTTTGGTAACCATTCCTTTCCAAGTTGAAATAGGTTGCTTGCCTTCTTTTTCCCTCTCTGTCTGAATGAACTTCCACCACGTCAAGGCAGACCCTCTTAGTCTTGACTTGGCCACCTTTACCTTCTGTGCTTCAGTGACTTCATCACACTCAAAATGGTTTTCCATTCCCTCTATCCAATCCATGACTAGATCAGCTTCCATTTTTCCACTAAATAGTGGTATGCCTTCAAGTGCTTTTCCACTCAAGGCCTTCAATGCCTTCAAGAAAGGCACTTCTTTCAGGACAGGGTTAGGTTCAGGGGTCTTTTCTTCCTCTGCAACCTCTTCTTCCTTTGATATCCTTCCCTCAAATTGTGCACTCCTCACTGCTTGTTCAAGTTGGGCTATTATTTCCCTCAATTTCCTATTATCTTCCTCCTGCTCTTCAACCATCTTGGCCAATTGTGCATTTGTCACCATGATGGTAGTATCACTTGACTCAACCTCTGACATATATTACTCTTTCCCAAATCTTTAACTTGCTCTGATACCAATCTGATAGGGAAGGGTTGGATGAGACAATCACTGTCCCATGCTCTGGGTCTCACCTTGGCAAACCCTTTGGTGTCACTCTCCACCTTCTTAACCAATAGGTCCTAGTGCTTACTAGGCTCCCCTAGTTCTCTTAGCCAACCCTACTATCATCTGCATTCTCCTGACCAAGCCAATCTTGGTGCTCTTCCTCACATTTACTCCTAGCCCTTAATCTTTCTAAAGACTAGCTATTCCTTCAAGCTTCACTAACTTGATGCAAGGGTGTGTGATTACTTCTATGGCATCAAAAAATTCTCTCCAGGGTTCTTTATCCACCACCAACCACCTTTTCTCTATCGCTCACTCCAAAACCTAGTCTAGGGTTTAAGAAGGGCTAGTAGCCCTTGAGCCCCTATTAGGCCTCCTAGTCTGAGAAAATAGGCTTTAACTCCAAACCTGCTGCAGAACATCACAAACTTCTTTCTGAGACCCTAGTTCATTTTCTAACCTCTCAAGGATTTTTAAGGTTTCAGGCTCTCTCAATCTGTACACAGGCGTAATCCTGATTTTGTGAGAATTAGGGCTTTTTAGGCCACTTCTTGACTAGATAGTGATTTGTCTACTTCTTTTAACCACCAATTGGACTAGTGAAGTCTTTTCCTTCCTGCAAAACCTTTGCAAAGACTCCTACATCCACCACACACCTTGGGTTGCTAAGGAATTGACACCCCTACAACGTTAGGGCTTGGTTTTCACTGTCTTTCTTAACCGGGCACAAACAAGCTCACTTAGGGAAAGACTTTCACCATGCTTCTTGGACTGCTACACACTTCTACTCCTAATATATGTATAGTCATGGAGTTTAGCTTCATTCCCAACAAGCCCGTAATCAAAGTACAGTGGCAATGCAAGCTAAAACCCCATTTTTTGTACAATTTACCAGTCAAAATTGCAAATGAAGAAAGAACATAGTATTTACAAGAAACCTTGAAAATGAATAACCAGTTAACTACTGTTCAAACAATGCTTCAAAGACAATATTAATACATACTAAACCTTCCAAAACAAAACCTTGTTCAATCCATTTACTACTATTTCAGGAACAAGAACAAGAACAAAAAAAAATGCACTCTAAACTATCACTGTTTTTCCAATTTTCAAACTATTACAATTCCAATGTTTTCCAACCCTCTCTCCATGTCAAGGTTCACCTTTTCAAAGTTCATAAGGTGGTTATTTCTTCCCTTGGTTGGACTTAACGACCACTAAAGGCCATAATTGCATAAATGCAACATTTTGGGCTTTATTTCTAGCTCCTAGGGAAACCTAAAGAACAAGTTGAGAACCACATCCATACTACCTTGGTCTACTGAACAACATTCCTTCTAACACATCCTAATATCTTAAACACAAAACAAGATGGTCAACATGACCTTGAAGTGTTAAAACTCAAAATTGCCTCCTAGGCTTCCAAAATTTCCTAGTGTTTCCTAATGTTACCTTGGTGCTCCTACACCACTCTCCCTCTCCCCCCTTTCTCTCCCATTCAATCCATCTCTCCCTCCATCTCTCCTACTCTATATCTCTATCTCTATTTCTCTTTTTATCTCCCTCTCATTCCTCTCTCTATCTCTTTCTATCTAGATATTTCTCTACCTCTATCATGATCTCTCTATCTCTTTCACCATCCCCCTTTATCTCTCTATATCACCCTCTTCTTTATCTCTCCCCCTCTTCTCTATCTCTCCTCCTCTACCTAGCTATATCCCTTTGTCTCCCTCCACCTCTCTATCTCTCACCATCTCTCCCTCCCTATCCCCCCTATCCATCGACTCTCTATCTCCACCTCTCTAGGCATATTAATATACCTTTTATTGATAAATTTTCTAAGAAATATGGATGGTGAAGTTGAAAAGGGATATTCAAAACTCTTAGCACATTGTGATCTTATCAAGATGGTGGTAGAAGAATATTTTAGGACTAGTGTGTAATCAAGAGGAATAATCTATCCATTAGTATAAAATATTTTCTTTTGATTTTATTTGTGTAGTCATGTTGCAAACTAGTTAATGCCCATTAGTATGTTCATGGTGTATATAGGATTAAAATATAATTTACTATTTAATATTTGTGTAGGCTCTTTCTTTTCTTTTCATATTCTTTTTTAGTTTTTATTTATTTTTATAATTTTTGGTTAAAATTACTTAAAACTAAAAAATATCATCATACAAGTGAGATATCCCTCTCAAAATTAGAGGAAAATAGCTTATCATAGTCATTTCTTTTGGTGTTGCAATTTTCTATCACTGCCCATTGGGTGAGTTGGTGAAATATTGCAATGATCTATTTACTTGCTAAAACTTACAAGTCTTCATTTTCCACATAAATGACCTAGTTGTGTAAGTGACCTGGTTGTTAACAAGCTACTTTATGTACAACCTAGCTACAACATAAAAATATAAAGAATACAAATAAATTATTTTCAAAAGTACATATTTTAGTTCAAGTAAATTAGGTCATTTTAGTTTATCTCTCAAAAATTCATAATATTATAAATTGAAAATTGATTCATTATTTCCTTAATTTGGCCTTTAACTAAAGAATTAAAATTAAAAAATTAAAAAATGTAAAATGTAAAGGCTTATTGGGCCTAAGGATGAGTTTCAACCTTCAATTTGGAAGGGGATTCCAAAAGTGTGTCATCAATAGGAATCCAAATCACGATGGATAGTATGAAAATAATAACACATAAATTAATGATGAGAGTATTCCAAGTGAATATTTATGAGTGTCACCATAATATTCCAAACATCATTTGCTTTCTACATGTCAACCATATTTATTTGTAACATTGATTTCTCACACTTTCTTAGCACTCTCATTTGTAGGATTGAATAAGGTAGACATTAATAGAATCATCATCAATAAAGAGCTGTCATATCTTGAAGGATCATGTAACAATCAAGATGTTTTTCATATCTTAAAAAATTTAGGATGTTTACTCTTTTTTGAGAATTTTGAGTATCAAGCAAAGAAATTTCCTTGGAATTTTCTCAATCCTTGAAGGATGATATTAGAATTTGAAGCTTGAGAATTACTTTATAAGGAATTGATATTTAGAGAAACTAGTTTTCCAATTAAACGAGAGGTTTGGTACAAGTTTAGAATAATATATAGAGAAACTATGGAGTATTTTTTCCTAGAAAATGAGGAGACTAAATATTTAGTAAGAGGAGTTCTTTGTACAAGTTTACCTTATGCTTGGCTAGACATAGTAATTATTGTGCAAAAATAATTTACCTACAAAGGAAGGTACAATGACTTGTATGGCTATGACTTCAAACTTATCTCTCATTTGTGACATGCTAGGCATAGGGCATGTGCAGGATCATCATGGAAAAAATAGGCCCTTAAGTGGCAAAAAATTCAGAAAAAACAGACTTACGCAACTTGACGTAGAAATTTGAAAAAGTTATCTATATTATTTAAAAAATGTGTAAGAATAGAATCTATAGCAAATTGAATGTAGTTTCTAAACTACTAGGTTTTTTTTTTTTTTTTAAATCTATTTGGTGAAAATTTGAAATTTAAAGCATGAGTACTTAAATTTGGGAAAAAATAAGAAGTAGGTGTCTATCTGACCACCCTAACCACAATAAAATGATAATATTTTTTTATAATATTTTAGATATAGGTAGAGGACTCACGTCCTGATATGATGCATATTTTTTTGTAATTTTTTTCTAAGTAAATAATTAATTATGATTTTTTCATTACAACTTTTAAAAAATATAAAAACTCGTATGTCTGACCACCTTAACTTCATCAAAACTTCATGAAATTCATTTTTTTTTAATCCTATAGTATGCGAAGCATAGAATGTGACACTTTTTTTAGATTCAAAAAATGTGATACCATTTGAAATCTATAAATGTTTTTTAATCAACCTATCAATCAGGACTTTAGTCATAATTCAAATAGAAAATAAATAATAATTGCTTATTAAATTTAAAATAAAGCATAATTTATATTGGTGGAAATCTATGAATCTCCTTTAAAAACCCTTTTCATTTCATCAATTTTGGGTAAAAAAAAGTCGTTAGCCACATACCCTATATATACCCATCATATTGCTACTTTTTGGCCCATCATGATCCTGTGCATACCCCATATTAATACACCTTTTATTGATAAATTTTCTAAGAAATATGGATGGTGAAGTTGAAAAGGGATATTCAAAACTCTTAGCACATTGTGATCTTATCAAGATGGTGGTAGAAGAATATATATAGCCTATTAACTAATAGAAAGAGATATAGAAACTAAAAAGATAGAGAATGAGAGAAAGAGATGAAATTAGATAGATAGAGAGCATGAGAGAGAAATATAAGAGATACAAAGGAAAGGATAGAGAGGGAAAAGATAAACTAAATTTTTATTGGTTGTTTCATGTCAACAATCCAAGGATGGCATGTGTCCTTAGGGAGTTATGTTCAAGGTAGCATGCCATTTGATTAAAGATATGATAATTCTCCTTTAAGACCTCTTCAATGTACCCATTGAACACTTAAGGCAACAAAGATAAATATAGGGAAGAAAATATAGAGAGAGAGGGAGATAATGAGAAACATACAAATAGAAAGGGATAAAAAGAGATAGAGAGAGGTAGAGAGATAAAGAGATAAGGATGAATAGATAGAGATATAGGGAGGGTGATTGATATATCTCTCCCTATTGCTCTCTATCTCCATAAACCCTAAACCCTAAACCCTCTTCTCTATCTCTCCTCTACCTATCTATATCCCTTTCTCTCCCTCATCTCTCTATCTCCCCCTGTCTATCTCTCACCATCTCTAGTCCCTCCCTATCCCCCTTATCCATCGACTCTCTATCTCCGCCTCTCTTCCTTTCTCTTCCATTATATCTCCATCTCTCTTTCTCTTCCCATATATCTCTATTTCTCTCTCTCTATATCTACCACTATCTATGTCACTCGCTCTTCCCCCTCTATATATTGAGCTATCTCTCCCTCTCCCCCCTTTCTCTCTCATTCACTCCATCTCTCCCTCCATATCTCCTACTCTATATCTCTATCTCTATATATATTTTTATCTTTGTCTCAGTCCTCTCTTTATCTCTTTCTATCAATATATTTCTCTACCTCTATCACAATCTCTCTATATCTTTCACCACCCCCCTCTATCTCTCTATATCACCCTCTTCTCTATCTCTCCTCTACCTGTCTATATCCCTTTGTCTCCCTCCCCCTCTCTATCTACCCCTCTCTATATCTCACAATCTCTCCCTCCCTATCCCCCCTATCCATCGACTCTCTATCTCCACCTCTCTTCCTCTCTTTGGTGATTTCACTATATTAGCAAGGGATGGATATGATATGGTTCTCAAAAAATTTCTTGAAGAAGGGTTTTTTGGAACTATAGAATTTTTCAAAATTTTATAATGATTTACTCATATAAATTTCTCAATAATAACTACATTTTGAGTCAGAAAATGATGTAATTGGCCCTACAAAAAATAATTACCCATGGTAACCATGTTCTACTCCTAAAAATACTTTTGATCAAAGATATTGTGGCAAACAAATCACATCGACATGAGTTGGTATGGGTGTTCCCAACCTATTATGGGTTACAAGTACTTTTTAGACATCAACGAGACATCAAAATTGTTGTAGCGATCAGGATTACTAAAGAAGACATATCGAGGAGATTGTCTTATGGTCTCATCGATGAAGAGAATCTATTGGCAAGAAAAGTCATCTCGGCACGAGAAATATCTAGTAGCCCAAACATTTAAGTCTCACCGATGAAGTTTCATCGATGAAACCATCATTTATTTCACCGACAGGAGCACTGGGAATATATCGGCGAGACATGTGCCATCAGTGTAAATCCTGAATTTTCACCTGACTCACTAAGTTACACCGATAGGAGGATATCGGTAGGAGTTATGGCGACATATTCAAGACTAAAAGAAATGTTATTGGCAAGACTTATAACATCAGAGGAACCACTGAATGTATTAGTGATACTAAAAGTCAGACCGATAAAGAAACAAATGAACCAAAATGATTGTTGGGGTGACTCTTGGTGATGTGTATGGGACAAATGTTAACATCGGTCAAATGTGTAGAGTGTTACCCCGTTCAGTAGAGTATTCAATGAACATTGGTTGGGGCCTAATGTATAGATCACCCAAAGTTTGAAGGTGTCTTGTTGACCAGTTCATTTGATGTGTTATGAGTAAGACTTATAACATTGAAACCATTGAATGTGTTAGTCATAATAAAAGTCAGGTCGATGAAGAAATAAATGAACCAAAATGATTGTCGAGGTGACTCTTGGCGATGTATACGAGACAAATGTTGATGCAGGAGCATCCACTGGTGTGAGGGAAATCTTGCATCACCCAAAAATATGCTTTCCATTTATGTTCTCGTTCTTTTCTTTTTGTAGATGTGTTTTCCTTTTTGGATACCCTTTTCGTCGAATAAGAGTTTCCAACTTTCAGAACTGCTTTTCTACTTTTTCTACTCAACTGTTCTTTTTAGTAGGTGTGAATTTGAAGGCATGGGAAGATAGAAATTTATGGGAAGGTTCAAGATGGAAAAATAAGTACTTTGGCGAAAAAATTAGGTCAAGATCATTCACAGTTTGAAAGTTATTCAAGTTCTAGTTTCTGCTTTTTGCCCTGAAAAAACTTCTAAGTCCAGTTTGAGGCACTAAACGGTCCCGGATGGGGCTGAAAATTTGCGAAAATCCCAAAGTATTGGCTATGGGCCCTACTTTGCACCACATCATCTTTTCAAGAGCTTTCCGAAAAGGTATTATCATTGAAAATCTGATAGTTGGATTAAAAGTTATGGCTTCCGGAAGTTGGTGCATTTTTAGAAATGTGCTGATTTTTTAATGTGAATTTAAATTTGGATTTCAAATAGTAATTTTTGGCACCAAACCGCCAAAACTCATATCTCAAATGTTGTTTTTGGCTCCAAACCAAAAAGGGGTTATTTATGGGCTAGTTTCTGATTTTTGGGTAGCATTTTTTGGGGAAAAGAGTTCTTATGCTGCAAAAAGGGGATTTTCTGTAATTTCTGTAATTTTTCTAAAACTTTTGTAGCTTGCATGTATCGTAGAGCTCGAGAATTTGGGATCCTCTGCATGTAATATTTTCATTATTGAAAAATAATAAAGTTTTCTAGTTGTGTGCATTATTTATGTGTCTTGGGTTTGCTCCCTCGTCAGGTGGTATCAGAGCGGGTTTTCTTGAGCATGTGAATAGATCGCTGATCATGAGGCATTTTGCACTAGGACCATGGTTGTGGGTTCAAGACCTTGAAGATTCCTCCAAGAGTGATTCCTAGTAGGCATGATTGTGTCAGAGGTGGAAAAGGTGGCAAAAATGTTGGTGGAAGAGATCCATTGGCGGCCGAGGGTTTCAAAGCCCTCCAGAGACAAATTGATGCATTGCAGGAACAAATGAGAAGAGGGTTAAACCCAGGAAGGAGAGGAGAAAGTGAGGATGAAGAAGAGGTGGAAGATTCAAACATAGAAGAGGAAGAAGAAGCAATTGATCAAGATCAGATTTGGCTGATAAGGACCATTTCGAAGATCGGAAAAAGACCCAGAATAGAAGTCCCTAGTTATTTCAGAAGTCTAAACCCGGAAGAGTTGATCAATTGGATCAATGAGCTAGAAGAGTATTTTGAGTATGAAGAAGTAGAGGACCCAGATCGAGTTAAATTTGCAAAAACGAAGCTGAAGGTCCATGCCAATATTTGGTGGAAAGAGGTCCAGTTGGAGAGAAATCAAAGAGGAAAAGGAAAGATCAGTAGTTGGGATCGCATGGTGGAGAAACTGAAGAAGTAGTTCATACCAGTAGACTACGAGTTAGATCTGTTGAAGAAATTGCAAGGGTTGAAGAAAGGAAGTAGATCTGTGAAAGAATACATAGAATATTTTCACAAGATGATCATTAGAACGGGCCATATAGAGGCCAACAAGGAGAAGGTATCCCATTATCTTAATGGGTTACGACTGAGCATTCAAGAGGAGCTAAGCCTGGTCAGAATGACCACCATTGAGGATGCATACCAGTTTTCTCTGAAAGTTGAGGAGAAACTGAACAAAAAAGTTGACAGGAAGCAAAAAGGATGAGGAGGTCAAGGCAGAAGGAGTAGTGGAAGATCTTCTGGAAGCTGAAATGAGGATGATAGGAGAAATGAAGATGCGGGTACCAGTCGAAGCCAAAATAATGATAAATTCTACCACCCTCGTGATCAAAATAGTGGTGATCAAAGAGGTAGAGGATGAGGAAGATCTAGGCCAAGACCCGGAAGAGGTGGTTTCAGAATAACTTGTTTCCATTGTTGTGAAGAAGGGCATCGAGCCTATGAATGTCCACAACACCAAGGACAAATAGAAGGCCAGAAGGTCATGGAAGGGTTGCACATACATATGAGGAGGCTCAGTCCAAGCATTCAGATGATGCTGAAAGGGGAGAAGCCCTAGTGATTAGAAGAGCCTTGGTGACTGAAGAGAAGGAACCATAACAAAGGAAGAATCTATTTCGCACAAGGTGCAAGTGTGAAGATAAATGTTGTAATGTCATTATTGACAGTGGGAGCATAGATAATCTGGTGTTAGAAGAGATGGTTATGAAGTTGAAGTTGAAAAGGGAAAGGCACCCACATCCATATCAGATTGCCTGGTTGCAAAAAGACCACAAAGTTTTGGTCAATGAGCAGTGCCTGGTGAAGTTCAAGATCAAAAGCTATTGTGATGAGGTAAGTTATGTGATATCATTCCCACGGATGCATGTCACATGTTGTTGGGGAGGCTGTGGCAGTTCGATAGGCGAGCTATACATGATGGCCATGCAAACACTTATCCCCTGATGAAAGATGGAGTCCGTCATAAGTTGAAACCTCTGAAGAAGGTTAACGAAAAGGTATGCAGTAGTGCTAGAATTTATTTTTAGCGATGGAAGGAAATTTTTAGAAGGCATGAAGCATGAGCGTATGTGTTATGCATTGATTCCTAGAATGGAAAAGGAAGATAGTGAGAAGGTGCCAGTAGAAGTTTTTGGACTATTGGATGAGTTTTAGGAGATTATTTCTGATCACGTGCCTGAGGGTTTACCACCAATGAGGAAGATCAGTCATCAGATTGACTTGATCCCTAGAGCTAGTTTGTCGAATAAGGTAGCTCATAGAATGACTCCTGCAAAAAATGAGGAGTTGAATAGACAAGTTAAGGAGTTGTTGAGAAAGGGTTTGATTTGAGAGAGTCTGAGCCCATGTGCAATACCTACAGTACTAGCACCGAAGAAGGATGGGGAGTGGAGGATGTGTACAGACTCCCGGGCCATAAATAAGATAACAATCAAGTACAGATCTCCCCTGCCAAGGATGGATGACCTGATGGACTATTTGAGTGGAGCATAGTACTTCACGAGGCTTGATCTGAAGAGTAGATATCACCAGATCTGGATTCGAGAGGGTGATGAATGGAAGATTTCCTTCAAGACCAAGGAGGGCCTGTATGAGTGGTTAGTCATGCCTTTTGGGCTAACCAACGCACCGAGCACATTCATGCGGCTCATGAATGAGGTACTAAAAGAGTTTTTGGAAAGTTTTTTCATTGTGTATTTAGATGATATTTTGATTTTAAGTAAGAACTTGGATGAGCATTTAAAGCATATTCTTAGGGTTTTTGAGAAGTTGAGAGAGGAGAAACTGTTGATAAATTTGAAAAAGTGTAGCTTTGTTAAAAAGGAGTTAGTGTACTTGGGGTTTGTTGTCTTAGCAGAGGGTCTAAAGATGGACCCAAAGAAGGTGAAGGCTATTCTAGAATGGCCTACCCCAAAAACTGCTATTGAGGTGAGATCTTTCCATGGTTTGGCCAGTTTTTATAGAAAGTTCATTAGAAACTTTAGTAGTATTTGTGCACCCCTGACTGAAACAATGAGAGGGGATATAAAAGAGTTCAAGTGGAGCACTGGAGCAGCGATGAGTTTTGATTTGTTGAAGCAAAAGGTGACAGAGCAACTAGTTTTAGCCCTCTGGGATTTCAATAAGGTGTTTCAGGTGGATTGTGATGCCAGTGGTTGCACCATTGGAGTAGTGATGAGCCAAGAAGGTAAGCCCATTTCCTATTTCAGTGAAAAGTTAAATGATGCAAAGAGAAAGTACTCTATATATGATCAAGAATTTTATGCAAAAGTTGAAGCATTAAAGAAATGGAGACATTATTTGTTACTGAAGGAATTTTTTTTGTTTACTAATCATCAAGCATTACAGTATCTGAGTAGTCAGGGAAAATAAAATCAGAGGCATATGAAATGGGTAGAATTTTTGCAAAGTTATAATTTTTTTCTAAAGCATAGGAGTGGAAAGTTGAATAGGGTTGCAGATGCCTTAAGTAGGAGGAAAAAATTGTTGATAGAGATGCAGATTGAATTGGTTAGGTTCAATGAACTCAAGACATTGTACCCTAAAGATCCTAATTTCACAGAGGCTTGGAAAGCTTTCAAGGAGCGTATTACAGTTGATAGGACGAAGTGGCTGGATTTCACAATCCAGGATGGAATTTTGTTTAAGGGAAGCCAATTGTGTATTCCAAGGAGCTCCATGAGGGAGAATCTGATAAAGGAGAAGCACAGTGGAGGAATGGCATGACATTTTTGTTAGGATAAGACTATTTCCATTATCAGTGAGCATTATTATTGGCCTCAGTTATCACAAGATGTGAAGAAGTTTGTGCAGAGTTGCAAGGTATGTCAGATGGCTAAAGGAGTGAGCTAGAATACTAGGTTGTATCAGCCCTTACCTGTACCAGAGAGGCCATGGGAGGATATAAGTATGGACTTTGTTCTTGGTTTTCCAAGGACGCAAAGAGGGAATGATTCAGTATTTGTGGTAGTTGACAGGTTCTTGAAGATGGCACATTTCATCCCCTGCTAGAAGATCCATGATGCAGTCCACATTGTTGAATTGTTCTTCAGAGAGGTAGTGAGACTACATGGTTTTCCAAAGAGTGTAGTCTCAGATCGTGACACAAGATTTGTTGGGTAATTTTGGAGGACCTTGTAGAAGAAGTTGAAAACTGAGTTGAAGTTTAGTTCTACACACCATCCACAAACCGATGGGCAGACTAAGGTTGTGAATAGAAGTTTGGGTAACCTACTGACATTCTTGGTAGGAGATAAACCCAAGGGATGGGACTTGATCTTGCCCTAGGAAAAATTTTCTTACAACAATTATGTCAATAGAAGCACTGGTAGATCACCATTCTAGATTGTGTATGGAGGCAGTCCCAGGACCGCTCCAAAATTGAGGAAGATGGACCAAGAGAAGAAGAATAGTGTTGAAGCTGAAGACTTTGCAGAGCACATCAAGAATATACATGAGAAGGTAAGAGAACATATTAACAAGATGAATATGTAGTATAAGGCTAAGGAAAATCAGAAGAGGAGGTATAAGGAGTTTCAGATTGGTGATGAAGTGATGGTCCACTTGAGGAAAGAAAGGTTTCCAGTGGGAACCTATAAAAAATTGAAGATGAAGAAGATTGGTCCCTGTCAAATTGTGAAGAGGCATGAATCAAGGAAAGCATATGAGGTAGAGTTGCCAGATGGAGTCAACATTTCCCCTATATTCAATATTTTAGATTTGACAGAGTATCATGAAGGTGGCACAGAGGAAGTACCAACAATGGAACAGTGTGGCATTCCAGCACCTACTTCAAAGAAGGAGGAGATTTAAGAAATCCTAGATAGTCGTGTGGGAAGGAGTACCAAAAATAGGTAGTATGAAGAATATCTGGTGAAATGGAGAGGAAGACCTTTGGAAGATTCATCCTGTCTGTCTAAGGCAGAGGTTGACTATTTGGGTTTTTCTCAACCATTTGAGATGTGACAGGGTCACTTCTCAAATTACCCTGGGTGTCTGATGCAGGATCATCCAATGGTGTGAGGGCAATCTTGCATCACCCAAAAATATGCTTTCCATTTATGTTCTTGTTGTTTGCTTTTTGTAGATGTTTTTGGATACCCTTTTCGTCGAATAAGAGTTTCCAACTTTTAGAACTGCTTTTCTATTTTTTCTACTCAACTGCTATTTTTAACAAGTGTGAATTTGAAGGCGTGGGAAGATAGAAATTTATGGGAATGTTTAGGATGGAAAAATAAGCACTTTGACAAAAGAATTAGGTCAAGATCATTCATGGTTTGAAAGTTATTCAAGTTCTAGTTTCTACATTTTTCCCTGAAAAACCTTCCGAGTCCAGTTTGAGGCACTAAACTATCTCTGATGGGCCCAAAAATTTGCAAAAATCCCAAAGTATTGGCTATAGGCCCTACTTTTTGCCACATCATCTTTTTGAGAGCTTTCCGAAAAGGTATTATCATGGAAAATCCAACAATCGGATTAAAAGTTATGGCTTTCGAAAGTTTATGCATTTTTAGAAATGTGCTAATTTTTGAATGTGAAATTAAATTTGAATTTCAAATTGTAATTTTTGGCACCAAACCGCCAAAACTCATATCTCAAATGTTTTTTTTGGCTCCAAACCAAAAAGGGGTTATTTATGGGCTAGTTTCTGATTTTTGGGTAGCTTTTCCTAGGGAAAAGAGTTCGCATGCTATGAAAAGGGGATTTTCTGTAATTTCTATAATTTTTTTGAAACTTTTGTAGCTTGCATGTATCACAGAGCTCGAGGATTTGGGATCCTCTGCATGTAAGATTTTCATTATTTAAAAATAATAAAGTTTGCTAGTTGTGTGCATTATTTATGTGTCTTGGGTTTGCTCCCTCATCAAATGTTAACATCGGTCAGATGTGTAGAGTGTTACCCTAATCAACAGAGTATTTAGTGAACGTTGGTTGGGGCCTAATGTATAGATCACCCTGAAGAGATCATTTTGAACCAGTTTGTAATTTGTGGTGTCTAAATTTGGGAAAGATGGTTTTCCCTAATGTGTTTGTCAATACAGAGCTGGTAAAATTGTTGGCCACCCACTATGACTCAAAACTTAAGGCCATATGTGGATCATCTGGGAAACCCTTCATATACATATCAAAGGCTTCAATAAATGAGGTTTCTAAGTTGGAAGGGTGGTGTAATGAGAAAATTGTGAATGAAGAGTTGGAAAAGGAGTTTTGGAGAATGGAAACCACTTACAAGGGTTGGAGGTTGCCCTTACATAGAATTAAACAAGATGGTAAAACTGTCCCACTTGACGATGGCAATGAGCCTCCATTCCATGTGGACTTATTCAAGTCCTATCTGAGATATACTTATTTCTCGGTAGGACAAGTTTTGGGTATGGAAGTTCCTGAGTATATGTCCATTGTTCCCATGGTAATTATAGCTGACATTCAATGTCATAATTCTAGGTTTTTCAACTATGCTTCATTTGTCTCCAAGGAACTCAACTTAGCATTGATGGAAATCAAGAATAAATCCCCTATTCTACACCTTAGGAATTATTCTCTTTTAATGCATCTAGTATTGTACTTCAGACAAGAGTTAGGGATTTGGCTAGAAAATTTGAAGGTTTCACAGTTTGATAAAGAGGGAAAATTGTTACCCATTCAATTGTGGACTGCCATTTGGGATAGTAGGTTTGGTAATTCCAGTTTCTTGTATTTTGAAGAATATTTTGTAAAGCCAGTATGTGAATTCTACAGTCATCCTTACACACATTGATTGTCTAATGAAATGAAATGCTTCCTCAGACCTAAGAACTTTAATGGACCAATTGATCACAATTGGGGAGATTGGTATTGCTTGGAAGATGGTACTATTTTAAGGGTGTTTGGTTTTGAGGATTCTCCATTCATTTTGCCTAAAACAGTCCCGAATAGGATTGCATATTTGGAAATCATAAGAAAAATAGATTTTTCTAGTTTCATGAATTTTGGTTCATTCAAGAAATAGGCATGTATGCCTAGTACTTTTTGCTTTGGCGATTTTACTGTGCTTGCAAAGGAAGGATATGATTTGACCCTTGAAAAATTAATGTAGTATAATATGAATAATGGTCCACCAAGAAAAAAATTTGATCCAGAGGGATATATCAATTTTGCCAAACAAAGGATAAACTTTGGAGGATATGATCATGTGCCTTATTAGTTTGATGACATGATTAGAAATTTGGAGGCAGAGGAAGCAGAGAGAGTGGTGGAGAAATACAACCAAGGGTTTCTGGATACAGGGTTCCCTTTTTCTGGATATGAGGAATCTAGAGAAGATATGCCACAAGACCTACCTAGTAGGATTTCCAGATTAAAAACTCAAGATTGCAACTACCCTCCTAGAGAACCAAGTGTTGAAGAGAGCCAAGATATAGACACCAGAGAGATGGAATATAGGTCATTTGTAGCATACAATGAATTTGTGAATTCTTCATAATTTAGATCCTTCTTGTATAAGCAAAAGGGAAAGGAGATAAGGGAGACAATTGATAATATTACACCAAGAAATGAGGAGTAGCTACTAAATAATTTGAAATTAACTGTGGATAGAGAAATGGCTAATATGACCCCCGAGAAAGGAAGGAAAATGTTAGAGGATGTTGGATTTATGATCTTTCCAGGGCTGGATTTGAATTTTGCATTGGTCTTTGATAGCTTCTTAAAGGATAACAGTGCCACACACAAGATTAGTCCAGAGGGGGTGACATAAATATATGCTAGATCCAAATATAACCCGGATGAAGGATCACTCATGATATGGGCCTTGTATCTGCCTCATAGAAAGTTAGTGGTGATTGATACTGAGAAAGCATTTGGATATGTCATGAATCTGAAGGTTGGAGAGGTAAATCCTATTGCAAACATTGGGATTAATGTGGAAAAACTAAATAAATCTCAAATACAAATGTTGATCAAAGAAAAGGAAATGTACAAAATGAGTAATGAAAGGATCATGAGAGAAAATGATCATTTGAAGGACATGCTAGGAGTCACAATGGGACCTCCTAAATTAATAACACATGGTGAAAGCTCACAGGTAAAAGATCATTGGGAGGAGTCAACTACATATTCACAAGGTAAATATGATACACTCGTTGCAATAATTAGAAAAAGGAAGGCCAACTTAATGATTTGGTTGAATAAGCTATGGGGAGCATATTCAAAGAACCATGTTATAGGGAAGGAACACAAGAGAATTGATTGAAGGATTAAAGAAAAGTTTTGACAATTAAATGAATAAGATGTTCCTAATAGTGTGGCCATTGGTATGGGTAACCAAACTATAAAGAAACATAGGGAATTTTATGAGGAACTATGAGAAGATGCAAAGGGGCTGGTTGATGTTACAAATATGGGATTTCCTACACTATTTGAAGATGGAGGAAAGTTGAAAGAGAAAGACAAGTGGATCAAAGAATGTGAATTGATGTTGCAAAGAATTCTAGAAAATGCTACAAGGAAGGATTCGACATTGGACGAGAGCTACGAGCAAAACGAAAGGATGAAAAAGGTGGAAATATCAGTTAGGAACGCATAAGGAGATGCCAATACTCATCAACGATGGGATTATCTAGATCATTTATCAAATGTTCATCTATGGATAAATAGAGCCTAATCTCTTGTTTTAATTAGTTAAGTAAAAAAAAAAATTGTGAAGGGATGTGTCCCTTCCAAGTTTTGATGTATTTATATTTGTTCCATAGTAATGCAACAGATATAGGGATTAGGAGATATTCAGTAGATAGCTTTCTAGAAAAATTATTTCATATACACAGACTCAAATGCATGTATTTTGATGGAGTAAATGAAGATATCTAAGTCATAGATTAAGATTTTGGTATCAGCTATTTGTTAAATTTATGCAGTTATTTGATTGTCTTCATTATGATGCTTCTCTATTGTTTAAATTGATATAACAAGTTTATACTCTATTTATCATTGTACATTTTCTATATATGTGTGATCTGGTTATTTGGTTATCTCAAGTAGGGATTAAAATATTTTAATCAATCACATGAATTGGGAAGTGTTAGTTGGATTAATAAGAAGAATCACATAACTATAATTTCCATTCTATCTCAAGAATAGTTTGTCAATTATTCACTTGCACGTTTACACAAGTTGTAAACAATTTTTGTGCCTGACAGTTTGAATTATTGTCATTATTAAAATTGACATTTGTAGATATTCATTAGACTCCATATACCTAATAAGGTACTAGTCTCCCCTTTTCCATCCATAAATCTAATTCATTTTATACATCTGTTAACTGAACATATTTCTCATTTAGTTCATGTAATATTAGGATCACATATGTTCACTATAAACTTTCCATTGTGGATAGATTGCTATAGTTAAATAACATCAATTAAGTCTGCCTAGTTAGTATATGTAGACCCACCTAGGTTCAGCAACACCAAAAGAGAAGAAGGATCGAGTCATTAAGCCGTGTACGTTACCCTAAAGCGTACCAAGAGATTGGAAACTTCTTGTGGTTTTTCAACCAATTCTTTTGAGTTCTAATAGGGTCCACTGCGAAAAGGATTTGATCCAAATACATATGCATTTATTGTTTTCATTTATTTCTCATATAGTTTAATAGTTTGATCGATTTCATATTATATGTGTTGAAGACTTTAGAATTTCAATTACATTAATTTATGGATATGTTGTATCTATAACACTAAAAAACCATATGCTCTTTGCATTTAGAAATACACATTTATATATGTAGGTATAGATTTCTTTAATGATATGTTGCATTTATTGTTCTAGGAGAGCATCCAGTAATTGCATTTACATTTATATTTTCAAATACATATACATACATACATATATGTGTGTGTATGCATAAAATTTATATTAATTGTTTAGACACAACCCATTAGATCTGCACATGGATAAAAATTCATAAAATCAAATCTCCCATACATATTTAAATGTTGAAACCTAGGCTTGAACCTCTCATTTCACATGCTTTTCTTCACAAAACTCTTGATGACAGTAGTTATACCTTCTTTATTTCTCATCCTACGCCCTATTCATGCATCCTAAAATTACAATAGTATCCATGGGGCCTCTTACACAAGCTACAATAATCACAAAAAGTGTAAGAGCCCCTTTATATCATGTTTGGACTACAAAACCCTCAAAAATAGGGTAACTAGGCTGTATGCAAAGAAATGAAGCTTTCTAACTCAAATCAATTCCTTAATCCCTCAAATAAAATTCAAATAAAATCTAACACATATATTCACGACATGGAATTGATTTCACATCAAAATATGGTTGTATGTGACCATACAGTGCTGCAAAACAGGAAAAATACAAAAATTTTGAAGAAAAAAATAGATTTTTGAATGCCAAGAGCTTGTATTTTAAATCCTCAACCATCAACAATGATTACAATGATCACTTTATACCTTTTAAAGGCCTTTAAACCTCAACCACTGAAAAAAAACCTCTACAACTGAATTTTTAATCTTTTATGATCACATGAAACATAAAACACACTAATTTCAAGTTTGTTGACATCACTATTGAAATGTTTTAATTTTTTGACCTTTGAAACATTAAAAAGTACATCATTAAATTAATTATGTAATGGCATAAAAAAAAAAAATCATGACTTAATTATGTAACCACATAAGTCAAATATAATTCTATCAAAAAATTAATATCAAATAGATAATATAATCACATAACTCATACATTTCAATGTCGTTAATCTTCTTCTTCATCCAAACTTTGTCTGCATCATCTGATCCAATTCAACATTGTAAGGATTGGTCATATCATCATCATCATCATCATTAATATCAGTTTCAATAATCTCATCATCCACACGGATATCATCTTCATGAACATTAACTCCTACATCATCATGATCTAGTTCCTCCTCTTCGACATCTTCATCGGGCACATCATCAACTAACTATTGATCCTGATCATCATCTACATCATCTTCTAGTTCTTTGGTATCTTCTTCTTCCACCACATTATACTTTACCAGCCTTCCTCTTAGATCATGTCTAACGAAAAATGACCAACCCAATTTACCTAGAACCTCTGAGTAAAATGCTTGCTCACATTGGCTTGGAAGACCATAGGGCTCATTTCCAACTTTCTCAATCAACCTTGTATTAACCATGGTAAATCTATTATCATGTTCAATAACAGTTCCCTCAGGATCATTTTCATTCAATCGTAGCTTGTACCATAGGATGACAAACATAACTAATTTGAAGGACTTAAAGTCACACTCAAGTATATCATCCAAAATCCCATAGTATCAATTTTTTAAGACTTCTGGATGTATTTCGCTTCTAGATGAAACATTAGTCACTTGAAAGACTGCAGTTATACCAGAATCACAAGTTTTCTTTGTGTCATCCAACTTTTTGATTCAAAATTTATGAACATTGCAACACATAGCCTTGTGATGTTTCACCTACAATATGTCAAACATGTAAAAATTATTGCAATATCGTCAGTTGATAAACATATTTATTCTTGGCCGAATGTATTTAAAGAAAAAAATCTCAACATATATATTGGTGCAGGAGCACCTAGATCTTGTAAATGCCTTTAAAAGGCTAATATGTTAAATTTACATGTTCAAGTCTAAATTTGTGTGTTAAGGCCATGAAAAGCCTAATTTGAATGTAATCAAATCATAAAAGAAGTCACTAGGAGGTGAAAATGCAAATAATGCAATATTATGTAAACAAGAAGACATAAATCAAGCATATTAGGAGATAAGAGGCAGTTTGAACCGATGAGAAGTTAGAAAAGGAAGTTATTAAGAGGGATAATCACAAAACCCTCACTGTTTTGGGTGTTTCCAGCCTAAAATTAAGGGTTTTTTAATACACTTTCTAAATGGGTCTTTCAATCTTTGAAAGTGGATAAATTTGGTTTTTTGTGACCTTTACTTTGACTATTTGAGGTTGTCTAACAATTTTGAGTTGGAAAAAAGGTGGATGATTTGTAAAATAGCCCTATTCTAGTAGCCTTTCTTGGGCGTACAGTCTGAAATCTACTAGTTTCTCCATTATAAATAATTTTTAGTTTTGGATATGATGATATGGGCATTAAGAGGTCTCTAAATGTTCCTTTGGATCTTGGTTTTGAACCTAGTGTGAGTGGTTAACCCGATCTAGGGTATGGAGGTCTATTGCTAATTAATGTTTAGATTTCATGGACAGTGGAAATCTGTGTACAAGGAAGTGAGTGAACTTAAATACTTGAACATTGTCATTTGGATGGAGTTATAGTAGAATTTATGCTTGAATAAGGTTGTAAAGGTAGTGCATATTGTTTTGACAATGATGATTCTATTGTGTGTCTTGGTATCTTTATAGAGTAGGACGATCTGATATTTATACACTGATGTATTGAATTGATTTCTCTCAAAACTTGATGAATCTTGTGTCTTGAAGGATTGATTAACTAGTTGATAGCAATAAGGATTGGTATTTGTTATTTTTCCTTGTATCGAAAATGAATTGGTGCTATTTGAGAAGTTTAGACTATTTTCAATGATTGAAGTTTGGTTATTGACATTTTGGAATCTAATTTAGAATAAGTGTTTTGTTGTCTTGAGGATATGATGTATACAGGAATTTGAAGGATTGGTAATTGGTTGTGTAGCAAGTGAGCACAATGTGTTGCCTTATGAAAGGCTGAGAGAATGTATAGATGTTGATATGGTGGTTGAGAATGATGTGAATCTAACTGATTGAGTCAAAGTTTTCTAATATGGTTTTTTCTTTGAATGAGTCAATTGGAATACTGATAATGACATATGGTTTGTTGAAATTGGAGTGCTGACTTGTTGCCTTGAATTCTTGTAGAATTGAAGAATCAAAAGAAGTTGTATGAGTTTTGAGGAAAAAGAAAGTGAATTAATAATTTGATCTTCTGCTGACTCTGATTGGGTTTGATTTACCCTCATGAAATGATGTTGTTGTTGTTATTGTTGGATCCTTAGCATCATAGATATACATCAATATAATTGAAAATAATTAAATAATATGGGTGATTAATATATTTATACGTACTTGTTTATCTCTTAAACCATATGCTAAATCAATTTCCCTTTGTGTAACATTGGAATCTCCATTACGATGAGCTTCTTTAACCAATGAAGCCACACCTTCCCATGTTAATGCATAACCATATTTTTGACATTGTTCAACCCATACTATCATCCAATCAAGATTGTTTGCAACGTACAAATGTAGTGCATCCCACTCTCGGCCAACTATATAAAAAAATAATTGAAATTCACAAATGACGTATAATTAGTTAATTATCATAGTATACAACATTAATTTATAATTTATGTATATTGAAGATTAATAATTAAATAAGTACAATATAAATAAAAACCATATTTAAAATGTATTCTAATTAATCTCCATGACCATCTTATAATTACCTCACTTTTGTCAATCTACTTTTCCCCATCAGGTACTCCCCTTTGAATTTGTTAATGGAGTTGGGATCCCAAATGTGATCTACATGGATCTTTGTTGCAAACTTAGGATGATATTCACTAATGTACACCATGTTCTAGTATACCATATATCCCTCCAGCATAGAACCCTCAGGATGTGCTCTTTATCTAACCAAAGCCTTCACAAATTTCAAGTGCCTCTCAACCATCCACATTGACCTTGTGTGTACAGGTCCACACAATTCAATCTCATAAATTTGGTGTATGAGCTAGTGTTCTTATGCATTGAAAAATTCCGAAGGTAGACACTTTTGCATTTCAGACATTAGATGAAGAATTTTTCTCTCCCAATAATTTATATCTTCTTTATGGATTTCTTTAGATGACAACCATCTACAAGTGATTCAAGGCACAAATATATTAATGAGATTTAACAAAAATATGTACAATATATTACATAACAAGTAAAAAAAATGGAAATTATAAGATCTATACAATGAATTAAACAAATATCGCTACTTACCTTATGTTTTTTACAAGATCATATATAACTTGCTTGACATTGTTGTCAAAGTTGTCTAGGAGAGATAGAGGTAAAATGTACTACAACAATTATAAAATGATCTTTTCATTATTTTTTCAAAAGTAGTAAACATAATACACTAAAAATTACGTGTAGTATACAAGTGTATATAATATACTAGAATAATTACCTTCATGAAGGTATTCCAATCATCCATTTTCATCCCTGACCCAAATTCACCTTTCTTTGTTATGATATTGTTTATGTTCGCAGCAAATCCTGTGTGAAATCATTTTTTTCATATGACTTCTTTCATAGCATTGCTTTGCTACTCCATTAATAACCAAGGAAGGGCACTTATATTAATTTGGTCTCCATCGCTACTTAATTGAATGACATTTTTCATTGCATGATTGGCTCCCTAAATGTCACTACAAATTTTGACAATTTTTTCTTTGTCATGCCTTCCATCCAAGATTTTTCATAATTTTTCTATTATATTCTTTCCGATATGCATTGTATAAAAAAAATGCACAATTTGTAGCTTCTCATAGTAGGGAAACCTACTAAATTGTTTGGGATAACTTTTCAGTCCCTATGGAAGCCGACCATTAATGCCTTGATGACCTTCATAAAGCATATAAGTTAAACAAATTAGCAATGTCAATCATTGTCAATTACAACATGAGTAAACACAACACAATATAAAAATATAAATTAAAAACATATCATATATGATAAATCTAAACAATTTGATCCAATGTATAACCTTGATGATTAATTCTATTATATTCCAACTTCCATAGGCGAGGTGTCATTCTTCGTGGTTTTGATGTAGTCTTTTCTTTTCTATTAAAAAGATGTTTTTCAGTAGTCCGATACTTATGATTTCTATGGAGAAAATGCCTATACTCATCAAACACCTACTTTCCTAAACTTGTTGAATGATGATATTTCATCTTTGGACCACAAATTGGACATGCAAACTTTCCCTTTGTTTGAAGACCTGCAAGATCATATATAATTGGATTAAATATGTCAATTTTTATAATTATATATAATGAATAGATTATTTAAAAAATATGCATGATATCTACTTCATAAAATTAAATATTGTTAAAGTGTTGTTGAATGTTATAACATACCACAAAAATGTGTTAGCCCTGGGGCATCATGAATTTTTCAGACAAGCATTGCATGGAATTAAAATTGTCTTTGTCCTATTAGTCTGGAGATGTCATACATAGTGACACCATTCCATAACTTTAGTAACTCGTCAATAAGAGGCTTGATATATACATTCATATCTTTAGCTTGGTACTTACCTATTTGAATGAACATAAACATTACATAATTATTATAACCATTTTACTACAATATATATAAATTAATGTACATGACTATTAAATGAAAAAAATATGTTATTATGAAATAAATAAGATAAATGAGATGCTACTATGTTAAAGAAAATTGATGTAAACAAATACCTATAATAATCATTGACAACATTATGTGCTCCCTCTTTATTGTCATTCATGGAGGAATGTTATTGTTGATAACAAAAATAGGCCACACTGAGTAAATAGATCTCAACTCTTCAAATGGATTGACACTATTCGCTACCAATGAAAGCTTGAGATTATGAGGTTCTTCTTTAAAGTGTGGCCATTTTTCCTCCATGTCCCTAAATGTAGAACCATCTATAGGCATTTGAAGAATGTCATCTCCACTTCTATTCCGTGCATGATAATCCATAAATTGTGCTAAGCTTTCACACCTAAATAATCATTGCATGCATAGAATAATGAGAATATAACAAAGAACCTTGCGAGGCACCTTTTTTTGTTAATTGATCTATTCGATATCTACTGATATGAAATTTTGGGTATTCTATTGCAAATTCATGTTGTTTATGATATATAATATGATAATTGGGACACACATCTATTTCTTGATACTCCATTCCAATATCTTTCATGATGCTAGATAAATCTCTATATGAGCAAGGTAAAATATTTGATGGTGGTAACAAAAATTCACCAATCAATCTACAACAAAAAAATAATTTGTTAATATAAAAAATATTAATGGTACATATTTCATCATTTATTTACTAGTGATGAACTAAAAACAATTATAATAGATGAAAAAGATGACATATATGACATACCTTAACATCCATGAGATTGCTATGTTGGATAAACCATTCATAACCTTCAAGTTCACTAGCAACAATACAACTGAGAGAAGAGTTGTTTGGGATCCTTCATAAAGGGTCTCATATACCTTCTCAAGTACAGGTAAATCATGAACATCGTCAAAGTCATCTCAATCATCATGATCAGTTGTGCCACTAAATGTGTCATGGATCAATGTATTTGTACTATCATCTTCAACTGTGTTTTCTGGTGCATGATCATCTTCTTCCATAGGATCATTAACTTCATCTTCGATATTCACAGCTCCATGTTCCTCCACTTGCAAAACCACATTCTCTAGGATGTGATAATCCATATCATGTGCCCTAGGGCACCCCACCTTTAGAATAATGATAGACACAAATAAACCATGATCATGATCAAGTGATTTTTTATATATATAAAAAATGTTAAAATGATATAAAAATTTACAAATTCAATCAATATAAACACATATAATGAACAACTTACCAATGGAAGATAATCATGCCCCCCTCAATGTGACCATGCTGCCTAAAATGTTTCTCA
>VDFB02086081.1:382383522-382509395 GCA_007258455.2 Sequoia sempervirens | reverse complement strand
AATTATCAACCCATAAGTCTTTCATTTCAAACAATAAAGAAAAATAATTTCAAGTCCCTAATCATAATGAATAAGATCCAAAAATGTAAAAGAACCTAAATACATCATGATGAATAAGAACCTAACCTAACTATTAAAGAAAAAATAAAGTAAAAAAAAAAATATTATGAGAACTAAAGTAAAATTAAAAATAGTTTTGTTTTCCATAATACAATGCTTAAAAATTAAAACTCAAGAGAAAAATCAACAAGCCTTTCTATTCATCTATTTTTATTTTTGGATTTTCATAGACCTTTCTCACTAATATGGCCCACACATTAGTACCATAACATTATCTTCTTGATAGGTAAATGTATTTCTAAGGCGAAAGAATGATTTGATGATCAAAACACATGACCATTAGAACTTAATATGACAAATATTTTGCTATAGGTTTTAATGATTTAGGTGTAGATTTTGTGGATCTCTTCACCACATGTATTGAAGAACCACTGCACTATATGTAAGTGCATGAATCAAGCTAAAAGGAAATACTAAAATCAAACTCATTTATGAAAACTATAATTCCTTGAACCATCTTGCAACCTCCATTGTCAAAGATCATTCGCACATCCAAATTATTTATTTTACTTACTAATTTAACATGGTCAATTCCAAAATAGAGATGTGTTAGACTCTAATAATTAATTTGATCTTTCCATTATAGAATCAATTTTTTGGACTCTTCCATGACCAATAATACCAAGATATGAGTTTTCACCAATATATACCTTCCCACCATCATACTTATCATAATATAAAAGCCAAAAATTAATTGGGAGTCATGTGGAAGGAATTATTGGAGTTAATCATGTATGTATTGTCACATGTATATGTTACCACTTGGCCATGAAAAAAGCATATAATGCACCCTTTTGAAAATATATATTATAATCATTGCACTATATGTAAGCACACGAATCAAGCTAAAAGAAATTACTAAATTGAAACTCATTTATGACAACCATAATTCCTTGAAACATCTTGCAACCTCCATTACCAAAGATCATTTGCACACCTAGATTATTTATTTTATTTACTAATAACATGATCCATGCCAAAATAGAGATGTGTTAGACTCTAGTAATTCATTTGATCCCTCCATTATAGAATCAATTTTTTGGAATCTTCCATGAGCAATAATACCAAGATATGAGTTATCACCAATATATACCTTCCCACCATCATACTTATCATAATCTAAAAGCCAAAAATTAATTGGGAGTCATGTGGAAGGAAGCTTTGGATTTAATCATCTATGTATCATCACATGCATATGTTACCACTTGGCCATGAAAAAAGCATATAATGCACCCTTTTGAAAATATATATTAGAATCATCATTAGATTTGGCCTTTTTATTCTTTTCTAAATACTCCTTGCAGTCTCTTCTAAAGTGGTCCATCTTAGCATAGTTCCAACATTTCGCCTTATACTTTCTAAGAAACTTAAATCTCTTGTGATATTTAGATTTTCTCTTTTCATTCTTATTATCATTTTTCTCACCTTTTTCTTTGGACTGCCAATGAACAAACAAGGATTCCTTGGTGGATTTGGTAGCCTTCCACCTCATCTCCTTTAAGAGAAGAGCAACCATGATCTCCTTAAGCACTAGTTTTGATATAATGCTTCCAATAGCCATTACCACTATGTACCATGATTCTAACAAAGAAAATATTAATGGTCATGTGTCTATCTCTCTCTTCCATATTTCAAACCATGAATTATAATTAGATTATAATTGTGTTAGACACATTTAGGTTCTTAGTAATAAAATCACCACCACCATCCTTAAAGTGTACACTTTCTTACGTATAAAAATATTATTAAAAAAGGATTAAGCCTGGCACAAGCTCCCCAAATTTTTATAGAGGGTTTTTGTAATAGATTTTTTATAAACATTTAATAACACAAAACCTACAAAATAAATCCTAATAAGGCTTCTCACTTTTTATTTCCAATAGTGCCTAATTATTTTGTGACATTATAACTAGTTTGGATCTAGATACTATAGCGCATAGATAACAATCTATGAGTAAATGCTCCACCTTGAGATTCCATAGCTCAAAAGTTAATGGTCAACACCAAATTTTTCTATCTCTAGTCTAGACATGGTTGTTATATTATTTGAAGGAAATATTTTCTCTACACATACTCCCACTCAAAACAAGATTAGTATAGAAAACCTTGTTATTACCACCTAGGATATGAGTTGATCAAGATTTAATCTTAAATAAAAGGGAGAAAAGGTGATATATTCTTCCTACACTAATCTAGGAAGAGATATGATTAGAAAATGTGATCTAAAATAATCTATAGGAAAGAAAAATAATAATAAAATAATTCACCATAACACAATGATGTATCATGTGGAAAACCCTTTATAAAATAAAAATAGCCTCCAAAATCCGAACTCATGTATTAATCAACAACAATATTAGTTGATTATGTGGAGTAGTGGGTGTGCCTGCTCATACATTAGAGCTAGAGACAGCTGACCTTTCTTTCTCACCATTTGCCCTTTGGATTTCGTTGGAGGAGTGCGTGCTGGCGTTTATGGGGAAAGGAACTTTTTTCTTTGAGGATGCTATCTTTCTACGCTTGTGTGTGGAGTAGTTTCTTGGCGTTGATCAGCGAGTGGAGTGCTGTTGGGAGCCGTGGGTGTGTGGTGTGGAGTGGGCATTTGGTGCCTGGTTTCTTTTGGGTGGCCTCCTATCGGTGGTGCTTCTTGTTCTTTTTGCCAGCAGATAGTGGTGTGCATTGGGTGGGGTCTTAGAAACCCTTGTCTTGACTTTTTATTTCTCAGGGGCTTTGCATGCCCGCTGTAAGCTGGGTATTATGTCACTTGGGGAAACCTCGGGTGCTAACCCTATCATGGATTTTCGTTCAGCGATTGGTGTGAAGTCTCCTCTGCACGCTTCGAAAGTCTTCAATAATAATTTTTTCTTGCCGGAAATGGGGCTAGATGGAGCGGTCTCTTCTAGTGGAGCTCGGATCACGAAAATCAATGGATGCTTGGAACGTTGCAAGGAGAGGTCGAAACTGGTTATCCCATTGGAGATGGTTGCGGATGATATTGAATATTATTCGAGGCACTCTTTTTATTGCAAGTTTTTGGGTATGCGAATATCGATGCAATTTTTAGAGTCTTGGGCTCGATGAACTTGGATGTCGGAGGGTGAGATGGATATAAAGCTTCTGGAAAACAATTATTTCATGGTAACCTTTGATTGTATGGCAGATCGCAATAAGGTTTTCAAAGGGGGCCCCTATTTCTATAATCAAGTTGGTTTGTTTCTTAAACCGTGGCATGCTGGTTTTAACCCTGCTGAGGAGCTTCCGACTCATGTCCCAGTGTGGGTTCGGCTTCCACGGTTTCTAGTGGAATGCTGGTGGGATGATGTTTTGCATTTGTTGGGGTTGATGCTCAGGAAGTCGGTTGGTTCTTCGCAGTAGACTCAGTTTAAAAAGGTGATAACTTTTGCTCGCATGTGTGTGGAAATTGATCTAAGTAAGCCATTACCAGATTCTTTGGACATGTCTTTGGGTCCTTACTCTTGGGTACAGTCGTTGGATTATGAAACCCTTCCATTCTGATGTCGTCTTTGCCATGAATATGGTCATTTGCAACGAAGATGTCCAAGGACTAGGCCTGTGGAGCCTCCAATTTCTCAACCTCCCCACAACCCACCTAGGGAGGATAAGGGAAAGAATTCCATTCTTGGGGATGGGGATGGTTCAGATGGCTTCGTCCCAGTAAAGAATTGTAAGAGAAACTGAGGTCAAAAGAGGACCTTGAAGGAAAGACAAGATGAAGACTCTTTCAACAGATTCAAGGTTTTGGATGATCTTGGTCAGCAAGAAGTGAATCCAGGTTTGGTGAATTTGGATCAAGGTATTGTGTGTTCTAGGCAGGAGGGTTCTCTGTTTGGGGATACTCAGGATGCACAAGGTACTGGAGAGGTGCAAATGGTGACCGACCTTCAAATGGATGTCCAGGTGGTGTTGGTTCCTACTATGGAAATGAAGAAGGATGGGGTAGATGGTCCTACTTTGGCTTTGCATACAGGAGTAGATGCAGGGAAGAATAACAGGTCTTCTCCTTCTCCTTTGCATCTCCATCAAAAGGATATCAAAAAAGGGTTGGGGGAGAAATCTTCAAAGCTTGGCAGGAAAAAGGATATGGAAAAGATTAAGTTAGCTGGGGAAAATCTGGTGGAGTCAGGGTCGGTTAAGACTTTGGATTCACACTTCTCGAGCTCTTTGAAATGATTGTACTCTCATGGAATGTAAGGGGCCTAAACAGTGGCCCTAGACAAAAGGTTGTTTGTGAGTTGGTTAGAAGTCAATCTCCTGATGTTTTGTTCTTGCAGGAGACTAAGCTATTTGTGGAGTGCATGCTTGGTTTATCCCCTAAGCTGTGGGGTAGTGGTGAATGTCAGTGTGTTGGTGCTCAAGGATCTGCGGGTGGAGTGGTTTGCCTTTAGAATCCTCAGAGGATCCGCCCTCTCTGGTGGATTTCCAGGAAGTCTTCTATCTCGATGATCGCTTCTTGTTTTGAGACTGGGGAGTCTATCCTCCTCTCTAATATCTATGCGCCTATCAAGTTTCAAGGAAAGAAAATTCTGTGGGCTCATATTAGACTTGTTTAGAGTATGGTGCCTTTTCATCCATGGATTATGGCTGGGGACTTTAACGCTATTTTTGAGTTGGCTGAGAAGTGGGGGGTATTGGAAGGTTGGAGCCTTCTGCGCTACTTCTTCAAGATAATATTTTTGCTTTGAATCTTGTTGATGTCAAGCCTAATAATGGGCTATTCACTTGGAACAATCGAAGGATTGGGGATAATTGCATTTTTGAAAGACTTGACCGGTTCTTGGTTTCCTGTTTCTGGGTTGGTGGATTATGGTCTTCTAGTTTAGAAATTTTGGATTGGAGGGGGTCTGACCATTGGCCTATCAAGCTTGTTGTTTCTTCAGTTAGTGTGCCTCGGTCGCCCCCTTTTAAGTTCCATATTATGTGGCTTCTTGAACCCTCTCTTCATGGCTATGTGGCTGAATGGTGGAGAATGGGTAGACCTGCTTATGGTATGGCAATGTATACTTTTGCTAAGCTTCTCCAATTTGTTAAATATCAGCTTAAGTGTTGGAATTTGCAGTGCTTTGGGAACATTTTCCATGCAAAGGTTGTTTCCTAGGCTAAGCTGGATAGCATTACAAGAGTGATAGGGGAGGAAGGTGTGACTGCTAATTTACTTCAAGAGGAGGCCGGGGCATTGAAAGTGTTGGAGGAGTGTGAATTGCAGGAGGAAATCTATTGGAAACAGAAGGAAAGGATTGAATGGCTTCAGGAGGGAGATAAAAATACGACATTCTTCTTCAATTCAGTCAAAGCCAAGCGACATGGGAATTTACTGTCTGTTCTAGTGAATGACACTGGTGAGCATCTATCCTCTTTCAAGGATATTTCGTGTGAAGCTGTGCAGTACTTTGTTACCTTATTTAGGGAGGATTCGCAGGGGGTTTCTGAGGAGGAGGCCCAAGTTCTATCTTGTATCCCTTCTTTGGTTACTATGGAGATGAATGAGTGTCTTATGGGTGATATCTCGATAGAAGAGCTCGAGAGAACGGTGTTCCAAATGAAGAAAGGGAAAGCTCTTGGCCCTGATGGCTTTCCGGTGGAGTTCTTTCAAGAATTCTGGGATATTATCAAGTTGGACTTATTGGTTATTGTCCAAGAATCTCATACAAATAAGCAGATGTCACGGGCTCTGAATTCCACCTTCCTGGCTCTCATCCCCAAATCTGATGGAGCAAATAGGTTAAGCTAATTTAGACCCATCTCTCTTTGTAATGTGATTTACAAAATTATCTCTAAAGTAATTGCAGATAGGCTAAAAAAATTGCTTAGAGTGTTAATCTCTAAGGAGTAGAGTGGTTTTGTTGTGGGTAGGAAAATTCTGGATGGGGTGGTTATTGCTATGGAGACCATTCATTCTATGGCTACCTCAAATGATAAGGCAATGTTCGTTAAGTTGGACATGGCAAAGGCATATGATAGAGTTGGATGGTCCTTCCTTTGGAAGATTCTTGGTGCTTTAGGTTTTGGGGATGAGTGGATTCAGTGGGTCATGAGTTGTGTGACTTCTGTTTCCTTCTCCATTTTAATTAATGGTGAGCCCTTAGAGCTTTTTGGAGCTTCCTGAGGATTGCATCAGTGGGATCCGTTATCTCCATATTTTTTTTACTCTTTGTTGAAGGTTTGGGTTGGTTGTTGAGAAGGAATGTGGAGATTGGTCTCATTCAGGGATGGCGTTGGGGTGGTAATATTCCCCCATAGTCTCATTTGTAGTTTGTGGATGATACTGCTTTGATGGGTATGGCTACAATTAGGGAGGCTACAAACTTGTGTGCAGTGTTGGATGTTTATCTGACTGCCTCTGGTCCGATGATTAATGAAGGTAAATCCTCCATCTTCTTCTTCAATACTCCTAGTCTGATTTAGCGGAGGATTGCCAATATCTTGAGGTTTTAGATTGGGTCCCTCCCTTTGTCTATCTTGGAATTCCTATTTCTGTTAAAAGGATGCCTAGGGAATCATGGCAAAATATTCTAGAAAAGTTTCAGACAAAGGTTAACCATTGGACCCATAGATGGTTGTCCTTTGTTGGTCGTGTTCAGTTGATCAAATCTGTGGTTCAAGCTCTCCCCATCTACAAATGTATGCTCCAGGTGGCCCCGACTAGTTTTCTTCAGGAACTTGATGCTTTAGCTAGACAATTTTTATGGGAAGGTAACTTATCTTCATCCAAATGGAGCTTGGTTAGGTGGGAGCTTGTTTGTAGCTCGAGGCAATATGGTGGTCTTGGATTAAGGCATTCATCTTTGTCTGGGGTTGTGCTTGCTACCAAACTATACTAGAGGTGGTGTGTGGAGCAGGATCAGACCTGGGCCAAGATTTTACTTCATAAATATTTTCCAGGGATCCCTCAGATGGATATTCCCCACTATCCCTTAGTGGGGAAAGGATCGGTGATTTGGGGTATGCTCAAGAAAGAGGTTGCTCTCGTTAAGGATGGCTTATTTTGGATCTGCAAAAGTGGATTTGAGGCTCAATTTTTGTCGGATTCTTGGGATGGTTTTCCTCCCATTGTTTCTTAGTTTCCTAACCTTGTGCCCCTGTGTCAAAGATTCATTGAGGCTGGTTGGGACAAGGTGAGAGATTTTAAGTCTATGTTTTCTCATGGTTAGTTGATGATGGCTAGGTGGAAGAATCTTGAGGAGTGGTCGGTGGTTGGTATGGAGGAGGAGTGCATAGAATTGTGAAGCATCCTTTCTAGCAGGAGTTGTAGTTCCCTTATGGATGGAAACGTTTTATCTTGGTCTTCGAGCCCTAAGGGCATTTATACTGTTTCCTCTAGTTATCAGGTGTTGTTATCTCACAAGCTGGATGGGGTGGAGGTTCAATGGTGGAAGAGAGTTTGGAACAAGTTCTCTTGGCCTAAGTGTAACTACTTCAGTTGGACTTTGGCCTAGAACAAGTGTTTGACCTGGGACAATATTCATAAGAGGGGATTTCAGGGACCATCCATGTGTGTTTTGTGTGGGGATGGGGAGGAGGATTCTACTCACTTGCTTTTTCATTGCCCCTTTGCTTTGAGGCTATGGCACTTGTGGTGGGAAGTTTGGAGAGTTCCTTGTGTTCATGCTTCCTCTCTGGTGGATTTCTGGTGTAGTCTGGGTAGACCTCCTACTATGACATCTTTCTTACAGGACGTGTGGTATGTGGGGCCTACTTTCCTTCTTTGGTAGATTTGGCTGGAGCAGAATCGTAGAATCTTCTGAGGTGAAAAGTTGGTTGTTCAACATATTTGGTAGAGAATTATGGGTATGGTGCGGGAGACTATGGAAGCGAAGTGTGAGGTGGTGTATCCCTTGGAGAAAGAGGATGCTAAGAAGGTGGAGAGATTGGGGCTTCAGGAGTTGTCTTTAGCTTCAACTTGTGTCTGAAAGGGAAGGCAAGCTAAACAGAAAGTCATGACAATGGGTAAATGGCTTCCCCCTCCTAGTGGAATTCTGAAGATTAATACTAATGGTTCCTCAAAAGGAAATCCTGGGCCTGCTGGAATTGGTGGAGTTGGTAGAGATTCTACTGGATCAGTGATCTTTTTCTTCTCTATTTATGAGGGGATGAAGACTGTCAACCTTATGGAAGGTTTGGCGATATTCTCTGCTCTTGAACGAACCTATTCTCTGGGGTGGAGAAAGGTTATCTATGAGTCTAATTCACAAGTTTTGGTTAATTTTCTTAATGATCGGAAGGTGGCTGATGCCAGTTGGCAGTTAGCTAGGTTGGTGCAACAAATTCTGTAGATTAGTTCCTTGATGGAGGAGGTATCTTTTGTCCATATTCTGAGGGAGTGGAAAAAGGCAGTAGACTGCTTGGCGAAATGGGCTTCAGAGCATCTTGATGGTTGGAGGATTGAGGGGTGGGATCAAATTTCCCAAGAGCTTCGCAACGATTTAGACAAGATTATTGTAGAGGATGGAGATGGGATTGGTGATGGATGATGTTGGTTCTTGCTTTGTTTTATTGTATTTTTGCTTTCCTGGGGTTTAGGCCATTTGCTTTGTTGTAATGCTCTTTTCTGATTATCAATAAAGTTTTTACCCCTTTTTATATAAACAAAAAGTATAGAGTATGTTTATTAAAATGAAAATTACTAGTGGTAAACTAAAAATTATGCCACCCATTATGCAAAAAAAATTAAAAATGGAATATTAATAATATAATATAATATAACTAGCAGTTGCACCAAAAGGAGGTGCAATCTTTACGCCGATTGTATTTTACATTAGTCTTATTCAAATTAAAGTACATGTTTAGATTTATATTTTGCATGAAGGGTATGTGCAGGATCATCATGGAAAAAATAGGCCCTTAAGTGGCAAAAAATTCAGAAAAATTAGAGTTAGGCAACTTGACATAAAAATTTGAATAAGTTATCTATATTATTTCAAAAATATGTTAGAATAGAATTTGTAGAAAATTGAATTTAGTTTATAAAATACTAGGTTTGTTTCAAATAAAAAATATCTATTTGGTGGAAATTGAAATTTCAAATGTAGTAGTACACAAATTTCGTAGCGGTCATGAAGTAGGTGTCTCATTCACCAATTCTAATCACAATAAATGATAATATTTTTTTTTATAATATTTTAGATATAAGTAGAGGTGACTCATGTCTAATGTGATGCATATTTTTGTAATTTTTTCCAAGTGAATAATTATCATGAATTTTATTACAACTTTTTAAAAAAATATACAAAAACTTGTATGTTTGATTAGTTTAACTTGGTCAAACTTCATGAAATTAATTTTCTTTTTTTAATCCTATTAAAAAGCATATAATGTGATGCATATTTTCGGGACAAAACGTGACACCATTTGAAAGTCATAAAAAAATTCTAATCATCTTATCAATCGAACTTTAACAGAATTTGAATAGAAAATAAATAATACCATCATTAAAATCTGTGTAAAGTATAATTTATATTGGTAGAAAGCTGAGATCTCCTTTAAAAACCCTTTTCATTTCATCAATTTTGTGTAAAAAAAATGTTGTAAGCCACATACCCATCATATTGCCACTTTTTGGCCCATAATGATCCTGCACATACCTTGATGCATGTTTGAAACTTTTTTGTAACTCAAGATAGATGTAATTTTAAAAACAACGGCGTGATAATCATGTACAATAGACTCTTTTTTTGTGCACGTATTTTTTTGTTTTTTTTTTGTTTTTTTGATTTATACATTTTCTAATTCTCTTCATAGTATTACAATTTGGCTAGTTTAACAAATGTGAGGTTATTAACAATATTAAATATCATCATGAAATTGTATTGTTCAATGTTCAATTTAAATAAATAACCAATAATCAAATAATTTTAGAATAGACAAAATAATCTCGTGATATTTTGATGCAATTTTTTTATTTTTTGTGCATTTTTGTGAGTTCTCACATACATTGAGGTATATAACCATTTTAGGATTCACATGTACGCCAAAGTGAGTATAAATTGTAATGTTACAAATTTGCATACATCCATTGCTATAACCACTTAGCTTTATTAGCACAAACCTATAGTTAATCATACCCGCATTCACAAAATTGAATAAACAAGATTGAGAAATCCAACTTCTTAAGAAACAAGTTTATAAGATCACAGATTTAAGTAATAAAATAATTTAAGAAATAGTGTCCACGTTGAACATACAGTTGAATTCCAAAAAAAGATTACCCTCAAAATATGTACAATTGAATCCAAATTCATCAAGACAAAACTCCAACCAGTAATAGTCACATGTTGTAGAATGTAGAATGAGTCAGACGTAAACTCCAACAATTATGGAGTGAAGAATAATATCTGAAGGATCAGATGAAAATAATGCAAGCGCAACTTTCAAAACAAGGTATAATACTTTTGTGGCTATAAAAATCCAAGGATTCTCAAGACTAAAAGCTCTTAATAGTTGTACTTTAGCTTTGTTAAAAGATACTATTCCGCAATGTAAGCATGCTTTAAAAATATAAAAATCTTATAAGAAAATATATTTCTTTTATTTTAAAATCATTGTCTCCCATCCATCAAATCTGAAAGTTGATTCCCAAGTAGGACAAACTTAGTTCCTATAGTAATCTTTGAGAAGGGAAATTAGGATGTGCCCAACAACCAAAATTATTTCCTTCCTTAGTGCCTAGCCTTATCTCAGCAATCTTATCAGTATTCCAAATCATTTTGGCAACATTATTTGCAACAGTTTTGGGAAGGAACTTGAAGTCTAAATCACTCGACTGCACCATTATTGAAGCACAACCATTTTTGGGAAGAATTGAAGAGAATTTTGACCTTTCTAGCAACAAAAGTTATAAGGATTCATCAGTATTATGGGCACAAGAACTATCACCATGTTCCATATGAGATATTTACTTTGGTGAGCAACTACAATAGTCATTTGGGAACTTATTTGAATGATATGTGATAAATCTATAAGTTGTAACAACTATTTGAGGTTATTAATGTAAATAAATTTATTCTTCAATTTTTTTCAGCTATTTATAATGTTGACATAAATTAATCCATGAATGTATGAGCATATTTATATTAATTTAGAAGTAGTTGTACCATCTATAACAACATAATTGTTGTAGAATGAAATAAAACACAAACAAAAAATGATCTGGTCAAATACATATTCCAAAAAAGTGAACTCACTGAAATCATGGAAAGTGACTTACCTCAAGATTCTTCACAAATCATGAAATGTTGTCAATAATACTGGTGAGAAAAAATGAGCAAAGTTTGCAAGAAAAAATTACCATACAAAAAATGAGCAGATTTTGCAAGAAAAATTTACCATACAAGAAATGAGCTGAGTTTGCAAGAATTAAATAAGACGAACCAAAACCAATCTCCCTATAGTTTTTGCTTCAATCCATTTATAGTAAATGGGGTGTTGAGGCTAGTGAAATCCTATTTGATTCAAAGTAAACCGATTGAATGTTGTATGCATCCTTGTGACTCACCTGACCTCTCCCTTAAGATTAGAAGTTTCATATTTGTTCATTCTTGAATATGTGGAATCTTTGAGTCCAATTAGAGAACTACTACCACAATTCTAATCTATAGACTTTTCCAACATGATGCAGTCCTATTTCAATTCTTTGCAATAACAATAGATCTGATGCAAACAGAGGCCACAATTATTCAAACTTATCTAAAATACAACTACATTCATTCATAGGCATTCTAAATGGTCTTCCTTGTTCTTCAATTTTATCACCATCTATTTTATTTTTTAAACCCATTAGGCACCCTTATTTTTACAAATATACAAAGTGGTAGGAACCATAAATAAAATTGAACACAAAATCATAAACTACAAACATTTGTAAAGGGATGAAGCCCTATATGAATGTTGTACAGTAGCAAAAGATTTAATGAACATGAGCACACTCAGTAAAAATGACATGTTCAAACACACCTGCATTCATCCATGTGATTCTGAATATCTCCTCTCATTTCTCTAGTCTAAAACCTCCTCCATTTAGGGTAGTACCCTTCTCACCAATCTACCTCAAACTATAAATTACAAGGAATATCCCCTATATATAACACATATATTATTTCCTAGATTCCCATCCCATGTTTGATTTATGAAATGTGGATTTTCAAATATAATGACCCCAAATTTCAGTTTCTCTCCTTTTTATGAGTATCTAAACTTCCTAAGATTCAATCTTATACCAAACCAATTATTCTTGAAGGCTGATTTATAGAAGAAAAACTTTGTATGCAATTCCATGGTATCTAACTTAAATTTACAACTAATTTTTAATTTATGACACTCTGTGTGTTGTCATACCTCTTGGACCTTGAGGTGGCAAGGAAGAGTAACCCTATTCCAAACCTGTGCTCCTTTTCCCTATGCCAAGCCCTAGAATGATCTTAAAAAATAACTTTTAGCTTATGCTTTGTGAAGGTTGTAGGAACTATAATTGCAGCCACTATATACTTTGGAACAACATGGTGGATGATAAGATCAGTGGAAGACTTGTGTGATAAGAGAAAAATAGGAAATCTTTGGACGTGCCCCTCAGACAATGTGTTCTATAGTGCATCCATAATATGGGGAGTAACTAGACCAAAAAGAATGTTTGGTGAGTTGGGACTATATCAAAACTGTAACCGGTTCTTCCTTGTGGGTGCACTTTGACTAGTACCTATTTGTTATCTTTCAAAAAATTTCCCCTTGGTCAAATGGATTCAATTAATCAACATGCCACTTCTAATTGGAGCCACTTCAGTTATGCCACCAGCAAATGTTGTCAATTACATCTCATGGGACACAACAATTTTCACTTTCAACTACATCATCTTCAAGAGACATAAACAGTGGTGGAGTAAGAATAGCTACATTTTGTCAGGGGCACTTGATGCAGGGATTGCATTCTTGGGTGTTTCCTGTTATTTTTCACTACAACAAAATGGCAATCTAAATTTAGATTAGTGGGGAGGAGGCTTGGGAGATGATCATTGGTCTCTTGCAAACTGTCCAACTGGTCTTGGTGTGAAGGCCAATTACAAGCCGTCATGTCTAGTTTATCAATAGTAAAATGTCCACAATTGTGCAATAATATAAAACTTGTCCATTTATGGTTGTTTCTTCTCAATGCTGAGAAATATAAAGTTGTGAGGTTTTTCATCCATTTATCTAATAAAAATCATACTATTGTAAGATTCATGACAATGATTTGATTTCCTTGTTCAGATTCAAGCCTAATTTTGGTTTTATCCATATTTCATTTATAATTTTATTTATTTTTAATTGATTTGTAAATTATTTTTTTAATTTGGAGATGGAAGACTTATAATTTTAAAATGTTTCAAAATTATTTATCATAAAATTTAAGTGTTATAAAAAATTTGTGACAATGATCAATTTTTGAGATTTATTTAGATTTTTGAGATTTATTTATTTGGGTATTTATCAAAATTTTATTTTGTAGTTTCATATTAGTTTTCAATTTAAATTTCATGTCTACTAATTCAAAAAACTCATCTTTCATAATTGTAAATAACCTACTTAATATGTACATCGATTGTGAAATCCAACTGCAATACTCAAATTAGGGTAAACTCAAGCCCTACTATTATGTTGCATGTAACCAATTGTAAAATTGTCACAATTCTAAAGGATATTTGAAATAATAAAGAAACAATATATTTGTAACATGGGTTTGAAAATGGAGACTTGGATGAGGTTTGCTGGCCACCACATGTAAGTTGATTCTATTAAGAATCTTCTAAAAAGCCCAGCCCATCCAAAGCCAAGCATCTGCATAACCAATCACATGTTTATCAGGTGTATGATGCATAAGAATTTCTTCCTAAAATGAAATAAATGTAAATTTAAAAGAGTTGGTTTGGTTGAAAGTATTATTTATCTCAAAATCTATCCTAACCTTTTAAAATTTTATAAAATTCTAGATTACCTAAAATCTCATCATTAATCTCTCACTCAAACTCACACAATGCAATGTATGAATATGGTTTATAAAAAAATCCTAACATTAATTAAGGGAAAAGTGTTCCAAATTCTTGAATATCATGTTTTCCTAGCATTTAATCTATTTACATAATTTACAAAATCAAACACCACAAGAAGCTCTAAGAAAATTTAATTATAAATCACTTGCTACATTCATAATATTGTAATGAAGTGATTATTTTCACCACAAACATTCCACCAATAGTTAAGAGATGTAGACATGATCATTAGATCTACAAATTACTTAAGCTTATCCAGTTCTAATTTTGTACCTCCTTAATCTGAACATAGCACTTGGTAATGATTTCATTTTATTTCAAGAATTGTAGATAACAAAAAGTGGCCTACCACTATGGCAGATGATTTGGAAGCTCACAATTTTTGTAGCTTAATTCTACCCATATATCTACCTATTTTTTACCAATTTATATGAGCATGTGACACTTGTCCTTATTGTTAGAAGTTGAGTTTATATGAGGTTACACATTCAAAAAAATAGATTCATACTATCCCATGCATAGCTAATGTGTCTGATGCTTTGTAGTATGGTATCTAATCAAATTTGTATCCCCCATAATGGTTGTTGGTACTTGGATTTTGTAACTCTTTCATATTAATTTCCTTATAGTTACATAATTAGCAACATGTGAGATGAGAAAAGAGACCTATAAAATTTTCAACTCTTCACTCTTTTATATCAGTGCAAACATAGCTCAGTTTGTTAGCCAAAGATTGACAATAAATATCTTGCTCTTCATATGGGTTTTTCTACTCTTAAATGGTTAAATGAGGGTATTAAAGTGTTTTCGTATATTATTAATGACAATAGGGTTATCTTGTGTGATTCTCTCAAGAGGAATTTTTGTGTTCTTGATACGAAGAAAAGGACATATTCTTTGATCATTGCTGCTATGGGTACTGATCAGCTGGTATTAGAGAAGAACTATAGTTTGAGATTGTGAGACATTTTTTCTTGGGTCTGTGGTAATAAGTTGTTAAATACTACAACAAAGAATGTCTATGATATGTTTTCAAATATTGATAACTTCCATACTTGTATTAATTCCCTTTGAGGGCTTGATGATCCTAAGGCTAAGGGTATCCAGGCTTGGCAATATACAATCCAGATTTATTGAACCTAAAAAATCCTTTTTTAGATGGGTTTTAGTTATGAAGAGGTTAATTGTTGGGAAATTATTAGGTCTGGTAATGTTGTTTGTCTTATATGTGGAGACTATTAATCCTTTAAGCATGTTTTCTCTTATTGTCCTTTAGCTAAGTTTTTTTGGAATTTTTTTATTCCTATTTGGTCCTTGTGGGTTGTTGTTAAATCTATCTTGAGGTGGGATGCTCTTTTTAGATTTTTTAAATATTTTGATTAAAAGCTTAGCAAGCTATTTTTGAGAGTTTGGTCAGTCCTATCTATTGAGATATTGTGGTTTTTGTGGACTAAAAGGAATCTTTATGTCTTTCAAGGAATAAAAATGGAGATTAGTTAATGTTTCCTAAGAGTCATAATGTACATGATTTACAAGCAGGTGTGCGAACAAGTTGATCTTTCGAAAGATGATGTCAAGAGGGCCATTGTCATCCATTTACACACATGTCTGTGAACAAGTTAATCTTTCAGAAGATGATGTCAAGAGGGCCATTGTCATCCATTTGGTTCACAAAGGAAAATTCAAGAAAAGAGAAGAGGATTCAAATGATTTCTTTGAAGTTGATGACCTCGGGAATTTTGATAATGTTCCTATCTTTGCATTCCCAAAATGGTGAATTGGAAAGTGCCTAAAATATATAGTTATGGACCTCGCTAAAATGGTTCAGAGGGTGATTGATACTGAAGAGATTGATGAACAATATAAGAATAAGAAGGTTGCTACTACATAATCTTTTTGGATTCTGGTTGCTCTTTATGTGGTTGATGTGTTGATGGATGATGTATGAATATGCTATGTTTTGAATACTCTGATTAGTTTGATGGATTTATGTGTCTTTGTTTAAAAATAGCATAAGTTTTGTATCCTTTGTACTATTGCTTCTCTTTGAGACATATTTGTAAACTTATTTTCATTGTAAAATTATTTTCAATATTTAAAAAAAAAGGAAACGGAAAAAGATGGAGACAATAAATATAGCTAAAATAGATTACTCATTATTCTATCTGTATTAACAAAGGAATTTTCTCAATTTATGGTATAGATGCTGAAGATATTGTTTGAATGTGAAGTGGGAGATTCATTAATCTTATAAAGGTAATATTTATTTTCAACTATAAGGTAAGTCATAGGCTATTTATTTTGGGTGAACTGGTTCCTAGCCTTCCATACTGTATCTTTTGGACAAGGGGACTACAAATTTGAAACAAAAGTGTAAGTGTGGAAAGCTTGTACAACCTCATTTAAATATACTGACTTGTATAATTTGGGTTTGTTGCTAGATTAAATCACATTATGTTCATGTATTTGTGTTAGAAGGTCAAGGAAAAAAACAATTGATCCAATTATTGATACTAAATAGGATGTTATATGACCATATCTGATAGGATTTAATGTTTTGTGATGTTGTTTTTTAAGCCCTTGTTGGCCTAATTGTAGGGGACTTTATATCTGACTTGAAAATGATGTTGGACCCAATGTCTATCCTCTAGAGGTTTATGTTTTTCCAAGTCTATAGATTCAACATGCACTTGTTCCAAGTGCTACACAAAATAAATGTATTTTTCCTATTCATTTTGCTCATAAAAGATCCATGGAGTAGGTAAGGCAAGTTCAAGTCCAAATAGTACAAGGGATTGGAATCCATAAACAACCTAAATAAGCGAGCGACAAAGAGATATGTGGTGCCTTATCAATGTCAAACAATGTGTAGATAAGCATGTTCAAGGCACATGGTTATATTGATGAATCCCTTTTTGTTCACCAATCTAAGGTAAAAGCTATAGAAAACAACAATTCAAACCAAGCAATACCCAAAAAAAATTTTGCCTCTCAAAAATGCCGACCTCAAAATTTCACACAGAAAACCCTTGAAAAATTTAGCTCCATAAAATTCAGAGCAAAAGTGCTAAATAAATCCCCACAAAATATTAATCCTCTCTTGACAATAATATATTTTTCTGAATCCCCTACATTTTAATCCTTGAAATGTTTTGTTGAAGTTTTTGAGAACCAATGCCTTCATTTAACATATAATAATAGAATTGTTTTAGAATGAAATAGAATAGAACAAAAAATTGATCTGCCAATTCTAAAAAATAAACTCAATGAAACCACAACATGTGACTTGCCTCCAGATTCTGCACAATTTGTTGTGTTGCCAACAATGCCGATGAGAAAGAATGGGTAGAGTTAGCAGGAAAAATTGTATGGAACCCTGCCAAAGCATAAATTTATTAAAAATGAGATGAATCAAAACCATTTTCCATGTAACTATTATTTCAATCTATTTACAACAAATGAAGGTAAATCTAAGATTATCGGGGTTTTAAAATTGCACGATTCTTGAGGTCGAAAGAAGACTTTTGTAGGCCTCAAAAAGAAAATATTGGTTGAGAAATAAAATCTGCTTCCATGCATGAAAGAGGAAATTGGATATGATTCGATTTCATCTGAGGAGACCAAAACAACAAGCCACTTCACATTTTAACAACAAATTTAAAGTTGTTTTCTAGCATGAGACAATATTTATCAGGCGTGAGACAATTGCAGTGGGCTATTCCCATAATAAATAGCCTATCGACTACTAATTAATATTATATAATATAAATATTATATTATATTATTATAATATAATATAATATAATAATATTATATACATGATTTAATAGAATAATAGAGGACTTAATATAATAATATTATATATATGATTTAATAGAATAATAGAGAACTTAAGATTATATAGATAGATAATTCATGAATAAACTTCGTCCATGAAGAATGGAGCTATAAGTAATAAGTAATGAAACTCTGAATTTCATTGAGAGTTTGATCCTAGCTCAGGATGAACACTGGCGACATGCTTAACACATGCAAGTTGGATAGGAAGTGGTCTTTTGACTGGCGAACGAGTGAGTAATGTGTAAGAATCTTCCCTTAGGAGGGGAACAAGTTTAGGTAGGGGTCCCATGAGGGGGGATTAAACTCTATGGATTATGATCAAATTTGAAAGAAAAAAGAATAGAGGAGTAATAATCATTTATTTAGTCATTTTTATTTGTTTGATATTAGTCATTTATTTGGTCAATTAGTCACTTATAAATGACCAAATTAGTCATTTATTTGCAATATTCTACTAGGTTTAGTCATGTGACTAAATTTTTTAGTCATGTAGTCATTTATTTTCCAAATTCTACTAGTGTCCATATCCATTGAAACCATTGCACACAAGTTTGTAGAATTTACAACAAGGGTTTGGTGAGTTGTACTATTGCATGTTGTTCATTCACCATTTCCTTTATTATTCCATTTCTTTTCAAGGTTTAATTACCAACAAGGAGTTTGACCAAGGAAAACCCCCATTCACTAAAAAAAAACAATTTTTTCCTCCCTTGCATATTTGAGATTGTAGATCTAGGTTGAAGTCTTGAAGATCACTTGGAGTGTAAAGTTACAAAGTTGCAAAGTTGCATCACAAAGTTGTCATTTTCACAAAAACTTACCAATAGGCCATATTCAGAAGATTCAAAACCTAAGATCGGAAGGGAAGCAAGTGCATACCTTGGAGCTCAAGACCACATTTAGAAATTTAAAAAAAAATAGAATGAAACTAATACGCCACCTAGGGCATATTTGTCCTCCTAGGCCTATTTTTTAGAGATTTTTCAAGATCTTTTTTTGAGATCTGAAGACTCCACATTTGCCCCAAAAAATAGCATGGGGGGCTAATACACCATCTTAGGAATCTTTGTCCTCCTTGGAATTTTTGAACAAATTCTTTGCATTTCCAAAATCCTCACAATATCTCCAAATTTCCCAGGTACACATATCATATCTCCATGTTGCACAATTTCATCATTTACATCTCCCATTTAACTTGTTTTATGTCATGTTGCATATCACATTGTGTTTTCAAAAATTTCCTTTTCCAAGAATTTGCTTGGTGGTGAACCCCTTTAGATTTGAGATAAACCCTCCTAAGCCTTCCTCATTGTGAATTGAATCACCTCGTGAGGCTACCAGTCAATCCAATTAGGACCCCTAGGACATTCTTGAGTGACTGATTAGGGAAAATAGTGACATTGTGCACTTCCATTTTCACCATTGATCATTTTGGTGAACCTAATGTTTTTGAAAATTCATTTCTGATTTTGAAGTCCATTATACTTCTAGATATAGATTGCATTCATTCTTGCATTACATCTTGTGTTAGTAAAAGTGCATCTAGGGTTTCTTGCATTAGTGAAATTGCATCTAGTTTTTCTCTTATTTTCATTAGTGAAAGTGCATATAGGTTGCATTTTTACTTTCTTGCATCATTTCATTTCATTGAAAAAGTGAAAAGTGCATTGTTCATCATCTTAATTGCATTTAACAACATTCTTATTGCATTCAAAATTGAAAAATACTGCATTCAATCGCTTGTTCCTAGTTACTTTTTCTTGCACTCATTTCTACATTTTTCTATTTGTAAACACTAGCACCCTAAATAAGCAATCTATAAACACTGTAGATATTTCATAATTTTCTATTTTTCCAAGAAAAACCTTTGTCAGGACTAAAACACCCTTCCTGGCATCTTAGTCCCTCTCAGGGTTTCTACCTCAGAAGTTTGTCTCTAATGTTTTCTCTCTATTTCACTCCTTGGAACTTCAAAATCTCACCAGGAGGACCAAGACACCTCTCTTGGAATATTAGTCCCTTGTTGACTTTGAATCTCCAATTTTTAGGGTCTGAAATTACTTTTCTTTGTCTCTATGGGTTGCCTTCATTTTTCAGTTTCAATTTCCAGAATTGCTATTATCTCAATTTCTTTCATTTCAAGTGCATTTGTTCAATCTTGCATCATGGATATGTGCTTTGGAAAGTTGTGGATTTCCTTGAAATGTTTGGTAGATGTTTCAAATTGTGTGTTTGGTAATTATCCTAACAAAATTGAATTCACTCATGCTCACTCAACTCCTAATGCATGTCCTCCTTGACATCATTGGAGAAGATGATGACAACATGAATAAGTTCTTAAATGATTGTCTTGATAACATTGAAGCTAATGCATCCTTCTATCCATCCATGAAACAACTAGATCCTCCCATAATACCACTTCTTGAGATGTTTGGTTACACACATCCTAAAACCGAAGTAAAATTTGAACCTAAGTTCACTACAACAGGTGAACCTAGTTCCTCTAAAAAAGCCAACACTCAACCATTTTATGATAACAAAGTGACAAAAAATTCAATCAATATAGAAGAAACATATGGAAAGGGATTCATGATATTAAGTAAACAAGGATGTGATACAACAAATGAACATGAAATTCATCAACTTTTAGAGAAAATACCAACTAATGAAAACACATATCAAGATCCCCCTTACACTGATAGACATCCTCGAGAATACTTAAAGCTTCGTAGTGATGGCACGGTGATATTTGATTCTCCCCCTGAGATGAACATCCTTCTTCCTAAAGAACAACCCATGACTCATAACAATGACATGGATGATAGGATCACCTTGGGTCCTCCTCAATCTTCAACTAGAGGTGTTGGTGAATCTAGTAAGGACAAACCACCTTACAAGCTCCCACACACTCAAACAAAAATGGATGACAACTTAAACATCTTATAGACACAAGTTAGCTTAAACCCCTACCTCGTACTAGAATCAAATTCCCTAAAGATAACATGAAGTATTTTACATACCATAGGATTCTTAGAAATATTACTAACGAGTGTCAAACTATAATAAGGATCCTTCAACAATTTGACATTATAGAAATAATCCCCTAAACTAGGAACCTTTTGTCATGTAATAGTTGTAGAATACTCTATTCTCACTATTACATGACCCTTCCCATCACCTAACTTAGCCCATTATGAGTGATCCCATGTTATTGCACTTAGTGGGGACAAGATGTTGATGGCCTTGTCCTAGTAAGGCATCCATTTTTGTCCCTTGGATTTGTTATCTACCTTCCGCTTATACAAACTAAGATTGGAAGGTGAATGACTTTCTTTAGGTTGACTCGCCTATGCCTTACTAGTCTTTTGCATTTTATTTTTGTTTGATTTCATGTGTGTAATGTGATCCCCTGTGATGTTTTGTTTGATGTTTCTCTCTCTATGTGCATTCCTCTATTTGTACCTTCATTCTTTTATATGTCACATACTTTTTCCCTTTTCATTGACCTTTTATCTTCTCTTTTCCTTTTCACTTTTTTCTTGTGTTTTCATTTTGGGGATGATGCAAGGTGTCAAGACACCCTATGTCTCTTCCATGTTGACCCAAAAATATTTTTCTTTTGTTTTGCTCTCTTTGTGCCATTCTTCCAATTCTATATGTATTTGGGGAATGATGACAATTCTGAGCTCTCTAATATTATTGTAGCAAAGACAAATATTGACCCCAAATCCATAGATCCCTTATGTGTTCTGGGGGGAAACCCTCTTTCCCTTTTTCATTTTTGGATACTTTAAAGTAATTGCTCATAGCATGGTGTTAGAAATTCCTTTAAAGTGGGGGCATACATTGCCATTATTTTGGCATGACTGCATTTTTCCTTTTCATGTTCCTTGATGTGATTTTATTTCTTTATGTGACACATTTTTCCTCTTTGTGGTGACATTGGGAATAATTTCCTTCAAGAGTCTGACCTATCTTAGCATATTATATTCCCCTTAGTGGTAATGTGACACACTGCATCGCTTAAGTGGTGAATCTGTTATCCTTCATCTAGTCCTCTCTTGAGACATTAGGAATGATGTCCCCGAAGAGTAAGACCTCACATGAACTAAGCAAAATACCTTTGAAAATTCCTCTTTCTTGTGCATTTTCCTTTTGTACTTATTAAATTCATGGAGGTATGGCTTTGATATGGACTCCCTAAGGCTCACCTAGTGAACACCTATCTTCATTAGCCCTTATGAGCATGCATTTTGTTTTTGTCCTTATTAAAGTCATGGAGGCATGAATTTGATATGGACTTCTTAGGGCTCACCTAGTGAACACCTAGCTTCACTAGCCCTTATGAGCATGCATTTTTGTACCTTATTAAACTCATGGAGTCATGAATTTGATATGGTTCCCTGGGGCTCACCTAGTGGACACCTAGCTCCCACTAGCCCTTGTGAGTGTGTGTTTTGTTTGCTTAGTGGACAACATGTTCCACTTGTAAAATTTATCTTTAGAATAATAGCCTAGACCTAGTCCACCATGTTGGGCAACTAGTTGAAGCTTGATTCGTTGTAGTTTTCTATTTTTCTATTTTTCTTTTTCCTTTTTCATATCTTTGATGGTGTATTTTTTCAATTTGGTTATGGCTTCATATATAATCCACAAGCGTGTTCTTTTGTTCCTATTTGGGATTTCTATAAGATCTTGATCTTGGGGGCTTGGCCACCCTCTTGATTATTTTCATCCTATCTTACTAACATTTTTACATTGGAACCCTTTTTGATTGCATGCTTGACTACTTTAGTGCGAGTTTGAAGAAATTTCATCCTCTCACTAAAGTGGGGGCTAAATGTAGTGTAGTAAAATGCATACCCTTACATTTTCACACTTGTTTAGGCCCACCTTTCTTTATTTATGATTCTTTAGGGCTTAGTTGGTCCTATTTTTCATTGACAAACCCTATGAATTATAGCTTTTTCTGGCTAATCCTGACATTCTTCAATGCATAAATGATAATTTAATAATTTCATCAGTGACCCTAATTTTGAGGTATCTTAATTGGGCCCCCTTTTGGTGTTTGTGCCCCAATTTCTTAGGACTTGGGACTAAGAGGCCACCTTTGGTGTCTTAGTCCTCCTTGAGCTTTTTTTGAGATTTAATTTCAAATTCTAGTGGGATTTAGCCTCCTTTATTTAATGAATTCATGTGTCAACTTACTGTGATGTAATTTTGGGATATTAAGAATAAGTAAGTATAAATACAAGGTTCATTCATTCATTTTAATACAAGTCTTTTGTGATAGCATTCATAATATCAAATTGAGTTCACAACAACATTCAAGAGAAATTATATCAAGCATTTGGAGCCATCATCAAGATTCAAGCATCATATCATAGAGTTTTCTTGCATCATGTGTGTTGTTGTGCTAACATTTGTGATGTAGGGTTTTGATTCAAGCAAGCAATTCAAGATCATTCTTTCTTTTGGTTCAAGATCCATATCCATTGCAACTATTACACACAAGTTTGTAGACTTTACAACAAGGGTTTGGTGAATTGTAGCGTTGGATGTTGTTCATTCACTATTTCCTTCATTATTCTATTTCTTTTCAAGGTTTAATTACCAACAAGAGGTTTGACCAAGGAAAACCACCATTCACTAACAAACAACAAGTTTTTCCTCTCTTGCATATTTTGATTTTAGATTTAGGTTGAATTCTTGAATATTAGTTCAAGTGAAAAGTTGCAAATTTGAAAAGTTACATCACAAAGTTGTTATTTTCACAAAAACTCATCTACATGCCATATTCAAAAGATTCAGAACCTAAGATCGGAAAGGAGGCAAGTGCAGACCTTGGAGCTCAAGACCACATTCAGAAATTTAAGAAATTCAAAATGGGACTAATACACAAGCTAGGGAATCTTATTCCTCCTAGGCCTCTTTTTTAGATATTTTTCAAAATCCTATACTAAGATATGAAGACACCACATTTTCCCCAAAAAGTAATAGTGGGACTAATACACCATCTTGGGCATCTTTGTCCTCCCTAGCATTTCTAAACATCTTCTTTGTATTTTTGGAATCCTCACATCTCCAAACTTCCCAGGTACACATATCATATGTCTCTATTTCACAATTTCATCATTTGCATCTCTCATTTAGCTTGTTTTAGGTCATTTTCCATATCACATTGTGTTTTCCAACATTTTCTTTTCCAAGCATTTTCTTCGTGGTGAACCCCTTTAGAGTTGAAAGAACCCCTCCTAGACCTTCTTAGTTGTGAATTGACTCACCTTGTGAGGTTTTTAGTCAATCAAATTAGGACCCATAGGACATTCTTGAGTGATTGATTGGGGAAAAGATAGACATTCTGCACCTCCTTTTTCACCATTGATCATACATGAATTTAAATAAAATTTTCAAAATAAAAAATTGAATGTAGCTTTAACTTACAAAAAATATCATTTTTTTTATATTGAGTCGCAAGCACCAAAATAATTTTTCTACAATTCAACAATTTCATTTGCATTCTATATGGTGCATCCTACAAGTTCATGCTAAAGAAGCTCCCCTAAGAGGTAATAATTAAAAAAAAAAAATGGAAATATTGAGAAAGGTTATATGAATAAATCATCACAAGGCAATAATTACATTATAATAATTCAATAAATTTATATTTATATTTTGTATGGTGTTACCTACAATTTCATGTTGGAAAAGTGCATGCTTCACACATGATCCTACTTCATTGCTATCTTCTTTTCCATGTCCACTCTCATAAAATTTGATAAAAAATTTATGTTATGTCAAGCATGTTGTTGGCTTAACCATTTAAAAGACTTTATAGACTTAAATTTCCTTGTAAAAAATTTCATTCAAACCAAATTAGTTAAAATAAATATATGTATATAAGTAATTGAACAATTCAACTCTTAAATTTATAAAGTTAATTATAAATTTAAAAAAAATTCAAATCAACACATACCAATGCATCCATAAAACCAAATCTAGTGTTGTAAATTATTTATGTCATATTTTCTCAAATATTCAAAAAACATTTTGAAACAATAGAATGCATAGCTTCTATCATGACATGTATCATCATTGATATAAAAGTGAACCTTGTTGATGAAATTCATTCATCTTTGATACTTTCTACACCATCCACATGTAACTCAACATTCCTATAGAAAACTTGTAACAAAGATTGCAACTTGATCTAAATGATAATATCGACTTTTAATATTAACTTGAGGACTAAATGCATAGCTCTTAGAGAAATCTACAATAAAGTGAATACAACCTAGTAGAAAGAAATTATTTGAGTCATGAAATTTCTTAGCTTCTCATCTTGCACCATGACAATGTTGGATATGTCAATATATTATATTACAAAATTTATATATAAACTCATTTTAAAGAAATTCACTCTTTACAAATATTTTTTTGGACTCAACTCTTGAATTTGTTGAGTATATCTTGTATTCAAATATCTTCCTAATAACTTGTATTAAATGATCAATATTCTTAAATTATAAAAGGTTCTTCAAATTTCCAATACAATTACAGATATTTGTTATACATTGAATTTATCTAAATATTCTTATTTTTCACAAACAATAGATTTCAAAAATTATATTGCACTTCTAGGGATGACTACATTAGGATTAATTAATACCATTTTTTTTTAATGACTATAGGTTTAGATGAAATTCAACATGATTTCGACAAGAAGTTTCAATTAATTTATTTATACATACAAAAATTATTTTAATCTCTCAAAGATCCTTTGACAAATCTTCACTTGTGAAAGTTTTTTCTTGAATGCCTTAGAAAGTTCACTTTGTGTTGTATCTATAAAATGTTTTGGATGAGAAATTTTTGTACCATATTCAACTATTATTTGTATAGTTTCCCTTATATTGGAAAGAACATGAGGGTGGTTGGTCCAATATTTAATTACCTATTTCATTATATCTTTTAAAATTATCTATTTTTGAGGAACCCTACAAATATTAACCCAATTATTTTCAATGTTTTCATCTAATTTATTTCTCTTCATAATATGTATTTGAATAGTTCTCCCATGTGCATTTAGTAATTGGTAAATTGCTTGAACTTATCTTCTATATGATAATTTCTTACTAGAAATCAAATTCATCAATGATCTAGAATGTGCAACACTTAAATTAGTAGCTCAGCTCTTGCTTTCAATACATTTCAATGCTCCTTGTAATTTTTCAATAATTGACTATTTTAATAAATATGATAACATTTTATTATTACCATCCCATAACAACTCTAAAACATGGGTGAATTTTTCTCCCAAATAAAATTTCACATAATTGTGCTCTTCCAATTAGAGGATTTTCTTCAAAAAATTCATCCAAAATTATTTTAAGAGTGTAATTTTATTGTGCCTTCAAGTAAGATATCTTTAGGTGAAATCTCCTTGAAAAGATAATCCTCATCCATTTCTATTAGAATTTCCATACCATACAAAATAAATCTATCATTATTATCAATTTCTTCATGTACCTCTACATTAACTTAGTCATCAATAATTTCAATGGGTTGTTCTTGAATAGATGTTCATTGATCCATTTTTTTTGTCTCTCTTTTTTGGTCATGCAAGCTTGTTCTATTCCTTTTATTCCCCATCACAAGTTTCTTAAGTTTTATTTCACCTACATACAGATGTACACATGTATGTATGTACTTCCCAATTTATGTCTAAGATAAATCTATGTTTTTTAAGATCATTTAGTCAATATATATGAGAAATACTCAAAAAAATTAACCTTTTCTATTTTGATCTAGTTATTTCTATGAAAAACACTTTAGGAAACAAATAAATCATCAAAATGAGAGAAAGAGAGACAAAGAGAGAGGGTACCACTATATGGTCAAGCCCCAAGGTAAAAGGAGATTGAGAGAAGAGAGAGAGGTATCTAAGGAGAGAGAGAGAGGGGGTAGGTATCTAATGCGGGAGAGAGAGGGGGTATATATAAGGAGAGAGAGAGAGAGAGAGGGTAGGAATCTAAAGAGAGAGATTGAGGGTAGAACTAAATTTAGTAATGTTCAATTCTTTAGAGAAAGAGTGAGGGAAATTATGAATTACATCCAACAACTCACTATCTTGTATTCTAATTTGCACTGAAATTGTCATCAATTTTCTTTGTTGGCATCCTACATTGCATGTTGTCATCTTAGGATTTTCTAAAATAAAATTTATTCTATAGAAATTACTTTTTCTACAAACTAATGGATATAAGAATACCAAAAAAAATCTTAGATAAAATAATAAGAAGGTACATGCAAAGTTATTCACTATGCTTGTATGCATGCTTTTGTCTCATGGGGTTATACATAGAAAATGGTTTTATCAAATTTATATTTTTTTAACAAGTTGTATCAAAGCCATGGTTGTGGTTGAAGGATGTGACATATCCCTAGCATGGTTTAACCCTTGTATGAGTAGATCTAATGCAAATTTTAATTCATGACAATACTAGAGATATTTATGTTATTTCAAGGTATGAGATGTGTTTTGTAGGTTGAAATTTATAGATTTAAAGTTTTGGGGTAAATGAAAATTTATGGTTATATTTTATAGAACTATAGTTTGGTAATGAGTAGAAAAAAGGGGTTTTTTGGGGTGTTCATCATGAGGATTTTATGGGGGATGTTTCATAGATGATACTCTAGGAAAAAATAGACCCTGCCATTAGATCCAAGATGCTCAAGAAATAATAATGACATAAAATTTAGCCTATTTTAGACACCAGGGCTTGAATAAACTCCCATCCCTTGTGGTCATATGGTATTATGGCTGTATAGTCATAGTTCCAAATAAATAATTCTTGTGTGTAATAAAAAATGACTAAAAAATATTTTTTTTAAATGGGGTTTAAATGTTAGGGGTCTATAAATCCCTCATAAACCCCTAGTATAATACTAAAAACTATAACATGGTGGTACTAGTTGCATGGTATTAACATAATATTCCTACCAATAGCTAGTTATCCACCTAATAGTAGTGATAGACTAATAGGGATTTACCCCTAGTTAAGTAAGAAGCCAAATGTAGCCCCTACAAGGCTTAAACAAAGGAGAAATTAAAAAATCATTTTTAAAAAAATGTTAGAAATATAATTTTAGTTGTCACTTTTCACACCAACAACCCTTCATCACCACCTATTGCATCGGGTATGTGTAGGATCATGATCGGCCAAAAAGTAGCAATATGATGGTATGTGGATAACGACCTTTTTTTTACCCAAATATGATGAAACGAAAAGGGTTTTTTAAAGGAGATTCTCAACTTTCCACCAATATAAATTATGCTTTACTTTGAATTTAATAAGTAATTATTATTCATTTTCTATTCAAATTATGACTAAAGTCCTAATCGATAGACTAATTGAAAAACATCTATAGCTTTCAAATGGTATCACATTTTTTGAATCCAAAACACACGTCACATTCTATGCTTCACATACTATAGGATTAAAAAAATAAAAAAATGAATTTCATGAAGTTTTGACCAAGTTAAGGTGGTCAGACATACAAAATTTTTATATTTTTTAAAAGTTGTAATAAAAAAATCATAATTAATTATTTACTTTGAAAAAAGTTACAAAAAAATATGCATCAGATTGGGACATGAGTCCTCTACTTATATCTAAAATATTATAAAAAAATATTTTCATTTTATTATGGTTAGGGTGGTCAGAAAGACACCTACTTCTTATTTTTTCCCTGAAATTTAAGTACTACTCCATTGAAATTTCAAATTTTCACCAAATAGATTTTTTATTTTTTTAAACAAACCTAGCTGTTTAGAAAATACATTAAATTTTCTATAGATTCTATTCTTACATATTTTTAAAATAATATAGATAAATTATTCAAATTTTTACGTCAAGTTTCCTAACTTTGATTTTTCTGATTTTTTTGCCACTTAAGGGCCTATTTTTTCCATGATGATCCTGCACATACCCCACCACTTGATGATGTTAGCAATGCCATTAATTATATTGACGTCACATATACAAAATTATGTTATACACCCCTCATAGGACAATAGAGCATTTTTCTTCTAGGGGTTTTGAAGAGGTGTGGAAAATAGGGTTTACCAAAATGAAATGAATCAAGATGATAAACCAATAGAGTTTTCCCACACACAATCACTAAAATTCATGTAATTATGAGGGCCAAAAGATGTAAATAACAATCAGTAATTGAGCATAACTATTATAGAAACTATTAGGGGATTTTTTAGAGCTTAAAAAGGTGTGTACCTTGCTACAAGAAGCCTATTTTTAGGGCACATAGGACTCATTCGCCTCTAGTGGGGAATGGGTCCCTGTTAGGGTTTCTGAAACTGAGACCTAGATTATTTTCCTTGATGTCTTCACTCTCATATTCCTGGTTTTGATCTCTCAAAAACCTATACTTAATTCTAGAGCTTCAATTCTTCGTTCTTGCACTATAAAGGTCAATCTTGCAACTTGACAACTTTGACAATTTTGCTTCAAACTTCTTCTCCACTTGATCTTCAACTTGTAAATTTGAAAAGACACATTCAAGGGAAGAAAAAATTGTTGATTGTTAGTGAATTGGGGTTTTCCTAAGTCAAACCCCTTTTAGGTAATTAAGTCGAATGATAATATAATGAAATTGAAGCATGAACATGAAATTATGCAATGTTGAAACCTTAGATGTTATCTTGGAAGATAAATATACACTCTAACATGTAGTGGACATGAAGAATATATATCTTTATCCTTGAATAAATGTGAAACAATGCTTGAAATACATATTCAATGCTACATCAGCTTTCTTAACTCAACAACATGCATAAATGCACTAAACCCTTAACATAATGAAATGATCTTGAATTGATGAAATAAAATCTTGATAATATTCCTTGAAATTCCTTTGAAAATGCTCTTGAAGTGCTCTACAATTCTCTCTTGAAATTACTAGGATGTCTTGTAAAGTTTCTAGGATGCTTCATAAATTTTCTAGGTAAAACTATGTGAATTAACCCCTTATTTATACTAAATAAAGAGATTAACCCTGAAATTCAAACAATTCAAGCTAACACCATATCTTGAAACAAAAATTATTAAATTCCTACCAGAATGAAATTCAAAAAGGGGCTCATCATTGAGGGAGGACCCATTTTCCACCTAGGGCGAATGGGTCCTAGCATTATTTTCCAAGACCTTACCTTCAAGGAATGAAAGAACATTAAAAGCCCATGTAGAATTTGCTAGAAAAGGTGGTTCATATAGAGGGAGGACCCATTCACCACCTAGGGTGAATGTGTCCTAGCATCAATTTCTAGGACCTTGATTTTTTCCAATTAAATGTTATGTAATTTGGATTGTGGGTATCGGGATAGATCTTCAGAAGGTGTCACAAATAAGGCGAGTTTTCGTGAAAATGACAACTTTGTGATGCAACTTTGTAAATTTGTAACTTTACACTCCAAGTTATCTTCAAGACTTCAACCTAGATCTACAATCACAAATATGCAAGAGAAGAAAAAATTGTTTTTTTTAGTGAATGGGGGTTTTCCTTGGTCAAACTCCTTTTTGGTATTTAAACCTTGAAAAGAAATGGAATAATAAAGGAAATGGTGAATGAACAAAATGCAATGCTAGAACTCACCAAACCCTTGTTGTAAAGTCTGTAAACTTGTGTGCAATGGTTGCGATGGATATGGATCTTGAACCAAAGGAATGATCTTGAATTGCTTGCTTGAATCAAAACCCTACATCACAAATGTTAGCACAACAACACACATGATGCAAGAAAAATCTTTGATATGATCATGCTTGAATATTGATGATGGCTCCAAATGCTTGATAGAATTTCTCTTGAATGTTGTTATGAACTCAATTTGATATTATGAATGCTATTACAAAAGACTTGTATTAAAATGAATGAATGAACCTTGTATTTATAAATACTTATACTTAATATCCTAAAATTACATCACACCAAGCCGACATATGAATTCATTAAATAAAGGAGGCCAAATCCTACTAGAAATTGAAATTAAATCCTGAAAAAAGGCTCAAGGAGGACTAAGATTCCCTAGGTGGCGTCTTAGTGCCAAGTCCCCGAAACTTGGGGCAGAGACACCAAAAAGAGGCCCAATTCAAATTTCTCAAAATCAGGGTCCCGAGACCTCTAGGGGTCAAAGAAACCCTAGGTGGAATTTTAGTTCCAACCCAAAAATCAAGGTCACTCTGATGAAATCATTAAATTATCATTTATGCATTGGAGAATGTTAGGATTAGCCAGAAAAAGTTGTAACTCATAGGGCTTGTGAATGCAAAATATGACCAACTAATCCATAAATAAAGCAAGGAGGGCCCAAACAAGTGGGAAAATGCAAGGGTATGCATTTTACTACAATACAATGTACATTAATTGAATTTGGATACACTTATTCATTGGATGTTTGAAATTTAAATGAAAAATTTCATATTTACTGAACTGTAAAGAAAATGTGTGTGGGTGGAAATGCCCACTTATTCTCCTTCGATCATTCAATTATGCCCTTGGAACCCTGATTGGATTGACTATTCACCTTGCAATGTGAGTCAATTCTTAACAAGGAAGACCTAGGAGGGGATTCTTTAAGCTTTTAGGGGTTCACCACCTAGCAAATGCTTGGAAAAGACAAATAAATATTCAAGCTACAAAACCTAGTAATGCAAGCTAAATGAAGGATGCAAATGATGAAATAATGCAACGAGAAGTTAGGATATGTGCACCTAGGAAGTCTAGAAATGTTTTGAGGTTTTGAGAAATGTAAAGAAGCTATGAAAATATGCTATGGAGGACAAAGATGCCTTTACTATTGTCTTAGTCCCATTTCTATTTTTTGAGGAAAATGTGGAATCTTCAGATGCAAAAACCAAATCTAGAAGAATTTGTAAAAAAATACCTCAAGAAGAGCTAAGACTCCCTAGGTGGTGACTTAGCTTCATCTAGAATTTTGAGAATCTATAAATGTGGTCATGAGCCTTGATGTCTACACTTCCTTCTCTTCTGATCTTAGGTTCTGAAACTTTTGGATTTAGCATGTAAGTGAGTTTCGGTGAAGATGACAACTTTGCAATGCAACTTTTCACTTCAAATGATCTTCAAGTCTCCAATCTAAATTTACAATCAAAAACATGCAAGAAGAGAAAAACTTGTTGATTATTAGTGAATGGGGGTTTGCCTTGGTCAAACCCCTTGTTGGTAATTAAACCTTGAAGTGAAATAGAATAATGAAGGGAAATTATGAATAAACAACATATGATGCTTGAACTCACCAAACCCTTGTTGTAAAGTCTACAAACTTGTGTGAAATGGCTAGCTTGAATATGGATCTTGAAATTCTTGAGTGCTTGATAGATATCAACTTGAATTTCTTTCTTGAATCAAAACCCTACATCACAAATGTTAGTACAAAAACACACATGATCAATGCAAGAAGATCTTTGATATGATGCTTGAATCTTGATGATGGCTCCAAATGCTTGATGAATTGCTCTTGAATGATCAAATATTTGAATGCTTGGATGCTTAGATTGCTTGTTAGATTGCTAGGTGAAAATATTAGAGAAGGAACCTTGTATTTATACTTATCTATGTTTAATATCCCAAAATTACACCACACCTAAATCCCGCTAGAATTTGAAATTAAATCTCAAAAATACCTCAAGGGGGACTAAGACACCCTAGGTGGCATCTTAGTCCCAAGTAATGAAAATCGGGGTATAGACTACAAAAAGGGACCTATTTAGGTGCTTTCAAAATCAGGGTCCCAAGACCTTTGGGGGACAAAGATGCCCTAGGTAGCATTTTAGTTATACCCCAAAAATTAGGGACACTCAAATAGAATCATTAAATTATCATTTATCCATTGGAGTATGTCAGGATTAACCAAAAAAAGATATAATTCAATGGTCTTTTGAATGCAAAATAGGACCAATTTAAACATAAATAGGGATAAATAAAGCAAGGCAGGTCCAAACAAGTGTGAAAATGCAAGGGTATGCATTTTACTACACTACATTTAGCCCCCACTTTAGTGAGAAGGGGAACTTGCTTTAAACTCACACTAAAGTATCCAACCATGCAATCAAGAGGGGTTCACATGTACAAATGTTAGTGAGATAAGATGACAATAATCAAGAGGGTGGCGAAGCCCCCAAGATCAAGATCCTATGGCAAACCAACATTAGCACAAAAGAGCATGCTTGCGGATTATATATGAAGCCATAACCAAATCACAAACATACACCATCAAAAGTAGAAAAAGAATAAGGAAAAATAAAAAGAAAAAATGCAATGGATCAAGCTTCAACTAGCTATCCAACATGCTATGGACTTAGTCTAGACTATTTTTCCAAAAGAGTATTACAAGTGGAACCCATTGTCCACTATACAAACAAAGAACACACTCACAAGGGCTAGTGAAGCTAGTTGTCCACTAGGTGAGCCCTAAGAGGTCCATATCAAATTTATACCCCGATGAATATGATAAGGAAAAAGGAAAAAAATGCATGCTCACAAGGGCTAGTGAAGCTAGTTGTTCAGTAGGTGAGCCCCATGGGACCATATCAAAGCCATACCTCCATGAATTTAATAAGGCACAAAAATGAAAAATGAAACAAGAAAGAGGGATGCTCAAAGGGACTTTTCTTAGTTCATGTGAGGTATTAATATTAGGGGACATTGTGCTTAACATCTCCAATAGAGGATAAATACTAGGTCTCATCCCGGGGAACATCATAACCAATGCTTCCAAGAGAGAAAAAGTGCAAAAACTCTCTTTTTGTTTCCAAGAGAGGACAGGTGCAAGGTCTCATCCAGGGGAATATTGTATCTAATGCTTCCAAGAGAGGACAAGGAAATATCACACTCTCAGAGGAAGTCATACCCAATGACACCACCAAGAGGAAAAATGCATCACATAAAGAAAGAAAATCACATCAAGGAACATGGAAACAAATGCAAATGAAATCATTCCAAAAATAATGCCAATGTATGCCCCCACTTTAAAGAAATTGTTGAGACTATGCTATGAGAAATTACTTTAAAGTATCCAAAAATGAAAAAGAAAAAGAGGAAAAGAGGGTTTCCCCCCAGAAACACACATGGGATCTATGGATTTAGGGTTAGTATCTATCTTTGTTGCAATGATATTACAGAGCTCGAAACTGTCATCATTCCCCAAATACACATAGAACTAGAAGAATGACACAAAGAGAGAGAAAACAAATGAAAAATCTTTTGGTTCAACATGGAAGAGACATAGGGTGTCTCGACACCTTGCGTCATCCCCAAAAGGAAAACAAAAGACAAAATGAAAAGAAAGAAAAGATAATGAAAAATATTTTGGGTCAACATGGAAGAGGCATAGGGTGTCTCGATGCCTTGTGTCATTCCCAAAAGAAAAAAACAAGACAACAAAATTTTAAATGAAAGTCACAAATCAATGAAAAGGAAAAAGCTTACGAATAATAGAAGAATGAAGATAAAAATAGAGGAATGGACATATAGAGAGAGGAAACATCAAATCAGATGGGGGATCACATTACACACATGCAATCAAAAGACAAAGAAAGAAAAAAGGAAAGTAAAATAAAAATTAAGATAAAAGACTAGTAAGGCACATGCAAGTCAACCTAAAGTAGGTCATCCACCTCACAATCTCAATCTATATAAGTAGAAGGTAGATAACAAACCTAAGGGACAACACCAAATGCATTACTAGGACAAGGTTATCTACTTCTTTCCCCCACTGAGTGCAAGAAAAGAATGAGCTGAGGTAAGTTATGGGAAGGATCATGTAATAGTGATAATAGAATATTCTATAACTATTACATGACAAGAAGGATGAAGGATATGTTATTTAATCACTAGATAACAAGTATCTTTGTCGAAGTGATATTTACTCAATATGATCTTGAATGCATGACACTCATTAGTACTATGTCAAAGAGTCCTATGCTATCTACAAAGTGTAAATTTTGCATCTTTAGGGTATAGTATTAGCCTATCTTTCTCTAGTCATGGAAATAAGATAAGTCCTTGGTTGAGAAGGATTTGTAATTTTCTTTCACTTTTAGGTGGCGGCCAAGGGGGTTGGATTTTTTGTAATTTGTAAGGTCTTTCATGTTTGCTAGATTCACCAACTTCTCAGATTTAACATGGAGGAGGAGGATCTAAGGTGACCCTATTACCTTTGTCATTGTCATGAGTTATTAGTTGTTCTTTAGGAAAAAGGATACTCATGTGGAGGGGAGAATCTAAGATTACCATACCATCACTATGAAGCCTTAAGTATTCTTGAAGAGGTCTTATGTTGCAAGGGGAATCTTGATATCCCAACCCTTTTGTGTTTTCATTAGTTGATATTTTCTCTAGAACTTGGTGAATGTTGTGTTCATGTGTTGTATCACAAAACCTTGTTTACTCAAGATTGTGAATCCTTTTCCATATATTTTTTCTAGGTTGATGGGAGTGTTTGTCACTTTGTTATCATAAAATGGTCAAGAGTGTTTGCTTGTTTAGAGGAACTAGGTTCACCTACTTTTGGGAACTTAGGTTTAGCTTGTATTTCAGGATGTAAGTAACCAAACATCTCAAGAGTTGGTATTGTAGGGGGATTTGGTTGTTTCATGGAGGGATAAAAGGATGCATTATCTTCAAGGTTGTTAAGGAAATCATTTAGGAACTTATTCATGTTTTCATCATCTTCTCCAATGATGTCAACATCACGAGGAGGACATGCATTAGGAGTTGTGTGAGCATGAGCAAGTTCAATTTCATTAGGGTAATTACCAAAGGAACAACTTGACACATCTACCAAATATTTCAAGGACATCCAAAGCTTTCCAAAGAACATATCCATGATGCACGATTGAACAAATATACTTGAAATGATAGAAACAACAATTCTATGAACTGTAACGGAAAATTGAAAGCAACAAATAGAAGCACAGAAAAGAAATTTCAAATCTTAAAATTTGGAAAGTTAAAATCAATAGGGACTAAGACACCAGTAAGGGCATCTTGGTCCTACTATTGAAATTCTAAAGTTCTAGGGACTAAAATAGGTAGCAAACAACAAAGATAGGATTATGAGGAAAAAATCCTAAGAGGTACTAAGATGCCAGGAAGGGTTTTTTAGTCCTAGTAGAGTTTTTTCTCAGAAAAATAACAAATTCTGGATTGTTCACACTGTTCACAAGTTTCCTATTTAGAGAGTTGATGTTTTGAAATAGAAAAATGAGAAAATGAATGCAATAAAAAAGTAACTAGTGACAAGCAATTGAATGCAATAGTGAATGCAATTTTTTTCAATTTTGAATGCAATAACAATGTTTCTAGATGTAATTAGGATGACGAACAATGCACTTTTCAGTTTTTGAATGAAATGAAATGATGCAAGAAAGAAAAAATGCATCCTATATGCACTTTCACTAATGCAATTATGAGAAACCCTAAATGCAATTTCACTAAATATAAGAAACCCTAGGTGTAATTTTACTAATACAAGATGCAATGCAAGAATGAATGCAACCTAGATCTAGAACTTTAATGAGCTCCAAATGAGAAAATGAATGCACAAAAAGGTCGAGCTCACCAAAATGAACCATAAAGAAAATGTGTGTGGGGGTAAAGGTCCACTTATTATCCTTCGATCATTCAATTATGTCCTAGGAACCCTAATTGGATTTACTATCAACCTCACAAGGTGAGTCAATTCTAAAAAACGAAGACCTAGGAGGGGATTCTTGAAGATTTTAGGGGCTCACTACCAAGAAAATGCTTGAAAAAGACAAATAAACATTCAACCTACAAAACGTAGTAATGCAAGCTAAATGAAGGATGCAAATGATGAAATAATGCAATAGAAAGTTAGGATATGTGCACCTGGGAAGTCTGGAAATGTTGTGAGGGTTCTAGAAATGTAAAGAAGCTGTAAAAATATTCAATGGAAGACAAAGACGCCCTTACTATTGTCTTAGTCTTGTTTCTATTTTTCAGGGAAAATGTAGAATCTTCGGATGCCGAAACTAGATCTAGAAGAATTTCTAAACAATACCTCTAGGAGGACTAAGATTCCCTAGGTGGTAACTTAGTCCAATATGGAATTTTGGGAATCTTTGAATGTGGTCTTGAGGCTTGATGTCTACACTTCTTCTCTAATCTCAGGTTCTAAAACTTCTGGATTTAGCTTGTAAGTGAGTTTTCATGAAGATGACAACTTTACAATGCAACTTTCCAACTTTGAACTTAAAATGATCTTCAATTCTTCAATCTAAATATACAATCACAAACATGCAAGAAAAGAAAAACTTGTTGATTGCTTGTGAATGGGGGTTTTCCTTGGTCAAACCCCTTGTTGGTAATTAAACCTTGAAGTGAAATAGAATAATGAAAAGAAATGATGAATGAACAACATGTGATGCTACAACTCACCAAACCCTTGTAGTAAAGTTTGAAAACTTGTGTGAAATGGCTAGCTTGGATATGGACCTTGAAATGCTTGAGTGCTTGAATCAAAACCCTACATCACAAATGTTAGTACAAAAACACACATGATGCAAGAAGATCTTTGATATTATGCTTGAATCTTGATGATGGCTCCAAATGCTTGATGAATTTCTCTTGAATGCTCAAATACTTAAATTCTTGGATGCTTATAATGCTTGTTAGATTGCTAGGTGAAAATATGAGAGAAGGAACCTTGTATTTATACTTATCTATGCTTAATATCCTGAAATTACACCACACCAAGCTGACATATGAATTCATTAATTAAAGGAGGCTAAATCTCACTAGAATTTGAAATTAAATCCCAAAAATACCTCAAGTGGGACTAATACACCCTAGGTGGCCTCTTAGTCCTAGGGCATGAAACTTGGGGCACGAAATCCAAAAGGGACCTATTTAGGTGCTTTTAAAATCAGGGCCCCAAGACCTTTGGGGGACAAAGATGCCCTAGGTGGCATTTTAGTCTCGACCCAAAAATCAAGGACACTCAGATAGAATCATTAAATTATCATTTATCCATTGGAGTATGTCAGGATTAACCAAAAAAAGATATAGCTCAATGGGTTTATGGATGAAAAATAGGACCAATTAAGACATAAATAGGGACAAATAAAGCAAGGTGGGGCCAAAAAAGTGTGAAAATGCAAGCGTATGCATTTTACTACACAAAATTTACAAGTATTGATTGATCAAATATTTATAATTGTCAAAAAATTAATGGTATTGTAAGTTTGCATCAAGTGATGAATACATTGCAAAGAAAGACTCTTTCTATTAAAGTGACAAAATTTATGTTTTTATGTTGAGTGTATTGAAAATAATATAAATACTCTACAATGTAAGAATATGAGAGATGTATATGTTTCACAATGGGAAATGAAACAATTAGTATCAATGGCTCCTTTTAAAGATAATGGTATTGTAGATGTCTACGATACTCTATATTCTGTTGATTACAAATGTTTATTTGATTTAGTTGTTACAAGTAAATTTTAAATGTAAATTTAAATTATATTTTAACTTAGAATCAATTTGTATTCTACCTTAGTAGAATGATTATAAATATTTCAATGATTTTTTGAAACTCTAATGATCAAGTATGTTTACTTTTGGTTGCAAATCCTAAGAATAAAAAATGGGTATATTACTAATTATTAATATGTACACAACAAAAATTTACTTTTTCACAATCAATGATAGATGGTGATAGACAAGAGTATCCCACTGTATTATTCATTTTTATTATAAAGATAGATAAAAATGGTATTATATTTATTGACTATATGCTAGGAAAAAAGGTTCTACATTATAGCCACTTAGTTATATCAACAAGATTAAATTTGGATGTTTTATAAAAATAAGACTTGACAAGAAAAATATTTCCAAAATATATGCAAATGTTTTATGTGAAAATTATTCGAATTCAAAAATGAAAATCTCTCAGACCACAAAACAATAGAAGCTCCATATATCTCTTCACACAAATTTGAATAAAATATTCAATCATTTAAGATGGAGTCAAAACAGGGGAAGGAAGATTGGCAATCAAGGAAAAGCACTGAATTTAGATATCCACATTATATAACATGGCCGAACAACATAGCCATCATTCACCCTATCACCATAACAAATGTTGGAAATGACACATCATCAAACTTGTAGAAAAATACCACAATCTCAACTCAGCCAAAGAGAATTCATGCAACATAAATGAGAGAAGAGAACCTATCAAAGGAAAGAAAGAACATAGTAAGAAGAAAATTAGAAAGAAGGAAAAGACCAACACAAGATCGAACAAAATAGAAACTAGAAAGATGGATGAAAAAAAGAAGGTAGAAGAGATCTTAGAAATAGATGTCTAGAAAGAAACAAAGGAAGATATTGAACTCCTTCAGTATTCAACCATCATATGCAGAATAACAAGGACTAGGAAAACAAGGGAAACTATTGAGAAATAGGCTAGGGAAAATTGGCAAAAGGATCATGCTATAGAATTTTTTCAAAATAGATTTTTCATTATAGCCTTCATGGAGCAAGAAGATATGGAATCAATCCTACAAAGCAGTCTCTGGGAAATTGAAGGAAGCCCCATATACATGCAAAAATTGGAACCTAACTTCAACACATAAAACCACAATCCCTACACAGAGGCTAAATGGATTAGGATATATAACATACCTATGCAATATTGGACAAAAGAGTCTCTAGAAAAAAATGGTAGGTATCTATGCACCCTAATAGAGATCAACACTCCTCATCTAGAAAGGAATACCTATCTCTATGCTAGAATGAAGATTGTTGCAATTAAACAAATCCCTAGAAAAGTAAAATTAAAAACCATTAATGGGATTTGGCTACAAAAGATAGATTTCAAAGAAAATAAATTATTTTGTATAAAGAGTAGAAGAATAAATCATTCTATAGAGATGTGCAAGATCCCACAAAAAGTGACAAAGGTTTTGAGGAAAAAAGAAGTAAGCGAAAAATTAGCAGTCACCACAAGTGCAAAAGTAGCAAGCCCTAAGGAGGAGCCCAGGTTAGAAAATTCTCTACAAGAAGAGGATAATTCAAAAAGCAATTAGAAGGTACTCAATTAGGAGTGTGAAAAAGAGGAAGCAACAACCTTACAAAAAACCCTTGAGGAAGAAATGAACCTAATAAGGAAAAGGGAAAATGAGGAAAAAGAAATCACATCAGAAAGCGAAAGTGAAGAAGAATTTGATGAGCTGAATATAATAGAACCTATATACATATCTCAGTCTGTTGCTCATTTGATACAGTCAATCAAGAATTCAAAGAAAAGGAAAGGGAAGAAAACTAACAAGTAGTTGAGGGAAGAATTATCCCATGAAAAAGGTATTAAAAGCATCATCAATTTCTTAAAAGAAAAAAAGGGAGAAGAGAACTCCCAACTCAAGGAGCCATGAAGTTAACAATTTGGAATGTTAGGGGTTTAAATTCCCCTAAAAAAAGATGCTTAATAAAGAGGAAAATAGAAACAAAAAACTCAAAGATCATCCAAATACAAGAAACCAAGTTAGAAGCAAAAGATAAAAGAATCATCCATCTAGGTGGTTAGGAAGAATCATATTCAAAAGAAAATGGCACAACAGGTGGATTGGGAATCCTATGGTGAAATGACATAGTGGATATGAACATAATCGAAAAGGAAGCAAACTCAATGTTCTATGAGGTTGTAAGTCTCATATGTAACCTCAAGCTCATCCTCTTTAATGTCTACAGTCCAATTAGAAATCAAGACAAAAATAAATTATGGGAAGTACTAAGCTAGAAAATTTATAGAATGGGTGATAAAAGGATCACCATAGGAGGAAATTTTAATATCATGCGAAGAATTAAAAAGTTGAATTTTGTCGTTCTATTCTTGGGAGATAGAATAACAATCTTCACACTCATTCAAGGAAAACCCTAGAGATCTCAATCTAAAGAATGCAAAGGAGAAAGAGATCTTATAATAGGGCTGTCCTAGGGTCTAATTATAAACTAAAGAGGGGTTCACCACCAAGATAGGGCTTGAAAAGACTAATGAAATGTAATACTTAATGCTTAATCCTAATATTTTGCAAGACTTCACTAAATGGCCTAAAATTACATGTAAATAAAAACAAAAAACTAAGAGATGAAAGGTGTGCACCTTGAAACTTGAAGAGGATTGAATAAAGAATTGAAATGCTGAAAACACTAATTTTAATGCTAACTAGGACTCATATTCCTGACTGGGTTATTTATTCCCAGGTTAGGGTTTTTGAGTAGGAACAAAAATCTGGCAGAGAGGTATCTAGAACTTTTAAAAAATGCAAAATTTCCTATACTAGGACTCATACGCCAAGAGTGGCATATCAGTCTAGTTAAGGTTTTCTAGAAATTCAAGGTTAGATTCTACTCTTCAATGTTTTCTCTATCCTTTCCACCTGATTTTTGGATTTGAATCTTCAATTTGCAACCTGTAGATTTTCTCCAATGATCTTCAATGTTTAAGGTGACAACTTTGACAACTTAACAACTTTGTCCAAACTTTCTCTTCACTATGTCTTCAACCTAGATCTACAAATCTCACACTAAAGAGATGGAAAAAAAAAAATTGTTAGTAGAAAGGGGTTTTCCTTGGTCAAACCTTGTTTTGGTAATCAAACCTTGAAATGAAATGAAATAGGAAAGGAGAATGATGAATGAATAAAATGTAATATTGCAACTCACCAAACCCCAGCAATAAAGTGCTACAAACATGTATGAAGTGGCTCCAATGGATGTAGATATTGACTCTTTCCTGAATATGATAGATCTTGAATTGAATGCTTGCTTGAATCATAAAAACCTACATCACAAATGTTAGCCCAAAAAAAACATTATGCATGATGACTTTGACATGATGCTTGATTCTTGAATAATGCTCTAAAAAACTTGATAATCAACCCTTGAAGACTCTTGAAAGCTCTTGTAAACTCTTGAATGCTCTTGTGAACTCCAATTTTCTATGATGCATGAATACTCAAGTTGCTAGGATGATCTCTTGAATTTTTAGGTAAAAATGAGTGAAAGAATCTTGTATTTATACTTGCTTATGCCAAATTTCCTAAAATTACAACACTATAGGCTGACATGAAATCTAGGAGAATAAAATCCAATAAAGAATTTGAATTAATTTTAATTTTGGGCCACATTAGACTCATATGCCAGAAGTGGCATATGGGTTCCATTAGGCATAATTATGGGACATATTTTCAAAAATGCTTAGAAAGGTGTGAAATCCAAATTGGGGCCCAAAACCCTAGGTGGCACTGTGGATTTAAAATCCTTAAAGCTCCCTTTGGGTTGGTGTTGTTGGTTTTGCATGGTCCTGCCCGCACTTCACACATTTACATATTTTTGGGCTTCATTATGGTAGTGCCTTCATCCACTTGAGCCACATGTCTACAACATGGGCCTTTGAAGATCCTCTCTTCTTTGTTTCTCCTCCAAGCTCCACCCATGTGTCATGTTGCATCCTACCACGAGCACCTTTTTAGGTGGGCCCCATAGTCAAAGCTTAAATGCATTCGTTGTGCCACATGTCTTCTCTGCAAGATTTTGATCACAAGGGAAGGATGAATGAATGCAAAGCCCCATCATTGTGCCATGTGTCCTAACTAACTTTGTGGATGAGTGACATGTGTCATCTGGAGATTTCTGCTTCTTTCACTTTTGGATTGCATTCATCATTGTAGGAGGGAAAATCTTGTTCAAGGTGACTAGATACCATGTTTCAAAATCTTTCTATTGCAATGACCTCAGATAATCATTGCAAAGGGCAGCATTGCTCTCGCCTGGGGAATCCTTTCGGTTATTGACTTTCAAGTGGTGGAGGGATCTATATATATTGCTTTGACTTCTATAAAAGGGTTTGAAAATCATAGAAAAAGTGAAAAAGACTATAGGCCTTTTGTATTGTTTTTAATTATTGTATTAAGACTCACATACTGTGCCAATTTTTTTGGCCTCTTTGTTTCTTAGTTAATCGATAAGACAATATAAATTTGTTGATCCAAATCATGTCTCTTCTCATTCAGTGAATGTATGTGGAAGTTATGTTATGTTATTTGATGTACTTCTTTGGTTTTTCATCTATGATTTCTATTATTTTTAGACTTGCAAATTATTGAACAAGCCCTTACATATCATCTAAAAGGAAGATTTCACGTGCCTATATACTTAAGTCTTGGTGCATAGCCTTAGATTAGATTTTATTTTACATATCTGCTTCCTTTTCCCTTTCCAAAACCCCCAATACACGGAAGAGTTGACTTCTTTAAAACCCAGAGCTTACTTAGTTTAGCATAATTGGTGCCCCCAATAACCAATTTTCCCATGAGGATGTTTTCCTAGCAATTTTAGGCATCAACAATTCTTTTTCTCACACACCTAGTGGGACTTGTTTGAATGTATCTAAATTAAAATGGGTGTATGAGCCATAGACTTGTTACTAGATCCCAAAAAGTGAACAACACTGGCATGCTAGTGCCACCACTAGTAACCGTACAAGCAAGAACCCATCCAGTGAACGTCTCGACTCCTCCACCGGTCTCACTACCAATGGCTAACAAAAATTTTGTAGTATGGGACACTAGAAGCCCTCTCATATCACTAGTAGCACTAGTCATTTGGACTCCTATCCCAACCTCTTCTTTAAATTTTGTACCTAAATTCATTGGGGAAGGCTCAAAAACACCATCTGATCATCTACAATATGTGGCAGACATGTGCTTGGTGCATGGTGTAGCTGATCAAAATGTAGCATTGAGATTGCTTGTAGCCTTTTTCAAAGGAAAGGCACTAGATTGGTACCACACTTTTGAATCCAATACTATGAATACTTGGGATCAACTCAAAGATCCTTTTTACGAGCGGTTTTCAAACAATGGAGATCGGTCTTCGCTATTTTAGCATCTAGCAATCATAAAGAGGGATCCTCAAGAGGCCATGACTAACTTTAATGCCTGGTTTCACACAACTTGGCAAAGGATCTAGCCTGCTATTTGTTTGCCTACTGATTTGGCATTCATGTTCTATCTAAAGTCTCTCAATGTTGACATTTAGGTGATGATCTAGTCCCTTGGTGGGAACACCTTGCTGGATGCGTATAACATTGTTGTTAAGGAAAAGAATAATCTGATTGATTCCATAAAGTTACTGCCTAATCTTGCTATGCCTATATTTGTAGAATTTTCAATTCCTTCCTAGGAAGTAGCTTCTATTAGTGTGTCTACTCCTCCCCAATCTATGTACGCATATCCAAGTACACTATAGAATGTTGATTCTACATCTAACTCCTCAAAAGATGAGATGAGCGATGTCAAGGAGTTATTGTAGATTATCTCAAATGAAATAACTAGTATCAAGTAGCAACAGTCCATGCTTCCGAAGTCAGCTTACCAAAATTATCAAGGCGGAAGATCTTGCTACCAGCAGAATTAGTTCCAAGGAGGTGCACACATGAATCTACAGGCACAAACAAATAATTAGATAGTGTCGATGCCTACTCCGCTGCAAAATGTTCATCCAAGTTTGAATAGAGAACTCGTAGTGGGGATAAATAATCTTGTTGATGACATCAATCCTTGGTGCTTCCCCTGCAATGAAGCACATATGCCCCAAAATTGTTTGCGTGGAAATTTGAAGCAGAGTGGTGGAACAACACATGCAAGGCATTGCATTAGATTTAGGAGGTTATGTATATGCCTCTCCATAAATGGAAAATGCGATACTCACCACGGAAATGCAAGGGATGTCCCTGGAGCAAGAAATAGATATAGCTCTCAATCACATGCTCTTCTCATGGATGGAAGAAGATGCAGTGTTTGCAAATGATGCAACCACATCAAAGGCTTCGCAAGTGCAATTAGATTATAACATTCACTCAAAGAGGAGATTCACGAGTGAACTGGTCACTCAAACATGCAAAAGTGTTCCTAACCAAGCTCCTAGTACATCCACAATTGCACAACAATCTCATCCATGCAAGGAGATTGTTATAACAAGGTCTAGGGAGAAAAATACTTTGAATCCACCACCATTCAATGTGGTGGAACAATTGAAAAAAGCCTCTACTAATGTATCTCTTTGGGATATCTTAGCTATTCCAGAGCAGAACTCATTGCTATAGAAGGCCCTACTGGAAGATGCAAGCACAAAGCCAATAGATCCACCATCTAAAGGAAAGGCCATCTGTGGACATGAAAAAATTATCCCTTTTTCCTTGCTTTATTTGAGATTAATTGATGATAAATTGGAATTAATGAAGCCTCAATTTAGTATTGTGAGGTGTTTTATTCATCCACATTAGGCCTTGGGTGCTAGAAAATTGAATAAAATGTATTTCTTGTAAAGGTGTTGTAAACTATTGTAAATGACTTTCACACTTTTCTAGACTCTTATTAAACATCTAAGTCTAATGAACCTATTTTTCCCCTTATAAAATATATTTAAATGCATTAACACATTAATTTATAAGGCTTAAAAATTGAATTTGACTTTAATCTAGTGTTGTAATGTGTTTCATACATTCACATTAGATGTTGTGCTTTTCTAGGCTATGTGGAACTCATTTTAATGGTGTAAAGTGTATTTAATCGCACTCTCACATTGAAATTTGTGTCCCAAGCCCTAATTAACCTTTACATCATCACTAATAGGCCCCTATGGCCCCATATTGTGCATCCCAAGGCGTAATTTGATGAAGTAACTAACAAAGTCACCATATAAATATAATTTCCTTACTTTCTAACATTCTAGATAGTAGAATGGCCCATGTGGGACCCATTCAACATTAGGGGTGAATCAATCCAATCTAGGTGGGACCCATCCACCCTTGATGGTGAATGAGTCCCATTTGAGCCATTTTTTGAGTTTAAGTGGGAAAAATTAGATTTTAAGTTTAATTTTTCTGCATATTGGGCTTAGGGATCAAATTCATGGGAAATTTAGGTGGATTTCCTATAAATACAAGCTTCTAAACACTAATTTATCATAACTTAAAACAACTTCAACTCATTCATCATTTTTCTTCCACCTCAAGTCAAGCAAGCTAGGGTTTTAACACTCCAAGTCATTCAAGATCATTTTTCAGACATTCAAGGGAAGATTCTTCATCTTTTGTTATAGAAATTCAAGATCAATTTTCATGGAAAGTATCTAACACCATTGTTTCACTCTTCATTACATTATTTCTCCATTTTGGTGTAATTACCTAAAAAAGGGGTTTGACCAAGGCAAATCCCCATGCCCTAACAATCAATATTTTCTCCTTCTCTCCTTGTGTGTTTGTAGATTTACGTATCTTGAAGACTTGGAAATCATTGAAGATAAGTTGAAAAGTTGTTAAAGACATATCCTTGTTGATTAAGTCAAAATATCCATAAAAAGCCACCTACAATGTTGGAAGTCAGACTTTCAGAGGCAAAAACCTATCAGGAACTAAAGTGTAAAATGAGGGCTTCTATTTCTACTTTTAAATTCTTAGAAATTCAAAAGTTAAATGATTCGTAATTAGTGGCGAATGAGTCCCACTGCAGGCTTAGAAAAGGTTTTTTGTAGTTTTGGATATGCATTTGTCTGAAACAAACTTCAAAATAGTTTCCAAGATCTGGGACTAATTCGCCTAGAATGGCGAATGAGTCACAATAGGACAAATTTTTAGGATCAACAACATTTCAGAAGTCATTTCTAGTTTCTAGGAAATTCTTAGGTGCACACTTTCAATTTCATTCATTTTTGTTATAGTTTACTTTCATTTCTAGGTATTTTTGCATATCACAATATGTTTTCAAACAAATTGCATTTTCTTAGTTTTCACTTAATAAAAAATATCTTTCTTTAGTTTTCTGAATTTATATCATCTTATTTAGACATATTGCATCCATCCTTGCACTAATCTTGAGTGTTTACATTGCATTTTGGCCCATCTTTCTCTTTTTAGGTGAAAAACCCTAAAATTGCCAAAAAGCCACCGGGTGCCAAAATCTTTGTTTACATTTTGGTGAACCTACTTTTTGAACATCTTATTTTCTGATTTAGATTCCTTCATTTCCTCTATTTTCTTGCATTCACTTTACATTGCATGTTGCACTAGTTAATTAACATTCTTGGGTTTCAAATTTTTTAATTAGTAAAAGCGCATATAGTTTGCATTTTTGTCTCTCAAATCATTGAAAAACACTTGAAAATTTTATTTTCATTTAGTCTTCAGACCATCCCACACATAAATCATCAAAATTAATTGAATTTTTTTGAAAATTTGGAAAAAAATCATCACTAGGACTCATTCGCAATTCTAGGCGAATTAGTCCTCATCCAAATTTTTAACTACCTATTACAACATCAAAAACCTCATTTTTTTGCTTGCTAAGCCTCCTAGTACCATATACTATAAGTTTGGAAAGTTTCTGGAACATTTACTTTATGCATTTAGGTCAAAAACATCAATTTAAGGTAGTTATTTTTGAAATCATTTCACTAGCAAGCATCATTAGATCTAAAAATGCTCACATTTTTAAAATTTTACATTACATGGCTAAAAGTACTTTTCACTTTTTCTTACACAATGTTTCTATTCATAAAACTTTGCATAAGTTTAGTAAAAGTGCTTTTCATCCTTGCATATGTACATTATTTTCATTCTTCAAGCTTTGCATATATTGGATAAAAATGTTTTGCATCTTTGAATATACATTGTTTATACTGTTGAAACATTGCATGAAATGGTTACAAGTGGTTTTCATTTGTGTTCACACAATATTAGTGTCTTAAATATTTAGACATGTTAAGAAATATTTCCTATCCCCTCCCTATGAGAGTGTTTGAGTGCAAGATAATACAACCTTGGACATTCCTAATGATCATATTTGTTCTTCTCCTCATATCTCTCCTGTTGATGACAAAGATATATTGGTAGAAGAATCAATCAATGAGAGTTTTGAGAATCCTAGTTGTTTCTCTCCTCTTATCTCTCTTAGTGGACAAAACATTGATGAATAAGACAACACAACCATAGGTAATCATGACAATAACATTTGTTCTTCTCCTAGTATCTCTCTTAGTGGTGAAGAAGATACTTTGATGTTTGAAAACACAATCAATGAGGGTCATGAGTATGTTAGTTTTCCCCCTTCTCCTAGGGAATCCCTTATTGAGAAAGAAAATTCAGCCATTGATCATTCCCCTACTTGTGATGAAGTCATTTTAGAAGAACCAATCCATGAATGTAAAAAACATTTGATTCATAGTTCTCCTAAAAACACTCCTCCTAGGAAGAATCTCATGGTGATAAAAAATCACAACCATAGTAATACGTCTTCCTTTGATAATGATAAAAATGTGCTTCTTGATTACCCTTTATTAGAGATACATTCCACCAAGACCATCGAGGTTTTGGATGCACAAGTGTCCATTAGATCCCCCTTTATTAATGGACCTCATACATACCCCGTGGGACATCCTAAGAACCCTCTAATTATTCACCCACCTTCACACAAAAAAAAAACTCAAAACTAACCTGAACTCTTCCTTTACCTACCATCACACAAACTTCACACTCACAACAAGCCTAAACTTATCCTTTACCCACCTCAGAATAATGTGTCGCAGCAACTGAGTCATAATATTATTTCTCATACATATAACACTAGAAACAATCCACAACCACATCAACCAACCTTAACCACTTTACCTTTTCCAAATTCTATACTTCCTAGTGTTCCTCGATTACGGGAGTATGATCTTGTTGAAAAACTTAAGAGCACTTCTGCAAAGATATCCCTTTAGGACCTTCTTTAGAATTCACCTACCTATCACACTATGCTTCAAACAACCTTACAACAAGTTCCTATCCCTTATAATGCACAACCAAATGACATAGCAGCCATAATTCAAGGATTGAATACTGATATTGTTTTCCACCAAAGAAAACTCCCCTCTTTGGAAGTGCAAAAACAAAATGAAGCTTTCATAATCATTGCTCAATACAATACAATAGGGATAAAGTGAGCCATTTTTGACAATGGCTCCACTCTTAATGTGTGTAGTGTAAATCTTTTGGACAAGCTTAGAGTAGATAAATCAAATATTCAACTTGATTCTTTATCTATCAAAGGCTTTGACAATGTAGCAAAACAACTACTTAGTGTGATTACTTTTCCTATTATAGTTGGGAAGGCCACAATACTAACACTGATCCATGTTATGCCTTGTGAACTTTCATATAATCTCCTTCTAGGCAGATCATGGATTCATGCAATGAATGGTGTGCCTTCCACTCTTCATCGTAAAATGAAATACATTCACAACAACAAAGTAAACATACTTGAAGCTAACCCTGATCCCAATAGTTGTTTGAATATTGAGAAAAACAAAGTGAATCATTTAAACACATTAACGCCAACTACACAAGTGGAACCTTCCCAACAAAAAGACCCACAACATATTGAACAAATCACAAAGCTATTAGAAAATGATTGGGGTTCCTTTGATTTCACACCAACACTCATGGAAAAATACAAGATCACAATAAAAGACTCTAAAAAGGGCAATGAAATGGAAATCATGTCAACACAAAACTCAAACAACCCTTCAAAAGCATCCACCTCAACCACTTTAGACCAAAACATAACCAATTACACAACAACCTTTGATGAACACAATAACGAACAACCCAATCCAAAAGCAATGAAAAATCTTTATGGAAAAGGTTATGAACTTATGAAACAACTTGGATATAGTGGAAAAGGATGTGGTGCTAGAGAACAAGGTATCCATGTCCCCATCGATCCTAACACACAAAAAACAACTCATGGAATTGGTTATTGTCCTTTGGTAGAATTAATCAAGCCATCAATCAATATCAACACTATCACAAAACATTCTCCTAAACCAACCTTAATAGTTGTACATCCTAAACTAATTGACACTAGTAGTCTTGATCGTTCTCCTTTGGAGAAATCAAAGAAACAAGCACATCCTCACTTAATGTCAATGTCATCTTGCAAAACACTAATGAATTGAATTCATTAGATTTTACACCCTCCTATAAAGGAGAGCCCAAAATATTGCAACCTAAATAGTCTTGCGTACGTATGACAACTAATACTAAACAAGAGTTATCTTTTTCGCAAACTACATGACCACCTTCTATCATTGATTAAGAGGGGATCTTTTCGAGACTCCTCTAAGATTACTTGATATCCCTTCCTCCAAGAACTCGAAAGAAATTCAATTACAAGACTTCATTTTGTGCATATCATAGAGTTCATGGTCATTCCACTAATGAATGTAAGGATTTGAGTAGTAAAATCCAACATCTTAAGGATTTTGGTGTTCTTCCTTATGTGGGGGAACCTAATTCCTCTAATTAATATTGATTTTCACTCTAGCATGCATTTCATTTATCATTTTGTCTCACCCTTGTCCTACACTCAGTGGGGACAAGGGCTTATGTTTCCTTGTCCTCATATGTCACTTTTTGTTGCCTCTTTTGGCTAGTCATTAATGTTCCATGAACATATAAGAGCAAGCTTGTGATGTGGATGCCATTCCTTAAGTTGGTTCACAAGTGACATACTACCTTTTTCATGACATAGCTTATTGGAAACATATGACTTGGCATAGGGATTTTCGACTAAACTCTCATGTCTCCTTCTTCTACTTTAAAGCAATTTTTCATAGTAATGGTGTTAGCAACCACTTTAAAGTGGGGGCATACATCGACACTCACATTTCATTGTGTGATTTTCTTTTTCTTGTGATTTCCTCTCTTGGAAACATTAGGTACAATGTTGTCCAGGGTGAGACACTACACTTTTCCTCTCTTGGAAACAAGATGAGACCATTTGCACTTTTCCTCTCTTGGAAAAATTAGGAACAATGTTCCATAAGATGACACCTTGCACAAACTAAGAAAAATACCTTTGAACATTCCTTACACCATTGTCCATTTACAATGTCTATGAGTGTCAAGCCTACAATTTTTTCCTTAGCTTATAGAGCTCTAAAATCATTTTCCTTTGTGGCATCTTATTAAATTTATTAGGAGGTATAACTTTGATATGGTTGAGTGGGAAGACCACTCTGAGGCATGACTTTTCCCCATAGCCACCTGTGCGTTTGTGAGTGCATACCAATAGTGTATGTTTCTCACCTTTTGGGATTTCTCACCCGGTGGACAACCATGATTTCCACTACCCCAGAGTGAGTATGCATTGGAAAAACAACCTAGATCTGATCCACAATGTGTTGGAAAAAAGGTAGAAGCTTGATCCACCATTTTATTTTCACTTTTATCTTCCTTCTAGTTCTTTCCACTGCATGATCACGTATCTTGTTTTGCTACACATAATTCACCTAGGCATGTCCTTTCACGCTTATGTTTGTTTTACTTGGGATATTGGATCCTGGTGGTTTGACCACTTTCTTGATCTTTTTTATCCTAGACCATCTACATTGGTATAACTAGAAACCTTCTTGAATGTCTACTTTAGTGTGAGTTTGAAGCAAGTTCATCCTCTCACTAAAGTGGGGGCTAACTATGGACACAAAAATAGTATCCCTTTTTTCTTGCTTGATTTGGGATTAATTGATGATAAATTGGATTTAATGATGCCTTGATTTAGTGTTATGAGTTGTTTTACATGTCCACATTAGGTCTCGGGCCCTAGAAAATTGAATAAAATGTATGTCTTGTGAATTTGTTGTAAAGTGTTGTAAATGACTTTCACACTTTTCTAGACTCTTATTAAAAATCTAAGTCTAATGAACCTATTTTTCCCCTTATAAAATATATTTAAATGCATTATCACATTAATCTAAAAGTCTTGAAAATTGAATTTAACTTTAATCTAGTGTTGTAATGTGTTTCACACATTCACATTGGATGTTGTGCCTTTCTAGGCTATGTGGACCTCATTTTAATGGTGTAAAGTGTATTTAATCACACTTTCACCTTGAAATTTGTGTCCCAAGCCCTAATTGACCTTTACATCATCATTAATAGACCCTATGGCCCCATATTATGCATCCCAAGACATAATTTGATGAAATAATTGACAAAGTTGCCATATAAACCCGATTTCCTTACTTCTCGACATTCCAACTAGAAGAATGGCCCCTATGGGACCCATTCACAATTAAGGGAGAATCAGTCCCATCTAGGTGGGACCCATTCCAAGTTAATGGCGAATGAGTCCCATTTGATCCATTTTCAAGGTTTAAGCAAGATAAGTTGAAAAGTTGTTGAAGACATCTCCTTGTTGATTAAGTCAAAATATCCACAAAAAGTCACCTACAATGTTGGAAATCAGACTTTTGGAGGCAGACACCTATTAGGAACTAAAGTGTAAACTGAGGGCTTCTATTTCCACTTTTGAATTCTTAGAAATTCAAAAGTGAACTGATTTTCCATTAATGGTGAATGACTCCCACTGCCAAGATTGAAAAAGGTTTTATGTAGTTTTGGATACCCATTTGTCTGAAACGAGCTTCAAAATAATTTCTCAGATCTGAGACTAATTCGTGCAGAATGGCGAATGAGTCCCAATAGGCCAAATTTTTAGGATCAACAACATTTCAGAAGTCATTTCTAGTTTCCATAAAATTCTTAGGTGCACACTTTCAGTTTCTTTCATTTTTGTTACAGTTTACTTTCATTTCTAGGTAATGTGTTTTCAAACAACTTGCATTTTCTTAGTTTTCACTTAATAAACAGTATCTTTCTTTAGTTGTACGCATTTATATCATCCTATTTAGACATATTGCCTCCATCCTTTCATTAATATTGAGTGTTTACATTACATTTTCACCCATCTATCTCCATTTAGGTGAGAAACCCTAAAAGTGTTAGAAAGACCGTGGATGCCAAAATCTTTGTTTACACCATCGATTTTCCATCACAAGACAAATTCCTCACAAACAATGGAGACGAAACCTCTACTAGAAGTAAAGGTAAGCCTAAACCAAAACCCTTTTTCTTAACTCTTATTATGGGTAAGAAATTGTTGGACAATTCTATGATTGACTCTGGAGCTAGCACCACAATCATGCCCAAGCAGATAGCTAAAGCCTTAGGACTCAGCTATGAACCTTTAAATAGAGGGGTTATGAAAATTTACGGGAATAAGGTTGAAACCGTATGTGTCATCAAGAACCTCCCCTTGACTCTATTCTCCTACCCTAGTATCACTATTTCACAAGACACCATGATCATTGGCATTCCTCCTATGTTTAGTCTTTGTTTATCCTGAGAGTTCACTTCCAATATAGGAAAATATCTTTCCTTAGATTGGTTGAACTTGATTCTTAGGACCAAGCATGGAGCTAAAATAAAGATAGTGTCTAAACCTTTGCATTCAAAAAATGTAGCAGATGAAGCCATGATCAACTTTGAGGCTACTCATACTTCTATCACCAAAGATGAAATGTATTGTACTAAGTTACTTGAGGATGAGAAGGTGACCAGAGATCAAATTGATCAAGAAGAGGTCCTCTTGAGTGAATTTATAGATAGTGATCATTTCAGTAATTATCATGCCACCGGATTGGAAACTTATGTCATCTATGATGGAGATCAAGTGATTCTGAAGGTGATGAAGGAACCCGAGGGTGATCATGCCTCAGAGCTATGGACGCTATATTTTGATGGAGCAAGATACAAACTTTGTGTAGGATTTGGGATATGTTTGAAATCCCCATCCAATGAAAAGACACTTAGATCTTTTCGCGTTCATCTTTCCTATTCAAACAATGAAGTTGAATATGAAGGTCTTGTGCAAGGTCTATGTCTTGCAGAGTGGATGGGCGTTAAATAAATAATGGTATTTGGAGACTCAAAGCTAATAGTCAATCAGGTCTGAGGGGTCTCTGTAGCAAATAATTTATGCATGAGATCTTATAGACATAGAGTCTAGGACCTAATCGAAAGCTTTGAAGCTTTCAATATCCAAATAGTCCCCAGATAGTAGAATGCAACTACGGATCACATGGCGACAATAAGATCTCAATTTCACCTTATTTCTAACTTAATTAATAATGTACACTCTGTGGAAGTGATTGTCTGACCTGCAATCCTAGATAATGACCAAAGCTAGCAAGTGTCTGAAAGTGATGAACACATTGCCTCATTCATTAAGCACTTTGGAGAGTTCACCGATCAGCTCCAACCAAAAATTGTGGAAGCTTATGAAGGGAAGATTATTCAATTGAGGTCCAACAAGCTTCCAAACGGCCTGGTCACTCTCAAAAATCTATTCGATTGTGATGATACAAGGAATGAAAAGAGAAAGTTTGTAGCGAACAAAGGTGACTATGCATATCTTTAGGTCAGAGATGGGAGGAGGCTTAAGCTCATAAAATATGCCCCGCAACATGATAAAGAAAGGCTCATACATTTTTATGAAAAATATGGAGTAATAGACTAGTCATATGATGACCTCAAGGAATATGATCTCGAAATCATCCAACATACTATAGAACTGACGGAAGGAGAAAAACCTGTCCACCAGAAGTAGAGGCCAATATAACTAAAGATTGAGGCATTAATGGTGCAAGAGTTGATAAAGCTAATTCACTCCTGGATCGTATTCTCAATCAAGTACAACACATGGGTGTCCAACCTAGTCCTTGTCCAAAAGAAGAATGGAGATATCCACCTATGTGTTGATTTCTAGGGTCTAAATAGAGCATCCCTAAAGGACCACTACCCCTTGCCTTCCATGGAGTCAATCTTGCAAGCAGTAGTTGGCTCATAAATGTTTTCTCTACTGAATAGCTTCCTTGGTTACAACCAAACTTGGACGAAAGAAGAGGACTAACACAAAATAATGTTCACTACTCTGTGGGGAATATTTTCCTATGCAAAATTTCCCATTGGCCTCTCAAATGCAAGAGCTACCTTCCAACAAGTAATGGATATTGCCTTCATATAATTGATCAATAAGATCATCTTGATCTACTTGGATGATCTAACGGTATTCGAGCTAAGTCAAAAGATGATCATTTTGATAATCTTGAAATGGTTTTTAAAAAATGCCAAGAGTTCAAGATATCCCTGAACCCAAAAAATATATGTTTTCAGAGTGCCACAAAGAAAACTATTGGGACATGTAGTGTCTAAAGATGGGATTGCGATCGATTCGAAGCAGGTGAAGGAAATCGGGGAACTTCCCCTACCAGTCAACAAAAAGGGAGTTCATTCCTTCCATGGAAAGGTAAATTTTGTAAGAAAATTCATCTAAAATTTTACAGGTTTAATTAGACCTATCATCCTAATGCTCAAGAAGGATCAATTGTTCAAATGGAAGAAGGACGCGAGAGAAGCCTCTGAGAAGGTGAAGGATTCTATTTCTTCAACTCCTATTCTCATAAACCCACACCTATCAAAGGACTTCAAAATGTATGTGGTAAGTAGAAAATCTAGCATCACTACTATTTTAGCCCATAAGGATGATAAAGGAAAGGGAGAACATCTGATAGCCTTCCACTCCCAAACCTTAAAGGATTATGAGATGAACTATAACTTCATCTAAAGGAAAGTGTTCACCATCATTAAGGGGCTTAAAAAGTTTTGACACCTTATATCTTTCAACAAGGTGGTTATATATGTTGCACATTCCACTGTGCACAAGTACAATATGGAAGGAGAAATCACTAAAAAAAGGGCCAACTAGATAACTAAGATCCTTGAAAATGACATTGAGGTCAGGCCCACAAATATCATGCAAGGAAGAGGGTTTTTTGAGTATTTTTCATGTGACAAAGAAGTGGCAATTGAGGAAGAACAACCAAAGCTAGTTCTACTAAATTTATCTAAGTTTTAAGGTCACTAGTTGATAGATAGAATGAGGTTTATGCAAACAAGAAAATATCTGTCAAGACTCCCTTCTCAGAAGAAAATATTTTATGGATTTCAAAACAAGGGATATGTACTTATTGAAGGAGTCCTTTTCAAAAGGAACTTCAATGGTGTTATTTTTGGTTCATCACCTCAGAGTAGGCACAAAAAATTCTAGACATATTTCATAGCAGTCTTGTAGGTAGACATTTCTCTGCAAAGACCACTTCCATTAAAATTATGTGTACTGGGTATTTTTGGGCTACACTTTTCAATGAATCACAATCTCTGTTTAAATCCAGCAAAGAATTCCAATTCTTCACAGGAAGGAGGAAGAAGTCAGAAATTCCTTTAAAGTTGATAGTGGCTGAAGAAGCCTTTGCATAGTGGAGATTGGATTTCATTGGGATGATTAATCCCATCTCCAGTGTCAAACATAAGTGGATTCTCATGGCCATAGATTGTTTCACCTAATGGGCTAAGGCCATGCCCTTGAAGAATGTGATTGAGGCAGAGATTGTGAATTTCCTCAAGGAATTGGTAGCAAGGTTCAGCCCACCAAAGACCATCATTTTAGACAATGCAAAAGCCTTCCTAGGTTCGAAGGTATGTAAAATTGCACTTAAGCATGGCATATTCTTAAAGACATCTTTGAATTATTACCCATAGGGGAATGGTCTAGCTAAGTCGACTAATAAAAATTTAGTCTAACTCATCAAAAGAATTGGGTTGGAGCATCAAAGAGAGTGGCATCAGAACCTCAAAGTAGCACTTTGGGCAGAATGAATAACCCCCAATCAAGTATTAAATACTTTTCCATACAATCTAGTATACGGGAAGGAATCACTATTGCTTATATCTATGGAAATTCCTACATTATAATTACTCAAGTCTCTAGAGGTTGAACAAAGTGGAGCCATGAAGGTCTGGTTGGTTGATTTGTTGGAAGTACAAGAGAAAAGAGAAAAATACTTGATGGCCATGTGTAACCGTCAACAAGTGGTTAAGAAGTGGTTTGATAAGAAAACCTCTGACCAGGGTCTTAAATACAGAGTCTTAGTTCTGAAATTCAATGAAAGAGTCGAAAAGCTTGGCCAACATGACAAATTTGATAGTCTATGGGAAGGCCCTTTTTGAATTATTCAATACAAGCAACATAATACATTTAAACTAGAAAATATGGAAAAATAAGCATTGGGAATTCTTGTTAATGGAATTCACCTGAAATTATTTAATTAGCTTTATTAATCATTTTATCAGTGTAAATATGTAATTATGTAAATATATTTTGGGTGTTTTGTTTGGATGAGTCTTTATTAAATAGAACCCATGATAGGTGAAGAAAAGAAAGCAAAAGAGACAAAAATTTGACAAAAGAGCTATATATTCATTATATGGTAATATATACTTTACGATATTACAATTTGAAATGGCTCTTGGGCCATACTTTTTGAGTATATATATATTAAAAGCTTTCAGATAAATATACACAAAAATAGAGGAGGAAAGAGTTCATTCTTCAATTGGGGCAACATCACCATCAACAGCAGTAGGTTCAACAGGAACAACATTAGGAACAACAATAGGAACAACAACAGGGGCAGCAGGAGCATCAATGGCATTAATAGCAAGTGGAGGAGGAAAAAATAGGTTTCTAAAGTTATTATACCACTCCATGTCATAGAAAAGCACTATGTTGTAGCATCTCAATAAGAAGTGGTAGGCACATGAAAGCCTTTAGTAATGTTCTCCAATAGTCATAATGAGAAATCCGCTCAAGAGTGGTACCCAGGGCACCACTACATCCTCTTCAATATGCCGACAGAGATCACTTGTCATTGGAATTCCAAGGCCATATATTGCATTCTTCACAACTTCACCAAGGCCTTTGAGGTAGCACTTTGGGAAGATTTCCATGGTAAGCCTTAGTATCATTGCCTTCAGTACCTGAATATCAAGCAAAGATGCAACAAAATGAGAATATATATCAGTGTTCACACGATGCTTGTCCTCATACTCTATACAGTCCCTCCCCAGTACACATTTAATGACAATTATGGCCAAATAATGTTTATTCCTGGTCATGCATTTTAGATGCCTAATGGAAATTTCCCCAAGGAAGGCTGCCTGTGACCTATTGTTGATTAGCCTAATGGGAGTATTCATTGTGTCTATCTATAAACCCAATTTCCAAGTGTAAATTTTGTTGTTGTCCTTAGGTCTATTTATAGACGTAGCTAGTGTACAATGTGTGTGATAAGCATGATGTTGATTGAAGAGAAAACTCAAAAATCCCACTAGGTTGTGTTTGTTGTGTACGAATTGTTGTGTGCAAATTAAGAAGATATAATTAATTAGCTAAAACTGGTGGAAGGTGCAAGTGATAGTCTACATGGTCAAGTGCTAAGTGTCACATTGTGGATTCTTTTAGTCTCCATAGATGAAATCAAATATTTTTGTGTAATTATTACACGCTCTTGCTTAATCATTATTCTAAATTTATTAATTGAAAAAGCATGTGAAAGGTTTTGTACGTGTTTAATTTGTGGCTCAACTTCCTAAGGGATGGTGTCATAAGATATAATGACTAATTTTCATTATGAATTGTTGTTTTTTCAAAAGAGTGGGAATTCATTTTGTATGCACAAAAGAGTTAGTGGTGTGTGCCAAATTTATTGCTTGAAACAACTATTATCTCCAACTCCAGTTCGAGAAAAGGCTAGTGTTGCATACAAACAAACAACATTGTGAAGAGTTTTGAGTGCATAGTTTGCTATGAAAGATCCCAAGTGAGATTTGTAGAGAAGTTGAGTGTTCACAAAATTCTACAGAATATTGTGATGGAGGCACAAGGAGAGGCAGTTGAAAGCTTATTTGACGCCATCCTGGTAGCGCTAGTGGAAATTTTTTTCAATAACATCTCTTATGCTTCACCTGAGATGCTAGAAAAGCCAAAGTGGCCTCACACACAGGCCATGCAGAAGACAAACCATAGGATCAAAGCCCAAATAGTGTAAAATTGGGACAACATTCATTATCCTAAACTCAAAACAAACCCTGAGTGTTAGGGAAGCAACTCGTAAGAGGATGAAAAAGACTAATAACCATGATTATTTGGCATACAAGTTATAGTTCTATTGTCTTCCACAGTATATGGTTCCTATTGTACACTACTGCCCAGAACTAGTTCATAAATGTGCCCAAAATTTCAATACAAATATAGGAGCCATAGAAGGCAAGAAAATTAGGATGGTATTCAATGTTGAAGTTATTAGGGATATGTTATGCATCCCTATAGGAAGGGGATAGGTGCGCTGGAGAAATTCACTAAAAGCAGCTTGAAAACTCTCTAGAAAACTAGAAAACATGCTCTAAGCTTTTATAATCAAGAAACAAAATGAGCCAAGGATGATAATTTCCCACCAGAGTTTCTGGTTGGGCACAATGTTTTCAACTTATACCTATAGGATGTCTTTTCTATGTTGGCTTTTGTTTGTGGCATAGATAGTGATAGCGATGTTCAAGAGTTTTAAATGGGTTTGGGGTTTCAATTAAGAAGATTACATTCTTTATTCTGGTATGACTTCGTAGAGATCATTGTTCGGGAGATGCTGAACCAATTCAAGGAATATCACACACAATATAGGTTCAAGTTTTCTTCTTTCCTTGCTCACATGTTTTTGCACCAAAACCTTGATTTCTTTAGAAACTGTATGGGTTTGTCTATCTTTGATGAAAATGGAGCAAGGAAGATGGTTTCTACATGGACTCCTCTCCTTTCTATAACTCATGATTACTATGCATTTTCCAATTTTTTCTAAGTCCAATATTGTAAGATTTTAATAAGGAGGGTGAGGATGGCTATTATCGATTCAATGTCGAGCAATTTTGGTGGATGCAAGATTTTGTTCCTCCTTGCGACTGGTTCTTTGGGGAGGATTTTTCATTTGTTAGGTTGCATGGTTTTACTAAGGAACCATTCCATCTCTTGGTCTACATCACAAATAGGGTGTTGGCCCTTGAGGTATTTTGGTAACTAACAATTATAGACATCAAGTTTTATGGGGGGAAGCAAGCGAAAGGTTTCTTCAAATGCCCCTTAAGCTTTGGTATGGTAACAATAGTAAAGAAGCAGACACATGGTCTGCTAGCTATGAAGCTTGCTCATTTTGGGCTAGTATTAATTTGTGATAAATGGGATTATAATCTTGATAATGACTTGGCAGATATGAATGCTAAAGTGACTCACAACTGCCAACCCTACTGGGAAGCTCGGTGGAGTCTGAAGTCAGGGGACATGAATCTCTTTATAGACCTGGCCTACATTCCCATTGATGATAAAGATGCCACCATGGTTATCTTTCTATTTTCCTTTGGCCATACCCAGTGACAAGTGTAAAATTGGGGCCACCCTTCATAATCAATTGGCCAAGAAATACCAGTGGAGTGAGGAAAATATTTCCCAATTCTAGATTTATCATCAAGAGACCAGATGCCTTAATGTCATGTTCTAGGAACCTAACATGGATGAAAAATTTGATGATCTATAGAATAGAGAACATGATGATACTGATGCAAGCAGGGATGAGGATGTAGACCTAGAGGAAGTGACTATAATAATGAAAAGAAAAGAGGCATAGAAATCCCCAGTACAGAAAGGTAGAGAAGTAATAACTCAGCCCGGTGGAGCTCAACTGAGCACACAAGTGATTGCATCCCATTTGGTGGCTGGGATACCACATACATGGGCTACAAAAGGACCTCGAGCATCCCAACAATCTCAAGAGGTCATAGAGGTGGACAATTCTCCACCTGAGAAGAGGTTGCGCACCAATGCAACTCCTGGGGAAAGCTCGCAAGTACTTGCAACAAGCCAAGGATGAAATCCTCAACAACTCAAGTATCTTTCTCTCCCTCTCTTCTCGATACTTAGTATTTGGTTAACCCTATTACATCCATGTCCCTAGTTACTTCCAGTGTCACCCTTTCATTTTTTGCTTCCCAACCCGTGGGAGGTTTCCCTCAATCTGCCTTCTCTCAAACCAGACAAACAACTTTTACTCCCCTGCGGTTTGTTCCAGTTTCTATTGGGGCCCAATCTGAACCCGCCATTGCTAACCCATTTTCTTTCATTGCGTCAAATTTGACTCAACTTTCTCAACAGATAGTAACCTTTGCATCTCCGCTACTACCACCACTCCCTATGATTCCTTCCACCACTTTCCCAACTAGACCCTGGAATAACATTCCCCCTTTCTCCCCATTAATGGTCGCTCTTCCAAAGAAAACATCATACGAGACTACAATGATTTCATTTCCTTTTCCTCTTCCTCCCATTGCAGCCTTTGTTGGTGAACTGATTAGGTCACTACCAAAATTTATTGGGTAGGATATTAGGACTAAGGGAGCATGGGCTATAAGAACCTAGAAGAGAAAATAAAATGATGCAATAAATCCTATCGAGCCATGTGTGCAAACCCTTTTTAATGAAGTTCAGGTGTTGTTAACATTTGTAACCATGAATCCTAACATCACCAAACCACAAGGATAGATGCAACTTGAGGATTATACAATCCATGTTGTAGGGATCGACCTAAATGCAACCCGACCACAAGATAAAGTTGAGCTAATGGAGGAGACTCAATGGGTGGTGACTACTGACTTTTTAAAGCATAGTCATCAACTGAAAAAGAGGGAAGAGGAGCTCAAGAACATTAAGGAAAGAGTAGAGATCCTACAGAAAAGGGAAAAGGCTAAGGATGCTAAAATTACATGCTTGTTTCAACAAGCGAAGGTAGAAAAGGCCAAACTCTAGGAGGAACTTGCAAAGTTCCAGTCCTAGGATCCCAACTTGGTGGAAACAAAGATTTTGGTTGCCTTAATGCTATATGCCCCTTCTAGGGTTTTTCACCTAAAATAAGATATGATTAGGGCCCAAAATACAATTTTCACACTTAAAGAGGGATATGATATAGATGCAAAATGCCTAAATTATGTAGGTTAAATGCAAAGAACTAAAAGATACTATTGATTATGTATGCAAAACTAAGAAATAAGAAGTGTTTGAAAACATAGTGTTGTTTACAAAAGACCTAAAAAGATGAACAAAAATTCAAATAGAACCAAATAGAAAGTTGTAACATAGAATGTGTGCACCTATAAGCCTGATGAAGATTGGAAAATACTCTGAAAATCAAGAAATGTCAACTTTTTGGCTAACTAGGACTCATTCACCACCCTAGGCGAATCAGTCCTAGGTCAGGGTTTTTGCCCATAAACTAGTTTCTGCCAAATGGGTACTAGAATTTGCATTCAGCTCTAGCAGGAACCTCCAGTGGGACTCATTCACCATCCATGGTGAATCAATCCTTTTTTTTATTTTCTGCAAATTCAAGTTTCAGACCTGTAATTTGTCACCTACATAGCATTTCTTGACAAAAACCCGGATCTAAATCTCTGAAAAAACACCTTAAATCTAAAGATAGAGAGAAAATGGAAGATGGAATCACTTTGAAAACAAGGCATAAGGTGTGATTTGATGGCTAGTTGCATCTCCGCAACCTAAATTTCTCCATGATTCTCCCTAGGCATCCATGATCAACCCTTTGCAATGTGAGATCTTGAACAAAAAGTGAGCTTGAAGACCTATAAAAACCCTAGTTTATTGACCTAAAGTTTCAAATTTGTTGTAGAAATGATATTGAATCTTCTTTTGTAAGACTCTTTGCTCTTGACTCTTGATTTTTCTTTGTAAAAATGACTAGGAGATGTGAAAAATGACCTAAAAACACATATTTATAAGCAACAATACCTAAGTGCTCGTTATTAAGACCTGAGAGGCCGAAATCCACTAAAACTTTGAATTAAGTCAGTGAGTTTCTCGCTTAAAAATGGAAATTCCCCCTAAAGGGACTCATTCGCCACCCTTGGTGAATGGGTCCCACCAGAGGAGACTCATTCACCCAAGGTGGAAAATGGGTCCCACATGAGGTTTTTAGAGGTGGGTTTTTAAGATATGGATGAATTAAGTGTTTTTTTCTAGGATTTATATAATTTTTTATTGAAACGGGCTTCTAGATCAAAAATAATGACATTAGGGGTCTATAAATGCAGTTTTTAAGAGGTGATTGGTGCAAGGGTGTCTAAAATAGAACAAAGTTAGGCCATAGATTGTACTTTCTACAAAGGAGTATAATTTCCATGTCCATATTTAGCCCCCACTTTAGCACCCATATGAATCTACGTGCATATGTAAGCTAAAGAACTCCAAACAATACACTTTATTGCACAAAAGGATACTCATTCAAAAGATGGGAGAATGAAGCCCCCAGTGTAGTTATCTGCACAACTACAACATTAGGAACTACATCCTACAACACAAATTCATTAGTTGTCCAAAAATACTTTTATCTAACTTCTAGAAATCAAATTTGAGGGTAGATGTATGCCCCCCTTGATTCCACTTGCTTTACAAAGGTGGAATCAAGGTAGCAATCTAGCCACACCGAATAAGAAGCATCATACCATAGGGAATTTTCAAGTACCATACCACATAACAATAGATAATTGATGATGTTGAGTGCATAATCATGATTCCAACACATCAAACGGTGTTGAAATTGGAGTTCCCTAGCTCCAGTTATGTTGTTTCAAAGAAAAAGGTACCTTATTAACTCTTAATAGAAAATAACCCTGTTTTAATGCATAAGAGTAAAAGTGATGAAAATAGGTTAAAAGAGGTAAAGGAGAGTAAATGGTCACTTACTATTGTATTTTACCTTCTTGTAGCTTGAGAGTGATGAGTGAGATGAGAAGATGTTGAGTAGACAGGGTTACACGCCTTCACAACTAGATGAGCTTCGAGAGAAGGTGGCATGCAGTGAGCTTTATCATGAGGTGAGTTGATTCTAAAACTTTCACTTAGGTATTTTGCAATGATCTAATGATTTTTAATGCATTTATAGGTTAATTGAGGACCTTGGAATTTTTTTTTGCAAAGTGTCCCATTTGTTCACAAAGTGTCCCTTTTGTTCTCAAAGTGTCCTGTTTCTTTGCAAAGTGTCCCATTTCTTCATGAAGTGTCCCAAAAGGGTTCTAAAGTGTCTAGGGAATTTATGAAAGCACACTAGGTGGAATTTAGCACACTTTCATGATGAATAATGTAAAAATTAAAGATTTTAGATTAATTTTTAGAGCATATTATTGTGATTTTGATAGGTACTCACCCAATCACAATAGTGGCTAGGGGAGATAGATAAGTTTTCTTAGAGATCTAGCTCTAGCACTATCAACGGAGGATACATAGCATCTTCAGGTAGTAGGAATCTATTGGGCATACCCAATGCCACTTATGAGATACCACGATGCCATTTTGATGGCCCTATGCAAGCGTTGGGACGCTAACACATGTACATTTCACCTCCCGACCAAGGAGACGACCATCACCTTAAAGGATGTACACCAGATTCTTTGAGTTCCTATTTGAAGAGAACATGTATATTTCTGAGGAGATCGGTTATTCCAGTAGGAGGAAATGTAATACTTCCTTGATGGAACTTTTCATGATGAGCACGTGAGAGCACAAATCGAGCTTCTTATACTGCTATATTCGTGTGCCCCCATAGTGAGACAGATTATGATGCACATGGTGGCACTGGTACTTAATTCAGATGGATGAGTGGCACACCTAGATGCAAGACTGGTTCACTTGATTTGTGGGATGCTAGAACATAGGATGGTCTATGCTTGGGTATGTTGCATCCTGGTGCATCTTTATTATGATCCGGGTCAAAAAATAATAATTGGAAGATAGACAATATGGTGCACTGCACACTTCTATAGGTGTGGTGCCTCGAGCATACTACATGCATCAGACCTATCAGTTTCCCATCTGCTATAGCCGTAGGATATCCATGAGCCTTCAACTATCCTCTATGATGCTACAGTGGCCAGATCCCATAGGGCAACTGAGGAGGATGCAAATGGACAAATTTTTGGCTAGTCAGCATGACTATCTAGTACGTCCTTTCTATTATGGTCCTAGTCATGCAACAGTTTGGGTAGGTGTAGAAACCATCAAGGGCGTTCCCCTTCATCAAGAGATCAATGCAGAGTGTCTAAAGGCTAGGTGATACCATCTGGATCACTATAGACCATGTTTTCCAGAGTGACTCTGAGGATTCAAATCATGATGGGCCACCAGTCTCTGACATTGATGACATTGGTAGCATAGATGGGCATGAGGAGTGGTGGTCAGCGACATGACCAGCTCTTGTATTTCCAATGGATGTCCCTATAAGTGATGTAAGACCAACACTAGATGAGGGAGATGAGGTAGAGGATAGGGCCAATGATGTATGATATAGGGTTGTAGATATATTTACTGATGTTATAGGTGATGAGTATGATTTAGATGTTGATCCTAACTATGAGGGACAGGATGGAGGAGAGGAGGAGGAGGAGGAGGAGTATGAGAAGGAGCCACCCCTGAGCAAGGGTGATGAGGCAGTAGCTGAGGATCGGTATGAGCAGGGAGAGTCTTCACACAATTGTGTGACCATTTCACATGCAATAGCTATATAGGTGATAATATTTAATTTTATGCATGTACTTTAGTGTTTATGCAATATATACATCATGATGATGTTTACTGATTGTGTATTGTTTCTACCTTGTAGGAGTGATGAGAGACTATTGAGAATTCTATTGTCAGGTTGCCACAGAGATAGTACTTGCATCCATCGAAGAGGAGGAGATGGACCTTGATTACATGCCCCCACCAATTGTGGAGGAGGAGCCAGAGGCACTCAAACCTTTCGCAAGACTACAAGAAGCATATGATAGTGTGAGGAGATTACTCCATCGAGCTGAGACCATAGGACAGTCATCCCAGACATTAGCAAAGGTGGAGAGACTTCATGGAGAGATATCACAACTACAGGTAGAGAGGGATCAAATAGCAGAGGAGCATCATGTGGCTCTTGGGAAAGTATAGAGTCTGTAGTTTGCACTTAGAGTTAGGGGTATGTGCAAGATCATCATGGAAAAAATAGGCCCTTAAGTGGCAAAAAATTCAGAAAAATCAAAGTTAGGCAACTTGACATAATTTTTTTAATAAGTTTTCTACATTATTTTAAAAATATGTAAGAATATAATTTGTAGCAAATTGAATGTAGTTTCTAAACTACTAGGTTTATTTAAAAAAGAAAAAATCTATTTGGTGAAAATTTGAAATTTCAATGCAGTAGTACTTAAATTTTAGGGAAAAAATAAGTAGGTGTCTTTCTAACCACCCTAACCACAATAAAATGATAATATTTTTTTATAAGATTTTAGATATAAGTAGAGCACTAATGTTCAGATGTGATGCATATTTTTTTTTAATTTTTTCAAGTAAATAATTAATTATGAATTCTTTTTTACAACTTTTAAAAAATATAAAAACTCGTATGTCTAACCACCTTAACTTGGTCAAAACTTCATGAAATTCTTTTTTTTTTAATCCTATAGTCTGTGAAGTATAGAATGTGACCCATGTTTCGAATTCAAAAAATGTGATACCATTTGAAAGCTATAGATATTTTTTGATCAGCCTATCAATTAGGACTTTAGTCGTAATTCAAATACAAAATGAATAATAATTGTATATTAAATTCAAAGTAAAGCATACTTTATATTGATGGAAAGCTAAGAATATCCTTTAAAAACCCTTTTCCTTTCATCAATTTTGGGTAAAACAAATTTGTTAGCCACATACCCTATACATACCCATAATATCACCACTTTTTGGCCCATCATGATCCTGCACATACCCTTAGTGGATCATGATCATGATCAAACACAACCATCTCATGATGTCTAGGTACCGAATCATGAGCATGAGATCCCAAGGGGTCTAGTTCTCATAGACCTTAGTGATGTTGTATATTATGACAAGATGTACATAAATATATATATGAGCGTTTGATGTTTTGCAATATGTTGTAATGTATTTGAATGTTAAATGGCAATGTGATTAATTAAATAACTTGTTGTAAAGTTATTTAATTAATGTCTACATGATTTAACAGAATTGATGTTATCTAATGTAAAATATATTTCAGTTTCACTTTAGATACAACATTATTATTTGAAGGAGGGTATATTAAATTATATACACCTATAATTGATACAAGGATCAAACTTAACATAACACGAGGGTGAATAGTATAAAATCTAAAGTAATTATAAAAATAACTTAAATAATTACCCTACTGTTCAAGACAAACACATGATTATTTGTTGAGAATGAATCAATGTGAAAGTATTTAGAATGTAACTAAATAGCTTTAGACAACACTGCTTTTTAATTCATACTCTTTAGGAGGACTAGAGGTAATATTGTCATAGATGTGTGGCATTAATGGGTTCCTTAAGGGGTGTGCCATCTAATTTTGTTAACATATATGCACCAGACCCAAAAGCTTTGTCAACGATGTAAGGTCCTAACCAATTAGAACTGAATTTGTTGCATTCATTTGGGTTTGCATTCACACTATGTTGATTAGCAAAGAGAACTAAGTCACCCTTTTCAAAAAATTGAGGGATAACATTAATGTTGTAATGGTTATATTTATTTTTGTAATAAGCTTGAAGATGTTTGAGAGTGTTAATGCACTGTTCATCGAGCATCTCAAGTTGATGTAATCATTGTTTCTTATAATGTGGTTCATCAACAAGTCCTTGAAGAGTGATTCTTATTGTAGGGATTTCTAACTCTAAGGGAATTATTGCTTCACTACCATAGACCAAATTATAAGGTGTGGTCCTTGTGGAAGATTGAACACTTGTACGATAAGCCCAAAGTGCATAATGCAATTGTGTGTGTCAATCCCTATGATTTTTGTTAACAATTTTCTTCAAGATCTATTCAAGAACTTTGTTAGTTGATTTAGCTTGACCATTGGATTATGGGGAATAAGGTGTCAAAAAATTATGTTGGATATTAAAGGTCTCCAAAAATTTCTTCACTTCATTATTCTTAAATGGTGTACCATTAACAGACACTAATGCAGAAGGAATTCCAAAGTGAGCAATAATGTGTTCTAGAATGAAATGACATATTAACTCAGCTATGGTAGATCAGAGAGGAATAACTTCTACCCATTTTGTGAAATAATCCATTGTAGTGATAATAAAGGTATGTCTAGCGGAAGAGGGAGGTGGAATTTTTCCTATAATGTCCAATCCCAAAACCGCGAAGGGCCATATCGAAAGTTGAGTTTAAATTTCACTAGTAGGAGCATAATGCAAATTACTATGTTCTTGAAATTTATGATATTTGTGAACGTAGTCAAAGCAATCACGCTCCATGTTGAGCCAATAATACCCAATATGTATAAGTTTTTGAACCAATGTTTTCCCTCCAAAATCCCCACCACAAGCACCCTCATGAGCTTGGTGAAGTGCTTCAAGTATCTCAGATTTTTTTAAGCATCGAAGTAAGATGCCATTGAATGATTTTCAATATAGCACATCAGCAAGTATGACATATTTAGATGAAAGCTTCTGTATACGAGCATAGAGGTTTTTAGTTGTTGGCTCGGGAAATGTACCATTTTTCAAATAGTTGAATATGGCATCATACCATTCACTCGAGTTTTCCTCATCTATTGTTAAAACCTCACTTGTGTGGTTGTCAATTGAGGGTTTTATAATAGGGTGGATAGTGAATGTGAAATATTTTAAAGAATCTTGAGGGGAGATAAGAGAAGCAGCATTGGCCATTGCATCCACAAGTCGTTTATCTTTTCGTGGGATGTTATCAATTGTAAATGTCTGAGACTTCTCTAACAAGTGCATGATAAGATCTTTGTATTTGGATAATTTGACATTTTTAGCTTGCTATGTCCCACTAATTTGTTTTATTACAAATTGCAAGTCACCAAAGATCTTAATGTCCTTAACACCCATGACTAAAGCAACATGTAACCCAACAATTAATGTCTCATATTCGGCTATGTCATTGGTACATAGGAAATTTAATTGATATGACAAGGGAATAGGCTTTCCTATAGGTGGGATTAATATAACCCCAGCACTAGAGCCTATTCTACACTTAGAACCATCAAAATAAAGTTCCCATATGTTAGTGGCAAGTGGTAACACGCTATCATTAGGAAAAGAGTGATTTCCAGGTAACACGAGGAGTGTCAGCTAAGTGGCTAGTCAAGGCTTGGCCTTTGAGTTCTTTTTGTGAAAAAAACTTAAGGTCAAACTCTATCAACAACATTACCCATTTAGCAAGACATCTTGATACTATTTTATTGAAGAGGTGTTTGATAGGATCAAATTTTCTCATGACTTGTATTTTAGCATTTAGTGAATAATGTCATAACTTACTAGTAGTGAATGCAAGAGCCAAACAATTTTTTTTGATTTGTGTGTATCGGGTTTCATAATCGATTAAGGTTCAACTAATGTAATAAATAGGATGTTCATTTCCATTATCATCTTGTTGAGCCAACTATGCTGCTAGAGCATGGGTTGATGCAACTATGTAAAGGATAAATGGTTTGTTTGGCATGACAAGTTGTAAAATGGGTGGAGTTACAAGGTATTCCATCAAACTCTCAATGGCCTGTTTACAATCCTCACTCCAAGAAAATGTGCATCATTCTTGAGGAGATGTGTGAAAAGTAAAGTTCTATCAGCTAATGAGGTGGCAAAATGACGAATAGCTTGAATTCATCCTTATAACATGTGCAATTCAGAAATATTTCAAGGAGGTGGCATGTTGATTATAGCATCAATTTTATTGGTGTCCACCTCAATGCCTCTGTGAGATATGATGAACCCTAAGAGTGTACCACTATCTACTCTAAAGACACCTTTTTGGATTGAGTCTCATTTTATATTTACACATGCATTCAAATATTTATTGAAGAACATTCACATTGTCTTGTCTTGTTAAGGATTTGGAAAGGATGTCATCAACATAATCTTCCAATATTTTATGTATATAATCATGGAATATCAATTTCATTGCTCTTTGATATGTGGCGCTTGCATTCTTTAATCCCAAAGGCATCATGAACCAACAAGGCGTTCCCCAAATAGTTGTGAATGTTGTCTTGTATTGATCTTGTGGGTTTATGAAGATTTGATTATAACCAGAAAATCCATCCATGAATGAAAACAAAGCATGTCTAGTAGTTGAATCCATGATCATGTCTATATTAGGAAGCAAAAAATCATCTTTTAAGGAAGCTTTATTCAAGTCCTAAATTTTTGTGCATATCCTAATACGATTGTTAGGTTTAGCAACTGCGACAATGTTTGAGATCCAAGGAGAATAATCAATAGGGTGAATAAAACCTGCATCAAGGAGTTTTTCAAGTTCTCCTTTAACATGCAAGGCTATCTTAGGATTCATTTTATGTATCTTTTTTCAAACAGGCTTAGAATTTTCAGCAAGAAAAATGTTATGCATGACTATTTTCAGGTCTATTCTTGGCATATTGAAATATTTCCAAGCAATTTTTTTAGGAAAATCATCAAATAAAGTTGTAGTGTCCTCTTGTTCTTCATCATCAAGGCACTTCCCAATCTTAATATTTTTTTCTTTATCATCAATATCCATTAGTACATCAATTGTATCTCCTAAGGGGAGTGCATTAGACTTAGGAAGTTTAGGATCGTATGGTTATTAGTGAATATCACTACCTTTTTGCTTAGTACTTATCATGGCACAAGTAACCCATTTCATGGGAGTAGTAGAGGGTGTGTTATCATAAAATATGAGCATTTTTTTTAAAGCTTCATCACTTTCAACATACTCCCATGATGGTGGTAAGTTCATATCAAGCAATTCAAGGTGTTGGATTGTGAAATTGTTTCTTGATTGAAATGTAATAGTGTTGATATTCAAAGATGGTCTTTGAGTGGCTTTTGTCATATAGAAAAAGAATACCCCAACCCAATTTTTGTCTCTTCTGTATTAGGTTCTATAGGAACACGAATATCTTGTTTATTCTTTCCACATCCTTTTCCAGTATATCCCAATTTTTTCACAAGTTCATAGCCTTTTTCGTAAAGTATTTCCATTTTCTTTGGATTAGGAGGTTATTGATAATCTATCTCATAAAAATTGGTTGTGTACGTTGTAGTTTCTACTAGATTAGAAGAGGTAGATGTTGGAGAAGATTTTTCCAAATTCTAAGTTGACATGATGGTTGGTTGTTCTTTTTTTTCATCCTCTTTCCGTGTGATTATGTATTCATCCATGAATGAAGGTGTGAATTCTAAGGTACCCCAATTGTCACCTAATAATTTAGAAACAGAGTCTGCATCTTGTTTATCATTCTGGAGAAGTTCCATGTGAGATGTCAAAATTAAGGTGTTTAGAGGACTCGTTCCTTTTTCAAGTTGTAAGCAACTTTCAGGCTCATGGTCTATTGCAACTTGATAAATTCTGTTGTTATAGATATATTTCATTACTCGATGGAGGGTCGAAGGTACTGCATGCATCTCATGAATACATGGCCTTCCCAAAAGAAGATTGTATGCAAGATCATAGGGCATGACATGAATAGGAGTTTGCAAGGTAACTACACCGATTGTGATAGGTAAAGTGATTACACCGAGCGATTGTTTTGTAGTATTGTCAAATCCCCTAATAGATAAAGAATCAGGTTTGATTTGTGATTTATCTATATGTAGCTTATCGAGGAGTTTTACACTGCACACATTAAGGGCAGAACCATTATCAATAAGGTTTCATTTGATGCTTGTTGTATTATATTGAGAAATTATCATAAAGGCTTCATTTTGCTTCCTTAATTCTAATGGAGGGAGCTCATGCTGATGAAAGGTAATGTCTACACTCATTGTATTTATTCATTGCATAAGAGTTGCCACATTAGTTGTGTTAGTACTAGGAGGAACCACTATTTGTTGTAATTTTGTTTGGAGGAGAGAATGATAGCTTGAGGAATTTTGAAGAAGATCCCAAAGAGAGATTTTGGCTGGAGTTCTCTTAAGTTGCTCAATAATATCATACTCTCATAATCGGGGAGCACTAGGCAGTGTGGTATTGGGAAAAGGTAAGGAGGTAGGGGTTGGTTGTGGTGGTTGCAGATTATTTCAATTATAGTGTGTGTGGGAAACAACATCGTGTATAGGTGGGTAAAGGGTGAACTCAAGTTTAGGTGGGGTGTGAGGTTGAGGTGAAGGGGGATAAAGAGCAAGTTGAGGTTGAATGACATTGACATCTTGTGTTTTAGGTTTCTCACAACAAACCTTAGTTGATGACGTAGGTGAGATGAAGTCCTAAAGGGCTTCATTTAACATGTCAAATTCATCATGACGAAAAGGTTTGAGAGGTAAGTTATCATCAATTGGTTTAGGCTTCTCATGGCAAACTTTAGAGGATGAAATGAGTGAGAGGAAGTCTTGAAGGACTTCATCTAACTTGTCTACATCATCACTACTAAGAGGCTTGGATGAGATGGTTTTTCAAAGTTGAAAAATTTTGTGGAGGGGTTGGTTTGATGTTTGTGGTTGTTTGTTTTTATTTACTGATGAATCTGATCTAAAAGAACTATGAACTAATGCTGAAAATGAAACTTTCAAAAATCTAATGCTATCTATGAATTCCATCAAAGAAAATGATGCTTATGCCAATGTTTTAGATATAATAGAAAATATCTGAACTAAAACAGAAAAGGAACTGTGGAAAATTGAAAAGTGTAAAACAAGAACATGAATTCTAGAAATAATGATGCAAAAAGTGCATTGGGACTGATTTTCCCAAGGTGGTGAATGAGTACTACGTGATATTTTTAAGTTTTTTCTAATTTTTTTGAGTTTTTTTCTATGTGTTTAGGTCTGAACAATGCAAACAAGTAATGTAAATGTAGAAATTTGTGATGATTTGATAAAATGAAATGCAATAATGACCTCTAAATGATAGTTTCACTAATGCAATTTTGGTAAGCCCTAGGATGCAAAAACAATGCAAAAGCCAATGATATGAATCCTAGGATGTAAATGTAGATGTAAATCAAAAAGATTATGTTCAATATGCAGGTTCACCAAAATGGAAACAAATATTTTGGTTACCTTAATGCTATATGCTCCTTGTAGGGGTTTTCACCTAAAAGGAGATGTGATTAGGGCCCAAAATGCAATGTTCGCACTCAAAGAGGGATATGATATAGATGTAATATGCCTAAATGAATTAAGTTAAATGCAAAGAACTGAAAAATACCAGGGATAACTTTAAGAAACCCCCCCTTGACAAAGGTGTAAAATCCTAGCGAATCTTAATGAATAATTGGAAAAAATAATAATCACAATGGCGAATCTCTCCTTTAAAAATTTGCATAGTTGGTCAGTGCAATTCCCCCATATTTTCTTTTGTTTTTTGTAATATTGAAGTAGGGGCTTGGGGGTTGCAACCACCGACGGGGTCAAGGGGCATCCCCTTGTAGGGGTCAAGGGGGCAGATCCCCCTTGTGGGGGTTGAGGGGGCAATGCCCCCTCACGAGGTTTGGGGACAGCAGCCCCAATGCACTCCTGTCATGATATAGGAAAGGTCGAGGGGTAGAGACCCTGGCCACCAAGCATAAATTCACTATAAAAAATGCATTGGAGCACACACAGATTAAGTAATTTTTTAAATTCTCACTTTAAAAAAAATACTATATGAAAAGTGAAATTATTACCATCGATTAGCTTTTTCATCAGATGGCTACAGGTTTATTCTGTGACCTATATGCACATTCCTTTTAAAAGGCTTGTTGAGGTGCAAAATTTCTTTTGGGCTGCACGATTAAATCTAATTATGTGGCCTAAACCAAATTTTGGGCCCAACAAGCCTTTTAAAGTGCACTTACATATAAGTCACAAAATCAACCTGTAGCCATCCGATTAAAAAGCTAATCGATGGAAATAAATAAAATCCCTATTCAAGGCTAAAATATCCCTAAAATGAAATGGAAATTTATTATTAGTGGTGTTATTGCCCCAAAATTAATGGTAAGAATATAATATTACTGGTGAATATAATTAATATTTTTAATTACAATATAAACTACTCGCAAATCAGTTCCAATGATGCATCGTTTATAAAATAATGCATAGGCGAATTAATCGAGATGAAATTATTTTTTTGTAAAAACATGGTGATTTAGCATCCTTTTTAGCTTTTACTATTCACCATTTCTGGAGGTCTCAATTTTGATTATTCACCAATTGGCGAAGATTCACCACTAAATTTTTCCATGAAAAATACTATTGATTATCTATGCAAAACTAAGAAATAAGAAGTGTTTCAAAATAGAGTGTTATTTGCAAAAGACCTAAAAAGATGAACAAAAATGCAAATAGAACCAAACAAAAAGATGTAACATAGAATTTTTTCACCGGTAAGCTTGATGAAGACTGGAAACTACTTTGAAAATTAGGAAATGTTGACTTTTTGGCTGACTAGTGTGTTGTAGAAAAAATGACCCTTTGCTTGACATGGGATTAATTCATGATAAATTGGCTTAATGAGGCCTTGATTCAGGTGTTGTGAGGAATTTTATGCATCCACACTAGATCTTGGACCCTTGCAAATTGAATAACATGCTTTTAACAATGTCTTGTAAAGGTTTTGTAAAGTGTTGTAAAGAACTTTCACACTTTTCTAGACTTAATAAACTAATTTCTCCCTAATTCAACATTATAAAATGTGTTTAATAACATTATTACATCAATCTAGAAGGTTTTTGAAATAAAATTAATGTTAAACTAGTGTTGTAATGTGTCTTGCACATTCACAATGGTTCTTCTACCTTCCTAGGCTATGTGGACCTCATTTTAGTGTTGTAAAGTATATTTAATCATACTTTCACATTGAATTTTGTGTGCCAAGCCCTATTTGACATTGACATCATCACTAATAGGCCCCTATTAGCCCATATTGTGCATCCTGAGGCATAATTTGATCAAATAACCAACATAATCATCATGTAAGCCTAATTTTCTTACTTCTCGACATTCCAGCTAGCAAAAATGGCCCTTGTGGGACTCATTTTCCATTAGTGGTGAATGAGTCCCATTTCAACCATTTTTTGGGGTTTTAAGCGGGAAAAATTAGGTTTTAAGTTTAATTTTTATCCATGTCGGCCTTAGGGATCCAATTAACAAGAAAATAAGGTGAATTTCCTATAAAAGTACCTCTCTTAATTCATTTTTACACCCACCAACTTAATTCACATCCATTCTTCAGTATTCTTCCACCAATCTTTCATCTCAAGTCAAGCAAGTTAGGGCTTTCACATTGCAAGTTATCAAGTTAGTTTCCTAAGACATTCAAGGGTTGATTCTTCATGTTTTACTATAGACTTTCAAAATCAACATCATGGTAAGGTAATCCATTCTATTATTGCATGCTTCATTCTATTCTTTCATCATTTTGGTTTAATTACCTAAACGGGGTTTGACCAAGGGAAATCCCCATGCCTTAACATTCAACATCTCTCCCTCTTGCATTGTGTGTTTATAGATTTAAGACTCTTGGAAGCTTAAAAATCATTGAAGATCAAGTTGCAAGGTTTCTTAAGTCTTCTTGTGATTCAACAAGTCAAAATATCAACAAAATCTCATTTTCAGACCCGTAAGTTAGAGTTTTAGAAGAGGACACATGTAGGGCATCAAAGTGCAGATCGAAAGCTTCATAATCCACCTTTGAAAATCCATAAATTTAAAAGTGGACTCATTCACCATGGGTGGAGAATGAGTCTCGTCCCAAGGTCAATTTTGGATTTTTACATTTTTAGATATGCGTTTGTCAAAAACGGGTTCTAGTATAGTTTGGAAAAACTGGGACTGATTCACACAGAATGGAAAATGAGTCCCTTTAGGCCTGGAAATCAACATTAGTAGTTTTTTAGAAGCAATTTATAGTCTCCTTCAAGCCTTCAGGTGCACACTTTCAATTTGATTCATTTCTGTTGCAGAACTTTTCTATTCATTGTTAGGTTATTTTGAGTCATAAAATCCAACATTTTTAGGAGTTTGGTATGCTTCCCTATATGGGGGCACCTCATTCCTCTTATTGCTATTGATTTTCACTCTAGCATGAATTTCATCAATCATTCCAACTCACCTTTGTCTCGCACTCAGTGGGGGCAAGGGGTTTAGCATGCCTTGTCCTCGTATGTCACTTGTGGTTGCCTCCTTTGGTTAGTCATTAACCTTTCATGAATACATAAGAGCAAGCTTGGGATGTGGATGACATGCCTTAATTTGGCTCACATGTGACATACTTCTCTTTTTCATGATGTAGATTATCAGAAACATATGACTTGGCATAGGGATTTTCCAATAAGCTTTCATGTCTCTCTTCTTCTACTTTAAAGCAAGTGCTCATAGTAAGGGTGCTCACAACTTCTTTAAAGTGGGGGGAATACATCACCATTCACATTTCATTGTGCAATTTCTTTCTTCTTGTGATGCATCCTTTTCGTGGTGGAGTCATTGGGCTTGATTCCCTCCAAGAGCGTGATACTTCTTTGGAATTTATCCTCTCTTGGAGACATTAAGAACAATGTTCCCTAAGATGAGACCTTGCACGAAAAAAGAAAAATCCCTTTGAACAATCCTTACACTATCTTGCATTAACAATGTCTATGAGTGTCAAGCATATGAAGTTTTGCTTACCTTATAGAGCTCAAAAACCATTTTCCTTTGTGGTGCCTTGTTAAAGTTATCAAGAGGTATAACTTTGATATGGTTGAGTGGGAAGCCCATCTAGCAGCATGACTTTTCCCCATACCCACCTTTTCTTTTTTTAGTGCATACCAACTAGTGCATGCATTTCACCTTTTTGGGATTTCTCACCCCATGGATGATCAGAAGTTTTGTGGCCCCAGAATGAGTATGTTGTGGCCATCTCACCTTGTAGATGACTTGAAGTTTTGTGGCCCCAAAGTGAGTATACTTTTTGGTCTTTCTCACCTGACAGATAGCCAAGAGTTCCATTACTCTAGAGTGAGTACACATTTCCTTTCTAAAACAAACAACCTAGATCTGATCCACAACTAGTTGGACAAATGGTCAAAGCTTGATCCACATTTTCATTTTCATCTTTCTCTTTCTTTACATTGCATGATTTTGTATCTTGATGGTTTGACTTAGGATCTTGGATCCTTGGGGGCTTGCACAACATCCTTTTATCTTTTTCATTCTTTGTCATCTACATTGGTACATGTGGATCTCTCTTGAATGTCTACTTTAGTGTGATTTTGAAGTAAGTTCATCCTCTCACTAAACTGGGGTCTAAATGTGTCATAGAAAAAAGGACCCTTTGCTTGACTTGGGATTAATTTTTCATAAATTGGGTTAATGAGGCCTTGATTCAGGTGTTATGAGGCATTTTATGCATCCACACTAGATCTTGGACCCTTGCAAATTGAATAACATGCTTTTAACGATGTCTTGTAAAGGTATTGTAAAGTGTTGTAAAGAACTTTCACACTTTTCTAGACTTAATAAACTCATTTATCCCTAATTCAACATTATAAAATGTGTTTAATAACATTATTACATCAATCTAAAAGGTTTTTGAAATAAACTTAATGTTAAACTAGTGTTGTAATGTGTCTTGCACATTCACATTGGTTCTTGTGCCTTCCTAGGCTATGTGGACCTCATTTTAGTGTTGTAAAGTGTATTTAATCACACTTTCACATTTAATTTTGTGTCCCAAGCCCTATTTGACATTTACATCATCACTACTAGGCCCCTATTAACCCATATTATGTCTTGAGGCATAATTTGATTAAATAATCAACATAGTCATCATATAAGCCTAATTTTCTTACTTCTCAGCATTCCAACTAGCAAAAATGGCCCTTGTGAGACCCATTCACCATTAGTGGTGAATTAGTCCCATCTAGGTGGGACCCATTCACCATTAGTGGCAAATGAGTCCCATTTGAGCCATTTTCAGGGTTTTGAGCGGGCAAAAATAGGTTTTAAGTTTAATTTTTCTCTATGTCAGCTTTAGGGATCCAGTTAATAGGAAAATAAGGTGAATTTCCTATGAAAGAGCCTCTCTTAACTCATTTTTACACCCACCAACTTAATTCACATCCATTCTTCATTATTCATCCACCAATCTTTCATCTCAAGTCAAGCAAGCTAGGGCTTTCACATTGCAAGTTATCAAGTTAGCTTCCTAAGACATTCAAGGGTTGATTCTTCATGTTTTGCTGTAGAATTTCAAGATCAACATCATGGAAAGGTAATCCATTCCATTATTACAAGCTTCATTCTATTCTTTCATCATTTTGGTTTAATTACCTAAATGGGGTTTGACCAAGGCAAACCCCGTGCCTTAGCATTCAACATCTCTCCCTCTTGCATTGTGTGTTTTCAAATTTAGGACTGTTGGAAGCTTAGAAATCATTGAATATCAAGTTGCAAGGTAGCTTAAGTATTCTTCTCATTCAACAAGTCAAAATATCAACGAAATCTCATTTTCAGACCCATAAATCAGAGTTTTGGAAGCAGACACCTCTAGGGCATCAAAGTGTAGATTGAAAGCTTCAGAATCCACCGTTGAAAATACAAAAATTAAAAAGTGGACTCATTCACCATGGGTGGTGAATGAATCCCATCCCAAGGTCAGTTTTTGTATTTTTACATTTTTAGATACCCTTTTGTCATAAACGGGTTCTAATACAGTTTGGCAGAATTGGGACTGATTCATCCAATATGGAAAATGAGTCCTTCTAGGCCTAAAAATCAACATCAAAAGTACTTTAGAAGCAATTTCCAGTCTCATTCAAGCCTTCAAGTGCACACTTTCAATCTAATTCATTTATGTTGCAATTTACTATTCATTCTTAGGTTATTTTGCATTACACAATGTGTTTTCAAACAGCACTTGTTTCTTATGTTTTACATCAATTAGTTCATATAACTACATTTAGATCATCTCATTTAGCTCTTACAACATCATACGCATCCTAATTTGAATGAACCCTTAGATTTTTTGGCCCTACTCTCTCCTTTTAGGTGAAAAACCCTAGAAGAGTTAGAGAAGTGCAAGGAGCCAAAAATCTACGATTCAACTAGGATTCATTCACCACCCTAGGTGAATCTATCCCAGGTCAAGGTTTCTGCCCAGAAACTAGTTTCTACCAAATGGGTACTGGAATCTGCATTCAACTTTGACAGGAACCTCTAGTGGGACTCATTCACCATCCATGGCAAATTAGTCCTTTATTTGTTTTCTGTAAATTTAGGTTTCAGACCTATACTTTGTCACCTACACAACATTTCTTGATGGAAACCTAGATATGAATCTCTAAAAAACACCTTAAATCTGAAGATAGAGAGAAAATGGAAGATGGATTCACTTTGAAAACAAGGCATAAGGTGTGATTTGATGGCTAGTTGCATCTCCTCAACCTAAATTTCTCCATGATTCTCGATAGGCATCCATGATCAACCCCTTGCAATGTGCGATCTTCAACAAAAAGTGAGCTTGAAGACCTACCAAAACCCTAGTTTTCTACCCTAAAGCTTCACCTTTGTTGTAGAAATGATATTGAATCTTCTTATGTAAGATACTTTTCTCTTGACTCTTGATTTTGCTTTGTAAAAATGACTAGGAGATGTGAAAAATGACCTAAAAACACATATTTATAGGCAACAATATCTAATTGCTCATTATTAAGACCCAAGAGACCAACATCCACTAAAAAATTGAATTAAGACGGTGAGTTTCCCACTTAAAAATGAAAATTCTCCCAAAAGGGACTCATTCACCACCCTAGGCAAATGGGTCCTGTTGCCTCTATTCCACCTACAGTTAAATCAGGCGAGATAATCAAATGTTAGATCTTCAGAGGCCAGTGGGACATTCACACAAGGGAAAAGACTCTACATCTATTGCTAGGTCACGGGGAACTCAGTGGGAGAAGCTACCCTAGGAGGATTTGGCATGAAAATCATCCAAGGAGAAAGTCGACGAGACTCTCCTACTATCTGGCCAACTGAATGTTTGATTCTTTCCATTTTGAGCAGGTAGCTGAGACCTAGTTTCTGTCATGCCAAATGAGCCTACAGATCCTATTGCTATAATGAAGAGGGTTCAGTATGACCTCTTACTATGTGGATTTCCTTGGCTGATAGGCCATTCAATCATCATTCGGTGAGACTCTTGGCGACCATAGGCTTTGGGGAGACCTACAACACTCAGTGAGAAGTCCCAGTGAAGGTTTGGTATCTCGCCAACAACAGTGATTTTCGGTGTAGCTTTTAAGTCGGGGTAATGCCCCCTGGCTCCTGATGTCTCGCCGATGTGTGAAGACTCTCAGAAGGAGAGATGCATTCAGAAAAAGTAAGGGGTTTCATCGGGAGGTCTTGGCGAGGGCAAAAGTCTCGCCGAAAGGATATCGCCTTCGCCATATGTCTTGCTGAATGAGGAGTTCGCCAAAGGTTTTAAGGCTTGGCATGAGGTCATGCCAAAGGCTTAGTGTCTCCCCGACATGAAAAGTGGTGTCACTAAAGCTAATGTCTCGCCAACATCAGATGTCTCGCCGACAGAAATGAAGAGCTCGGCAAAAGATGAGTGGTTCGCCATGAGGTCCTGCCGACTCGCTTAAGTCTCAGCGAAAGAAATAGCATAGGTTTCGGCAAGGATATTGCCTTCAGCATATGTCTTGTTGAAAGATGAAGGAACCACCAAGGATAAAAGAAAGGCCTCGCCAAAACTTGAGGTTTTCACAGTGATGTCTCGGCGACCGGCAAAGGTTATGCTAATAGTATTTCACTGAGAGGTTCAACGTGGGTCTCACTGACAATGGAGGAGCCTTCAACATAACATAAGGAGCTTGGGGGGACCTCTTCCTGACTGGTAGGAGTCAGGCCGAAAGGAAAGAAGTCGGTCGAGGGTTCATACTTTGACGTGAGTCTCACTGAGCAGTGAAGCCTTTAGAATGAAAAGGAGTTCGCCAAGAAAAGGGGGAGTTCTACGAAATGTCTCGGCGACACAAGAGGACACGCCGATAGCAGGGGGTCTCACTAGGTGTCTTACCGAATGAAGAGTTTTCCAAATGGAAGGGATTTTGGTGTGAAGTCTCAGCGATACCAAGGAGTCTTGCCGAAGTGAAACGAAATATGTGTTCGCCAAAGCTAAAGTGCCTTTGGCACAACCTCTTCCCAAAATAGGGATGTTTGGCTGATAGAAGAAAAATAGCCTAGCGAGATGACTTCTACAGACGTCAGTGAGGGTCTCCCCAACATGAATTTCATTGATATAGCGACTGACTGTCAGAGTGATGTCTTACCGATATCACGTGGTCTCAGCGATAGAGAGGGTTCTCCACGTGACTCGTCAACCCACTGATCTCTTGGCGACAAACGGTATCTCACCGATGGCTCCGGTAGCATTGGTATGATCTTTAGGTCTTGCTGGGAGCTCTCAGCGATGGCTCCATGTCTTGCTGATGCTTGCGAGAAGTTTTAACCACATCAGGGAGACACAATTAGTGTCTCATCGATATGTGGTTCGACAAGGAAAGTTTTGACCACCCGAAGAAGCTGTGTGGTTTTCACTCAGCCAATCAGAGAAATCTGAAGGTAAACTGTGGCAGTCTAAAGAGCATCAATAGGATGAAGGGTGACGTGTATCTATTGCAGGTTCAGAGCATTCAAGGTGCAGCTAAAGTAGCTCAACCGGACACGATGGATCGAATGAATGCGGTAGCAGAAGGATATCTGAAGAAGGCTTCTCCAAGGGCGATTCTTCACACCGACACACATAGCAGGGACACGCAGGCTTCAACATTAATTTCAATCAAAAGATCTGAGGATAGATCTTTCTGAGCTGGAATATTTTTGTAAGCCCTAAGGGGCCGATGCATAGTCTTTATATTTAAGGCATTTTTTCCTTTTTTGTAAAGAGTTCTGATTACACACTCTGAAGAGTTAGTGATTTTCAATCATTCCTTTCTCAGTCAATGTATGTTTTCTGTAACTCAACTGGAATCCTGAATACAACATAGAGTTTACCTTGGAATTTTATGTTCATGCTCGTATTGATTCTCATTTCTGTATCTTTCTTTTGCACATGCAAGTCTATAACTGTGTTTTCACATTTCTGCATTTATTTCTTAAGGTTGTGAAATTGATCTTTCCTTCCCAAGGTGTATGTGTAGGCCAAACCTATTAGGACTAAAGCATTAAGTATGAAAGGAGTTGCTCTAAGAATAGCAATTAGGCTTTCAAGTGTGTGTTCTTCCTATGATCATTTCATGATTTCTCATTAATACAGTGTATCACCATAGGTTTAGTTTCATTTTTTTTGTATCTTTTTCCTCTTTCCTCTCAAAGAAGCAGTAGTTTAGGTGATACCCAAAGGAAGCCGGCCTTCTCCAGAGGTTCATTTCAGCTATAGGTGACCCACAGCCTTGAAATGATCCCATGTTGCTCTAGAATGCTCAGTTTTTGTAAAACTTTGCACAGGGTGCAATTCTAGGTGACAACAGGTCCCACCAAAGGTGACTCATTCACCCAAGGTGGCGAATGGGTCCCACATGAGGTTTTCAAAGGTGTTTTTTTGAGATATGGATGAAATAAGTGTTGTTTTTCGGGATTTATATGATTTTTGAGTGAAACGAGCCTCTAGATCAAAAATAATGAACATTAGGGGCCTAGAAATGAAGTTTTTAAGAGTTGATTGGTGCAAGGGTGTCTAAAATAGGACAAAGTTAGGCCACATATTGTACTTTCTACAAAGGAGTATGATTTTCGTGTCCACACCTGGTTATTGGACTATAGCAGAAAAATAAGGAGCTCCAAGACCGGTTGGCTCAAGCAAAAAGAGAAATACATCAAAAGAATGAAGAGCTTTAGGATCAATGATCTAAATTGGAGCAAGAAATATAGCAAAAGGACATGAAGCTCCAAGACCAACAAGCTTAATTCAAAAAGGACATCCAAGAATTAAAGCTCTCCCTGGAAAAGGAATCTGGAACCCTAGGCCAAGCTGAGGAGCTATTGAAAAGAAAGGATGTCGAGTTGGGAACTCTACATGAACAACTCACCACATCTAGCAAGAATATTGAAGAGCTAATAAAAGACATCAGGTTTAAAGGGGTGGAGATGGACCTTTTAAAAATTCCTTCCCAACCCCCTCCTCAATCAGATCTCCTTTTGGTGGCTCAGTTGTTATATGTCTCATACTGGGACAAGGTTAAGTCTTTCTGTTTGACCCTGCAACTGACACTCCAATTCATGGTGGATGTAGCAAATTTAAGTACGGAAGTGCATGGAACCATAGAGCAGGTTCCATAGTTCATTACCGAAAAGGTGCCTGAGGCCGAGAGGTTACTGGACATTTTATACACTATGGAAAATGTAGACTTGGTAAAGGAAAGGATTGATGATTAGAGGTCAACACCCAAAAAGGTGGAGTTCATCTATTATCATGTAGCCATTCTTCAGGATAGCAATTCTTTAGTAATACTGAGTCGTACTATGAGCAATATGCGGATGCAACTTTCCAAATTGTCGTAAATAGGCTTTCCTTCCCCCTTTCTCTCTGACGATTTAGTAGCCACATCAGAGCACATTGCAGCAAAGATCGAGGAAAAACAAAGGGATCTATCTACTTTCTAATCATTCAATCAACTTCCCATAGCAATAGACATTGAAAGTACCACCCATCCGATAGTGCGGCTTCTTCTTTAGCTTCAGTTTGGGATGGGCATCTCTATGGAGCTACCATTAAAAGAAATTATCGATCTGCATGAGGTGCAAGAGAATCTGTGCACCTTATCGATGCCATCTGTGGCTGAATGGCTACCTCTGTAGATTGCACTTTCAATGCATTGATCATTTCCCAATGGATAAGACTTTGTTCTTTAAACCAAAAATTTTGGGCTCTAATTTTGTAGGAGAAATGCCCCTAATAGTCACCAAAATTTGTGGATTTAAAATCCTTAAAGCTCCCTTTGAGTTGGTGTTGTTGGTTTTGTATGGTCCTGGCCTGCGCTTCACACATTTGCATATTTTTAGGCTTCATTATGGTAGCGCATTTTTCTCTTGAGCCACGTGTCTGCAATGTGAAGTTTTTAAGATCCTCTCTCCATTGTTTCTCCTCTGAGCTTCGCCCATGTGCCACATTGCATCCTATTGTGGGCACCCTTTTGGGTGGGCCCCAAAGTCAAACCTTAAATGCATTCGCTATGTCACGTGTCTTCTCCGCAAGATTTTGATCACAAGGTAAGGCTGAATGAATGTGAAGCCCCATCACTATTCCACCTATCCTAACTACCTCTATGGGCGAGTGACATGTTCCATCTAGAGATTTATGCTACCTTCGCTTTCAGATCACATTCATCATTGTAGGAGGGAACATTTTGTTCAAGGGAACTGGATACCATGTTTCAGAATCTTTCTATTGCAATGGTTTTAGAGATTCATTGTGACCAGCATCATTGCTCGTGCCTGGAGAATATTTTTGGTTATTGGATTTTAGGCGGTGGAGGGATCTATGTATACTACTTTGACTCTCTGTAAAGGGTTTGAAAATCACATAAAAAGTTAAAAAGATTGTAGGCCTTTTGTATTTTTTTAAATTATTTTATTAAAACTCACAGACTGTGCCAATTTGTTCAACCTCTATGTTTCTTAGTTAATTGATAAGACATTATACTATGTTTTTTATTGTACTAGGTAGTTTATATGCAAGACTTCTATAATTTTAATATAAATTTGTTGATTCAGATCATGTCGTGAACTCTTCTTATTCAATGAATGTATGTGGAAGTTATGTTATGTTATTTGATGAAATTGTGAGAATTTTTCATGTATGATTTCTATTATTTTTGGACATGCAGATTGTTGAACAAGCCGTTAAATCTCGTTTGAAAGGAAGATTTATTATGCCTATATACTTAAGTCTTGGCGCATCGCCTTAGATTAGATTTTACTTTATATATCTTCTTCCTTTTCCCTTTCCAAACCCTCCAATACATGTAAGAGTTGACTTCTTTAAAACCCAAAGGTTACTCAGTTTAGCACAATTGGTCCCCCCATTAACTGAGTTTCCCATAAGGCTATTTTCCTAGCTATTTTAGGCATCAACATGGACTATACACCCAAGGTGGTGTATGAGTCCTAGATCACTAAATCTAGGCCACACAACCTAAAAACACCTGAATTATGATTGGATGTTCATTTATGTTGAGATTATCCTTGAAAATATGCATTGATTAAGGCTTGTGGATGCAAAATAAGGCTACATAACATAAAAAAGACCAATTATTTAATAAAACCCTAGAAAAGTGTGAAAGTTTCTTACAACACTTTACAAAACTCTAAATAAGGTATGATTAGGTTTATTTAGTTCACAAGGGCCCAATACCTAATTTGAGTGTGTTAGGCACATTACAACACTAATTCAAGGCATCATTAAGCTTAATTTTATAAAGAGGTCCTAGAAACAAGTGTGAAAATTTCATGGATGACATTTTTCAACACTACAAGAATAAATGAAAAGTTAGGTAGAAAAAGAATAATTTCAGCTTCTATGAGATCCTTTGGGAACTTCCTAGAAAAACAACTTGCTAGATGTCCAAACAAAGGTTGGACTATTCACATGGTCAAATAGGTGGTGTGGAGATGGCAGTATAAAAGAGAAATTGGATAGATTCATCTATTCACAAAATTGGCTGGAAGCAAATATGATGCTAGATTCGAGCATCCTTTCATTGATAAGATCAAATCAATTACCAGTCAAATTACTAATAAGAGAACAGATGAATCATCACAAAAACTATTTTAATGTTGAGAAAATGTGGTTCAGGAAGGTTGATCTGGTGAACCTAATAGAACTATGGTGGAAGGAGGTGCCAAAATATGTTGGGACCAAGAGCTTTATTTTCACAAACAAACTTAACCACATCAAATGGAAATTGCATGAATGGAATCATTCAGTATTCAGAAACATCTTTACTGAGAAATAAATGTTAGAGGAAGAGTTGAAATAATTGAACACCAAAGTGATGAAGCAAGGCATGTTACAGAATGGCTACTAGAAGGAAAAGGAAATTATGGAATATTACAATGAAATCTTGGCAAGAGAGGAGTACTAGATGTCCAAGTCAAGGGAGGTTTAGCTAAATTATGGAGGTGCTAACACAAAATTCTTCCATAACACAATCAAGATAAAGTCTGCTCACAAAATAATATTTCCAATCCAATCAATTGATGGCAGGGCATTAGAGGACTCAAAGGAAATAAAGGAAGAAGAAATGAAATTCTTTAAACAACTCCTTTCACTAGAAGGATCTGTAGATCTATTAAACAACTCTAGAATCCTAAAAAATATACCAAAGTTAGTGACACCAGAATAAAACACCATGTTGATTGATCCCTTCAGAGTGGAAGAGATAAATAATGCAGTCTTTCAATTGCATCTTAACAAGTCCACAAGACTAGATGGGTTCCCAACATTCTTTTATCAAAAGATTTGGTATTTCCTAGAAAAAGAAGTATGGGAAGTGGCAGAAGATTTTAAGAAATAGAGGAAATTTGATAAAGATGTCAATAATATAGTTGTGGCTCTAATATAAAACAAAGAGGCTTGTATCAATTTTGGAGATTATTGGAAAATATCATTATGCAACATAATTTATAATCTAAAGCATTGGAAAATAGACTCAAGAACCTACTTGAGAAAATAATCTAAAAAATCCAAAGTGAATTTACACCAGGCAGGGATATTGTCAACAACATAATAATAGAAAATGAAGCTCTACACACAATCAACAACGAAAGAAGCACATGAATGATGATGAAACTAGATTCTATCAAATCTTATGATAGAGTAAGATGGCACTTTCTGATAAGAATCATGGAATAGTTTGTCTTCTATAAAGAGTAGCTCCAAATGATCTACTATTTCATTTCATTAGTAAGATACTCAATACTAATCAATATCATGTTGTATGGCTTCTTTGAAAGCATAAACATCAAATAGGGAGACCCAATATCTCCTTCTCTATTTATGATAATGCCAGAAGCACTAAGTAGGAATATAATGTACTATCAAGAGTAAGGTATCTGGAAAGAAATGAAAATAGCACAAGTTATAGATCCCACTACCCATCTATAATTTTCAAATGAAATGGTACTATATGGACAGGCTACTATCAAGGAGGAAAACATGATAAAATAAGTATATGGAAGAATACCTCAAAGCTTCGGGCTAGAAAATTAAAAAAAGAGAAATCCAAATTTTACTTCTTCAACACAATGAAAGTGTTGTAGAAAAGAATAGCAAGAATACTGGGGTACAAAATTGATGAAATACCTTGCAAATATCTAGGGGTACCAATATTTAAAGGAATCATAAGAACAAAACTATGGGAGCAGATAAAAGAAAGGTGTAGAGAAAAATCCTTAAGTTGGAGAGGGAAAAGGATTATATTAGTGGGTCGTATCATAATTATAAAGGTTGTGTTATCAACTATCCCAATTTACTCAATGTAATGTATGCAATTGACAAATAAAGTAGCTTCTGAAAAGATAATTGATATTCATAATTGATTGATTACAAAAGGAGACAAAATCTCCTTATATAGAAAATTACAAGACAATGTTTCTAAAAGGAAACAATCATTAACTAAAGCTAACTAAAGAAGAAAACATAAATATGCTAAAACAAAGGCAAGTGTAAAAAAAAGTTATTAAACATTAACTAAGTTAACTAATGACTAACTAAAGCTAATATAATTACCATTAATATTACATTTAATATTTTAATACCCTCCCTTAATGGTCATCGTATAAACAAAAACTAAGTCTACCCATAATCTTCTGGAAACATGTCATCAGTGACTGATAATTGGAGAAGCATAACTGCCTTCCGATTACTGATTCTCTCCCACATAACAACCAAATATAGACACTGACACTCAAAAATTGAGTATCTTCTGCTTTCAGGTAGTAGAATTTTTTGTTGAACCTCTACATACTTTCCAACATGACATCGAACAAAGCAGCCATCCCTCCCATTTTCCAAAAGCTCAAAAAATAAGGTAAAGTTTGTGATCAGCTAGCAGAAAACCCTGGACATCAACTGGCACAACTCTTGAAATGTAATATTTTTTAGAAAAACATTCGAAAACTCTAAAAGTAAGATCCCTCCCATTTTCCAAAAGCTCAAAAAATAAGGTAAAGTTTGTGATCAGCTAGCACAAAACCCTGGACATCAACTGGCACAACTCTTGAAATGTAAGATTTTTTAGAAAAACATTTGAAAAATCTAAAATTAAGATCCCTCCCATTTTCCATAAGCTCAAAAAATAAGGTAAAGTTTGTGATCAGCTAGCATAAAACCCTAGACATCAACTGGAACAACTCTTGAAATGTAAGATTTTTTAGAAAACATTCGAAAACTCTAAAAGTAAGATTTTTTCAGAAAAATCCTCAAAAAAAATTTCAACTACAAAATTTTTATAGAATTTTTTTCAAAAACTCTTTATAATGTGATCTGTAAACTCCTTACTATGAATCACTTAACAACTGTTAGATTCACTAGGATACATATTTAATTAAGATCAAAACTTATGTTACTTATGAATTGAGCAAATAAATACATCAAATGTAGGAAAGTAAAGAAGCTGACAATATCATGCACCAAGAAAAGAGAGACAAAGAGATTTGATAACGGAGTTCACCAGAATTTGGCTACATCTTCGGATCCATAAGTATGTGTGATCAATGCCATTATTATGATGCAAACTTATTTTACATCACCATGGTCTTTCACCGAGATACAATCTACTTCCAAGGAAGATTCTCGCACTTTAGGCTCTTCCCACTACTACACTGCAAGGATAGGATCTATCTAGCAACATGTTCGTTCCCAACTCCTTCGTCACATTTGCAATGCTATTAAGCAATAAAACTACAACTCACACTCTCTCAATAAGAGTACATGAATAAAATAGGAATCTAGCCTTTAAAAACAACTTAAAAACTTGTTATGAAAATTATCTCAAAGAAAACAATGAGTTTTTATCTCTTCCTATTCTTCTAAGAGACTACTCGTAATTCTCTCAAAAGACTCACTAAGTTTTTATCTCTCCACTTCCTCACAAGAGACCACTTAGCTCATAAGACTCTCAGAACCTCTAAATGAGAACACTCTCACACCTGAACTTCTGAATGCCAAACTCACACTCCTACCCCCTTTTTATACATATTTTTGGCTAAAAAGTCCAAAAACCGCCATATTAAATAAAATAACAAATTACCAACAAATAGCCTTCGTTTACAAAAAATAATAACCCTTTTAAAACCCATTTTTAATTTGTTTATAATTCCCTTGTCATTTCTCCATTTACAGGCTATATTGTTTTGGGTATATTTTTTTATTCATTTATTTAATAACTATTTGGGCTTATTCATTTATTAAAGGGGTTAATCTTTGTTTTTTTTTTAATTTTTCTGAGATTTTGAGCTAGTTGAATTTTGAGGTCTTTGAGATCCACCTAGATCATTCCTCCCCACTGAGGAACTTTTGAACCTCCAAAAGGTTCTTAATTAGACATGACGTGAGATAAACACCTTCTCACTTGTCCAGTATCTGTCCACCTTGATTGTGCACCTGCTTCATCAAAAATTTGTACAACAATTATGATAATCGCAAACATATTGCTACCCATTTGCATTTTCTCACATCCTTCTGCATTCATTACCCCAGTCACTATCCATGTACAAAACATTAGCAGCATTAACAAATACAAGGATATTAATGACAATGAGCTAACAATACTCTTAATCCTCTTGATAGGTTTCCACAGAAAATCCTCATGTTGCAGTGTTGATGAACCCTGAAACACATGATAGTTAGGCTTACAAGCAACTAATTCATTTTCATGCTTCAGATCACCTGCTTTTCCACCTTTGTAGACATGAGCAAAGAAGTTTTCCTCACATACATGAGCCTCCTCATTTGCCCTGTGTTCACCAATGGAGAATCAAATGCAATCTTCGTCTCCTTCTTTGGATGAAGCTCTGGATGAAGCTTCTAATAGTTAGCTTTGTGATGTCCACCTTTGTTGCAATAAGTAGAAGGAATTTTCAACATCCAACCTTTCTTTCCCTTCTCTTTCTTCCAATTTGGAGATGGGTCTTTATGCAATGTCCCTTTCCTAGTTGACTCTATCTTCTTGTACAAAGCCATTCTTTTCCAACGCTTGGCAACACTATGGTTAGTCAACCCACAAAATGTGCATGGTCTTCTATACCATAAACTTTCTATGTTGTCAACCTTCTTATAATCAAAAGGAACATTGGAATAATTAGGCTTATTATACCTTTGATGGTCACCCTTGGTGCATGCATGCCGAGAATAATTTGTGTTCATTCTTCTCTTGGACATCTTGTATGTGTCACCACTACCTGAAGGTGATGTGTCATTTCCTCTCTCAGATTTTTCTTGGAATGGTTCTTCTTTTGGAGAATTCCTTGCTTCCACTGCCTTGGAGCATTCTCCTTCACCATACCCCAATCCTACATAGTGAGGTCTAGCTTCCACCTTCATAGGGTCAACCATGCTTTTTCCATGTCTTCCAAAGCCTTTTCCTTCATAGCCCATCTTGGTTAACAAACCCAATCCAACACTTTGAGATTTTTTCTTAGAATCACCAAGAGAACAAGGAAGAGAATGAGGAGAATGAGGAACTTTCATTGGGTCTACATCTTCGCCTTTCGTCAACAAGCCTTCTTTTCCAAACTTCCATTCCTCATACATTACATCAACCTTGGCTTTCATCACCATGAAGGTCTTACAGAATTCTACATCAAAAACAAAAGAAGGAAGCTGGTTCTCCTTATGTGATGTCATCTCACCTCACTACTTGAATTTTCTCCAAGTATTCCACAACCTGCAACTTGTCAGACTAGCTCTGATACCAAACTTGATCTGTAAACTCCTTACTATGAATCACTTAACAATTGTTAGATTCACTAGGATACAAATTTAATTTAAGATCGAAACTAATGTTACTTGTGAATTGAGAAAATAAACACATCAAATGCAGGAAAGTAAAGAAGCTGACAATATCATGCACCAAGTAAAGAGAGACAAAGAGATTTGATAACAAAGTTCACCAGATTTTGGCTACGTCTCTGAATCCGCAAATATGTGTGATCGATGCCATTATTATGATGCAAACTTCTTTTACATCACCATGGTCTTTCACCAAGTTACAATCTACTTCCAAGGAAGTTTCTCGCACTTCAGGCTCTTCCCACTACCACACTGCAAGGATAGGATCTATCTAGCAACATGTTCAAGCCCAACTCCTTCATCACCTTTACAATGCTATTAAGAAATAAAACTATAACTCACACTCTCTCAATAAGAGTACATGAATAAAATAGGCATCTGGCCTTTACAAACAACTTAAAAGTCATGAAAATTCTCTCAAAGAAAACAATGAGTTTTTATCTCTTCCTATTCTTCTAAGAGACTACTCATAATTCTCTCAAAAGACTCACTAAGTTTTTATCTCTCCACTTCCTCACAAGAGACCACTTAGCTCACAAGACTCTCAAAACCTCTGAATGAGAACACTCTCACACCTGAACTTCTAAATTCCAAACTCACACTCCTACCCTCCTTTTATACATATTTTTGGCTAAAAAGGCCAAAAACCACCATATTAAATAAAATATAAAATTACCAACAAATACCCGTCATTTACAAAAAATAATAACAACCCTTTTAAAACCCATTTTTAATTTGTTTATAATTCCCTTGTCATTTCTCCATTTACAGGCTATATTATTTTGGGTATTTGTTTTTATTCGTTTATTTAATAATCATTTGGGCTTATTCATTTATTAAAGGGGTTAATCTTTTTTTTTATGAGATTTTGAGCTGGTTGAATTTTGAGGTCTTCGAGATCCACCTAGATCATAATGTTAGGTGCACGACTTTTTTGTTGAGAAAAAAATTTCCCAAAAAGATGGTCTACAAACCCTAGTAGTAACCCACAATTTTTTAGATAGGAAATTTTTTTCAAAAAAACTCTTTATAAAATAACACTTATTTGAAAAACTCTTTGCAAAATATTTATTTGTCAACTGGAAAACCCTATCAAAAACTGATTCAAACAATAACCCTTGAGGTTGCCATGAAAATAGGATTTTTGCAAAATCACCTAGAAACACTAATGAAGATGCCCAGTAAATCTTAAAATACCCTTGTATATGAAATGTGGGATGGATGCTATCATATGACTTAGGACATAGAGCATACCAACTTTCCACCTACTACATTCAAGGGTAACCCTAAAGATCTCAATGCAAAAGAGAAAGAAATCTTGTAATAGGGTTGTCCTAGGGGCTGAATGCAAACTAATAAGGGGTTCACCACCAAGTTTAGACTTGGAAAAGATAATGAAATGTAAGATGAAATGCAAAACCCTAATTTAATGTAATGCACTATGAAATGACCTAGAAAATTGAATAAGATGAAACATAAAACTGAAGACAGGAAGGTGTACACCTTGGAAACTAGAGATGGTTGAATGGAGGTATGGAGCACTAGGAAAATCTACTTTTAATGCTAGTTGGGAATCATTCGCCAATCTAGGTGAATCAGTCCAATTTCTGGAAAACTATGTGGGAACAAGAATCCACCAAAAGGGTATACGAATTTGTAAAAACTTGAAAATTGATTGGAATTGGGACTCATTCACCAGAAGTAGCGAATCATTCTAGTTGGACCTTTCTGAAACTTAAAAGGTTGATCTTGCTCTTTTCTATCTGCTTTGTCCTTCTTGATTGGTTTCTGGATCCAAAACACTAATTTGTAACCTGTAGGTCTTCTCCAAGGTTCTCCAAGGCTTGAGAGAAACTACAATGACAACTTTGAATGATTTTCAACTTTTCTCCAATCTTGTTCCTTAGGAAATCTGTAACCTAGACCTACAAATCACACACAAAGGAGAGGGGAAAATTTTGTTGGGTTAGTGGATAGGGGTTTTCCTTGGTAACAGGTCTTGTTTTGGAAATCAATCATTGAAATGAAATCAAATAAGAATGGAGAATGATGAATGAATAAAATGAGATGTTGCAACTCACCAAACCCTAGGAATAAGAGGCTGCAAAAATGCATGCAATGGCTCAAATGTATGTAGACCTTGATTCTTGATTGAATTGGATAGATCTTGAATTGAACACTTGCTTGAATCACAAATTCCTACACCACAATTGTTCACTCTAAAACAACATGATGCATGAAATCCTTGACATGATGATTGATGCTTGAATGTTGCTCTAAAATTATTAATAATCTTCTCTTGAATGCTCTTGAAATTACTTGAATTTTATTGTGAACTCAAACTTTCTTTAAGGAATGGTCTCACAAAATTCTTAGGTGAAAATGAATGAAAGAATCTTGTATTTATACTCAATTATGTAAGAATTCCCGAAATTACAACACTTCAAGCCGACATCAAATATAGGAGGATAAAATACTACAAGAAATTTGAATTAAATTTGATTTTGGATCACACGGGACTCATTCACACAAGGTGGAAAATGAGTCCCACTAGGCCTAAATTTTGGGACCAATTTTAAAAATGCATAGAAAGGTGTGAAACTAGGTTTGAGACCCAAAAATCTAGGTGGGACTCATTCACCCAAGATGGTAAATGATTCCTAGATCAATAAATCTATACCATTCAAACCTGAAATGCTTGAATTATGATTGGGTAATGATTGGTGTCAAGATTATCCTTGAAAAGATACATTAAATGAGGCTTGTGGATGCAAAATAGGGTCAATTAAAGAATAAGAAAGCCCAATTATTAACGAAAATCTTAGAAAAGTGTCAAAGTGGGTTACAACACTTTACAACACTTTAAAATAAAATAAGATTAAAGTTTATTTTGATTAAAAAGAGGTTTATCAAGTGTAATTAATTAATAAAACCTTAGAAGAGTGTGAAAGTGAGTTACAACACTTCACAACACTTTAGTAGAGTACCATTTATGTTCATTAATTCACAAGGGTCCAAGACCTAATGTGAATGTGTTAAACACATTACAATACTAAATCAAGGCAATATTAAGCCTAGTTCACAAGGAGTGCCCAAACAAGTAAGGGAAAAGTAGAAGGGATACTTTTTCATTACTATATTTAGCCCCCACTTTAGTGAGAAGATGAACTTGCTTCAAACTCACACTAAATTATAAAAACACACATCAAGAGGGGTACAAATGCACCAATATGGATGAAAAAGGATGACAAAGATCACAGGAGGTGGCCAAGCCCCCAGGATCAAGATCCCATGAAAAACCAACATATGCACAAAATAACATATAGATGTGAATAATGTAAGAGTAAGAACAAAGAACAAGCATGCACTATCAAAGATAAAAAAAGAGAAAAGATAAAAGATAAGAGAGAGAGAGAGAGATCAAGCTTCTACCATTTTTCCATCGTAATGTGGATCAGATCTAGGTTGTTTTTCCAAAAAAATGCATACTTACTCTAAGACAATAGAACTCCTAGTTGTTCGCTGGGTGAGAATTCCAAGAAGGTGAGAAACATACACTCATGGCTAGTATGCACTCACACACATGTGAGTGGGTATGGGGAAAGGCATGCCTTGGTTGTGCTTCCCACTCAAACCATACCAAAGTTATACCCCCTGATAACTTTAATAAGGCACCACAAAGAAGATTATTTTTTAGCTACATGAGACGAGAAAAAATTTGTATGTTTGGAGCTTGTGATCAAACAAGATGGTCCCATAATCATGCAAGTAGTGTTATGCTAGGTGGCCATATAAATGCAACATGCAAAATAGGGAATGTTCAAATGAGTATTTCTTAGTTCATGTGAGTTCTTTAACTTAGAGAACATTGTGCCTAATGTCTCCAATGGAGGACCAATAAAAGAATAAAAGATTTGTAACTTAGGAGATATATTGCATCGCATTAAGCCACTAAGAGGAATGTGATATGCTAAGAGAGATCATGCTATTGAGGGATATCACACCCAATGTCATCCACAAAGTGAGAAACACATCATATGAAATGGGAAAACTGCACCACATGAACCATGAAAAAGAAAAATGCAAAAGAATAATGTCAATGTATGCCCCCACTGAAAATAAATTGCTAAACACCATGGCGTGAGAAATTACTTTAAAGTAGTAAATGATAAATGCTAACAAAAAAGAAGACATGAGAGCTAACTTGAAAAGCCCTATTCCAAGTCATATGTTTCCAAGCAAAGCTACGCCATGTAAAAGAAAAGAGAAAAGAGAGGGGTTTCCCCCAAAATGAAAATAACAAACACATAAGGGATCTATGGATTTGGGGTCAGTATGTTCTTGCCTCAATGTTTTTAAGAGAGCTCAAAACTATCATCATTCCCAAAATACACAGAACTAGAAGAATGACACAAAGAGAGAAAAAACAAAGAAAAAACCTTTCAAGTCAACATGGAAGAGACATGAATGTCTCAATGCCTTGCATCATCCCCAAAAGGAAAACACAAGACAAATGAAAAAGATAAAGATAAAGAAGAGCTTTTGGGTCAACATGGAAGAGACATGAATGTCTCAATGCTTGCATCATCCCCAAAAGGAAAACACAAGACAAATGAAAAAGATAAAGATAAAGAAGAGCTTTTGGGTCAACGTGGAAGAGACATGAATGTCTCAATGCCTTGCGTCATCCCCAAAAGGAAAACAAAAGATAGATGAAAAATATAAAGATAAAGAAGAGCTTCATGTCAACATGGAAGAGACATGAATGTCTCAATTCCTTGTGTCATCCCCAAAAGGAAAACACAAGACAAATGAAAAATATAAAGGGTGAAAAAGTAAAAGATTGATGACATATTGAAGAATGAAGGTAAAAATAGAGGAATGTCACAAAGAGAGAGAGAACATTAAGCATAATGTCACAGGTTATCACATTATGCACATGAAATCACATAAAAGAAAATAGAAAGGAAAGAAATAATGCAAAAGACTAGTAAGGCACATGCGAATCAACCTGAAGCGGGTCATGCACCTCCCCATCTCAGTCTATATAAGCAAATTGTAGAAAAGAAACTTAAGGGACAACAACAAATGTATTACTAGGACAAGGCTATCTACTTCTTTCCCCCATTGAGTGTAAGACAAGAATGAGCCAAGGAATGTGATGGGAAAGGTCATGTAATAGTAAGAATATAATTTTTTACAACTATTACATGACAAGGGGGGGAAAATGGGTGTGTTATGCAATCACTCGATGGCAATCATTACCATCAAAGTGAAATTTTTTCAATACTAATTTGAATGCATGACACTCATTAGTTCTATGTCCAAGAGTTATGTGGTATTGACAATGTGGAACTTTTGCATCTTTAGGATATAGTATAAGCATGTCTTTCATTGGTGGTAATGCTATAAGTTCTTTGTTTAGAATTATTTGTAATTTCATTTCACTTTCAGGTGGCAGACAAGGGAACTTAAGGTTTTGTAGCTTGTAAGGCCTCTTGCACTTGCTATATTTTTCAACTTCTCTAATTGAATGTTGAGGAGGATGTCCTAAGGTGATCCCATCATCCTTGTCATTGTTATAAGTCATTTTTTGTTCTTTAGGAAGAAGGACATTCATATTGGGAGGAGAATCTAAGATCACTGTACCATCACTACGAAGCTTTAGGTATTCTTTAGGAGCACTTATGTTGTAAGAGGGGTCTTGATATCCTAACCCCTTTTTGTTTTCATCAGTTGGTATTTTCTCTAGGAATTGATGAATTTCATGTTCAGTTGTTGTATCACATCCTTGTTTACTAAAGATTGTGAATCCTTTTTCATATGTTTCTTCTATATTGATGGGAGTGTTTGTTACTTTATTATCATATAATGGTTGATTATTTGCTCATTTAGAGGAACTAGGTTCACCTATTGTAGGGAACTTTTGTTCCATGATGTAAGAACCAAACATCTCGTGATGTGGTATCGTAGGGGGGTTTGGTTGTTTCATAGATGGGTAAAAGGATGCATTAGCTTCAAGGTTGTTAAGACAAGCACTTAGGAACTTATTCATGTTGTCATCATCTTCTCTAATGATTTCAACATCATGAGGAGGACATGCATTAGGATTTGAAGAAGCATGAGTTAGTTCAATTTCTTTAGGATCATTTCCAAAAGCGCAACTTGACACATCCACTAAGGATTTTAAGGACATCCAAATCTTACTAAAGCATGCATCCATGATGCAAATTTTATATTTTAAACTATGGAAAAATGTGAAATAAAATGCTCTAGATGTAGTTTTGAATTTAAGCAATGCATGAGATGAATGAATTTAAACTAGATACAATGAATTGAGTGAAACAAAAGATTTGTAAACTAAAACAAAAAGGAAATATAACAACAAATAGAAACTTAGAAACTGAACTTTGAATGCCAAAAAATGCAATATAGAATATGCACTAGGACTGATTTTCCCAAGGTGGCAAATGAGTACCAATGAGATTTTTCTCCAAAATTTTTAGAAATTTTCAATTGAATTTTATGTTTTTTATGTTTTATGATGTGTATGTAGAATGAAAATGCAAATTTTATGTTATTTTCAGTTAAATGAGATGCACAAATGTAATCTATATGATCTTTCACTAATGCAAAAAATGAAAACCGGGTATGTGCAGGGTCATCATGGAAAAAACAAGCCCTTAAGTGGCAAAAAATTCAAAAAAATTAGAGTTAGGCAACTTGACATAAAAATTTGAATAAGTTATCTATATTATTTCAAAAATATGTAAGAATAGAATTTGTAGGAAATTGAATTTAGTTTCTAAACTACTAGGGTTTTATTTTTAAATAATCTATTTGGTGAAAATTTGAAATTTCAAAGTAGTAGTACTTAAATTTCAGGGAAAAATAAGTTTGTTTGTCTCCACCCTAACCACAATAAAATGATAAATTTTTGATAAGATTTTGGTTATAAGTAAAGGACTCATGTCTAGATGTGATGCACATTTTGTTGTAATTTTTTTCCATGTAAATAATTAATTATGAATTTTTATTACAACTTTTAAAAAATATAAAAACTTGTATGTCCTCCACCTTAACTTGGTCAAAACTCATGAAATTCAATTTTTTTAATCCTATAGTATGTAAAGCATAGAATGTGATGCATTTTTGGATTCAAAAATGTGATACCGTTTGAAAGATATAGATGTTTTTCAATCAACCTATCAATCAAGACTTTAGTCGTAATTCAAATAATTATTATTTATTAAATTCAAAGTAAAGTATAATTTATATTGATGTAAAGCTGAGAATCTCCTCTAAAAACCCTTTCCGTTTCATAAACTTTAGCCCATCATGATCCTGCGCATGCCCAACCCTAGAATGCAAATTAACCAATGCAATGTTAATGCAAGCAAGGTCTAGGATGATAATGCACTCCAAATTAGAATTTTAATGGTCTAAATGCAGGCTCACCAAAATGTTGTATATGAAATGTGTAATGGATGCTATCATATGACTTAGGACATAGAGCATGTACCCACTTTCCACCTACTACATTCAAGGGTAACCCTAAAGATCTTAATGCAAAAGAGAAATAAATCTTGTAATAGGGTTGTCCTAGGGAATGAATGCAAACTAATAAGAGGTTCACCACCAAGTTTAGACTTGGAAAAGATAATGAAATGTAAGATGAAATGCAAAACCATAATTGAATGTAATGCACTATGAAATGACCTAGAAAAGTGAATAAGATGAAATAGAATACTAAACATAGGAAGGTGTCCACTTGGGAAACCGGAGATGGTTTAATGGAGATATGGAACACTTGGAAAATATACTTTTAATGTTGAATGGGACTCATTCACCAAGCTAGGAAAATCATTCTAGTTTCTAGAAAAATATGTAGGAATAAGAATCTGCCAAATGGGTATCTAAATCTCTAAAAACCTAAAAATTGATTGGAATTGGGACTCATTCACCAAAACTGGAAAATTAGTCCAGTTGGGATTTTCTAAAACTTCAAAGGTTGATCCTACTCTTCTCTATCTTTTTTGTCCTTCCCGATTGGTTTCTAGATCCAAAACCCTAATTTGAAACCTTGAGGTCTTCTCCAAGGTTCTCTAAGGCTCGATGACAATTTTGACAACTTTGAATGATTTGCAAATTTTCTCCAGTATTTCTCCTTAGGAAATCTGTAACCTAGACCCAAAAATCCCACACAAAGGAGAGAGAAAAATGTTGTTGGGTTAGTTGATAGGGGTTTTCCTTGGTCAAATCCCATTTTGGAAATCAATCCTTGAAATGAAATCAAATAAGAATGGAGAATGATGAATGAACGAAATGAGATGTTGCAACTCACCAAACCCTAGCAATAAGAGGCTGCAAACATGCATGCAATGGCTCCAATGGATATAGATAGGTTGATTCTTGCTTGAATTGGATAGATATTGAATTGAACACTTGCTTGAATAACAAAATCCTACACCAAAATTTTTATCTCTAAAACAACATGATGCATGAGATCCTTGACATGATGACTAATGCTTGAATGCTACTCAAAATTCTTGATAATCTACTCTTGAATTATCTTGAAAATGCTTAAATTCTCTTGTGAACTAAAACTTGCTATAAGGAATGCTCTCACAAAATTCTTAGGTAAAAATGAATGAAAGAGCCTTGTATTTATACTCAATTATGCAAGAATTCCCAAACTTACAACACTACAAGCGGACATTAGATCTAGGAGGATAAAATCCTGCTAGAAATTTAAATTAATTTTGATTTTGGACCACATGGAACTCATTCGCCCAAGGTGGAAAATGACTCCCACCAGGGCTAAATTTTGGGACCAATTTTAAAAATGCATAGAAAGTTGTGAAACTAGGTTTGAGACCCAAAAATCTAGGTGGGACTCATTCACCTAATGTGGTGAATGAGTTCCAGATTCCTAAATCTAGGCCATTCAAACCTAAAACACCTGGATTATGATTGGGTAATGATTGGTGTCAGGATTATCCTTGAAAAGATACATTAAATGAGGCTTATGGATGCAAAATAGGGCCAATTAAAGCATGAGAAAGCCCAATTATTAATGAAAATCTTAGAAAAATGTGAAAGTGGGTTACAACACTTTACAACACTTTAAAATAAGGCAAGAATAAAGTTTATTTTGATTAAAAAGAGGTTTATTTGGTGTAATTAACTAATAAAACCTTAAAAGAGTGTGAAAGTGAATTACAACACTTCACAACATTTTAGTAAGGTACCATTTATGTTCATTAATTCACAAGGGTCCAAGACCTAATGTGAATGTGTTAAACACATTACAACACTAAATCAAGGTAATATTAAGCCTAGTTCACAAGGAGGGCCAAAACAAGTAAGGGAAAAGAAAAAAGGATACTTTTTTTGTTACCACAACCCTTTCACAAACTGGCTTAAGCACAAACTTCAATCAGTAACCCATAAATCTTCCAAAAATCTAGAGAAAAACTCCAAAAATTTTAGGTTTAAACATAGTGAAGAAAAGAAAATACCCAACAGCCATGAACCAAAACCCATCATAATTTACCATGAAAAGAGAATAGGTTGCCCATGTGTAGCATATAAAAATGGACGTTTCTTGCTTGACATGGGAATAATTGGACTTAATGAGGCCTTGATGTAGTGTTGAGAGGTATTTTTCACATCCACACTAGGTCTTGGACCCTTGCAAACTAAATTAAATGCATTTATTAATGTCTTGTAAAGGTGTTGTAAAGTGTTGTAAAAGACTCACACTTTGCTAGACTTAATGAACCCATTTTCCATTAATTCAACATTATAAAATGTATTTAATTGTATTTCCACATCAATCTAGAAGGCTTGCAAAATAAACTTAATGTTAATCTAGTGTTGTAATGTGTCTTACGCATTCACATTGGATGTTGTGCCTTCCTAGGCTATGTGGACCTCATTTTACCCTTGTAAAGTGTATTTAATCACACTTTCACTTTGAATTTTGTGTCCCATCCCCTCATTGACCTTTACATCATCATTAATAGGCCTGTATTACCCCATATTGTGCATCCCGAGGCATAAATTGGTCAAATAACTGACTAAGTCATCATATAAATGTGATTTCCTCATTCCCCAATATTCCAGCGGGAAAATCAACCCCTCTTGGATTTAATATGCCATCTGTGGAAAATGAGTCCCTTCCAGGTGGGACTAATTCACCCAAGGTGGCAGTCAGTCCCATTTGGATCATTTTTTTACTTTTGAGGGGTAAATTTTGGAATTTAAGTTTTATTTTCTTTAATGTCAGCCTTAGGGATCCAATTAACTGGAAAATAAGGTGAATTTTCTATAAAATATAATTCTCTAAAACCTAATTCATCATTCATTAACAACTCATTATCCATTCATCATATTCTTGAGTCAAGCAAGCTAGGGTTTTATCATTCCAAGTCATTAAGATAGCATTTTTAGACATTCAAGGGTAGAATCTCCATCTTTTTCTATAGAAATTCAAGATCAATCATCATGGCAAGGTATTAATCTCATTGCTTCATGTTTATTAATTTATTTCATCATTTTGGTTTAATTACCAAAGAGGGGTTTGACCAAGGCAAACCCCCATGCCCTAACATCCAACATTTCTCCTTCTCTTCTTGTGCGTTTGTAGATTTAGGCATCTTGGAGGCTTAGAAATCATTGAATGTTGTATTGAAAAGTTGTTGAAGACATCTCCTTGTTGACCAAGTCAAGAAATCTACAAAAAGTCACTTACAGTGCCAGAAATTAGAGTTTCAGAAGTGGACAACTGTCAGGAATCAAAGTACAGATTGAGGGCTCTTGTTTCCTCTTTTGGATTTTCAAAAATTCAAAAGTAGAATCATTCACCACTAATGGAGAATTTGTACCATTTCCTAGCCTAAAAACTATTCTTTGTAGTTTTGGATACCCATTTGTTTGAAATGGGTTCTAGGATAGTTTCTCAGAACTAGGACTAATTCGCCTAGAATTGAAAATGAGTCCCTATAGGCCAAATTTCTAGCATTAGTGGCATCTCAGAAGTCATTTCCAGTCTCCAGCAAGTTTTCAAGTGCACATGCTCAATTTCTTTCATTTTTGTTATAGCAAATAACCCAAGATCATCAACTGCACAAAACCTTCATAGAATAGTGAGAGAGACACGAGGCCATTTCACCAAACAAGGAGTGAAAAATATAAGATGCATATATTACACAATGTAAAGCCTTTTTAAAGGCAAGAAAAATTTGATAGGTATGAAACTTCCTGATACGAGAAACACAAATACCCTAAGTTCAGCTTAATTACTCTAACACCTCCCCTTAAGTGCAACTTAGCGAGAATGAAAATGCAAAAATGAAGATGCAATATGGATCTTGACAACACAACCATGTTAGGTACCCTTTTACAATTCAAGAAAGAAATCTCTCACAACTGGAGAAAAGGAGAAAAACCTTGTGAGAAAAATCCCCTCTCCAAAAGAGAAAAGAAAACAAAAATGATGCATGGATGGAGGACTCAATCACACCCCCCAAGAACCACATACATCATGTATATACAATCAATGGCCCCCCAGAAGAGGGAAATAGAGATACTATATATCCCCCCCACAATGTGTAATCACCTACAAAAATGGTAAGTTCCTAAAGACAAAACATGATCCAATGTCGAAAAACAACTTGTTTCCCTTTTGGAAGAAACAAAACCAAATAAAAATGTAGGTATGCTTCCCAAAAAATCATGAATATGTATGATGATGTCTCTAAAATCTTCTCATGTGTCACCAAGACCTTGGAATATGATGCCACGAACCAATTAGGAACATACCCAATCACAACAGAAGGTGACAAACAAGGTACCACTAGAAACTGATGTTGAACAATATCCAAAGACTAGAATGGCGTGACAACAGTTGTACCACAAATATCATCAAATAGGAGGGATATACACTCAAATGTATCATCCAAATCTAAAATGTGATATTCCACAAACAATGAAACAATGTCTGACAAATAAGAATCTCAATCAAGAAGACAATGAGATATAGGTGATGAATCACTAGATGTGCTCAATGAATCATCAACACAAAATGAATGATCCTATAGAACAAGAATGGTAGGAGTCTTAATCAATGACTTTGCACAATGAATCACTGAAGGTGAAGGTATATCAATTGTCTTTGATAGAGAAGAAGGATCATCTCAAGAACCCTCATCATCCTCATCTGAAGACTCAAAGTAATCCAAAACTTCAAACTCTTGCATAGTAGCATGATCATAGGGTATCCTATCTGAAAAATGAAGAGGCACAAGACAATCTAAAATAGGATCATCTAGGAATGGTTGAGTATCATGATCTCCATGAGTTTCCAAAATTTTAATCCAAAGAGTATATGGACACTCAAAATGATCAATAGAATCAAAAGTGGCATCAGCAATATGCATTGTAATAACTCCTAGGACATGATCCCTTTTGCAATTCTAGGAAAACTTCTTACTATTAGTACTAGGGAGGGGAAGAAGATTATATAGGTATGGAAAAAGATGAATCCATCTCAATTGCTTCAATATACCATCTCTCCACTATGTATAGTTTCCCCTTTCAAACATAATCACAACAGGATGCAAAGAAAACCCCCATAATCAATTAAGACAAAAATCCAAAAATACAAAGACAATAACCTTCAACAACAAATTGAAACTCCCAAATATTACAAATGAAGGCTTCCCAAAATACTTCAAGAAGAAAAAAAGTTGAGAATCAAGCAACTCCCAAAAGCACGACAACACCAATATTGAACTTCAATGGATTAAAAGCACCACCAAATAGAAAAATATGAGAGAAAATCCTCAACCATTGCAAAGGTGCCAAAAAATAACTTTTCGTTGATATATGGTTTGCGAAAAATGGCCTTTGTTTGCAAAAGATATGCAAAAATGAAAAAAGGCCTATAGAGGAACTTCATAAGCATAAGCAAGCACCTAGTCCCACCATATGACCACGTTCATCTTCGGTAGCAAAAAAAGTGGACCTATACAATCAAGCCTCGCCAAGATACCAACAAACCAAGTTCAGTATGGCACAATCACCAAGCACTAATCACCTCATGCAAGAGCCAATCTCTTCACAATCTATGAGTCTTTCTCACAAAAATAGAAGGCATTACAATGCTATATGAAGCACAAAAAATGATCCACCACTACCAATGTGGGATTAAGCTCCCAGAAACACAACTTCAAAAGGAGAACTGGGGGGGCACACTCTTCAACAACATGAAACCCTAAATGTTTATACCATTCAAATCAGGTTTCAAAAATTATGTAGCCAACATCAAATTTCAAACGTAGCTTGCCAAGTGAAAATCACACTCGAGGTCTAGAGGAAATGGTGCCCACTAGAGAAAATGGTAGTTAAAAGAAATTTCCTCCAATAAATTTTGACCTGCAATTGCCAAAAATCGTGCCTCTTAAGGGTCAAATCATGCATCTTGTGCAAATCCTCCCTTCCAAACAAAACATGGTTGGTGTACGCTTTAGAGAAATTTTCCTCCAATAGAAAACATGCCTCCTTCAGTAGACAAAAGAATTTGGGGCCTCCAGAAATTCAAATCACTGTCTCCAACTTGCAGATTAGACTTCCAATGCCTCAAAAAAGTAGATCACTATCTCTTTCAGCAAATCACACCTCCTATGCAAGATTCACAGCCCCGAAAGACAATAAATCCAAATAGATTTAATGCAAACAATGAATAAATCAAGCCTTCAAACAATTTTTTTTTTCCCTCTCCTCCAAACAATGAAGAAAACGCAGCCTCCTCTAGACTTGTGTGGCAATTGTGGCAAGATTAGACAAATTCCTTCAATGATGCTTCAAACGCCTCTTCTGGATTTCAATTAGGTGCCTTCAAATTGTGAGTCACTACCTTTAGAATAGGTGAATGGCGCCATAGTCACTTCTAGAAACCACTGCAATAGCAACAAGAAAACAACCTCCAAAAATCGAAACCTTCTTCAATCAGCAAATCATGCCCACTAGACAAAGAAATTGGGATTTCACTTGTAAATTAATGCCTCAAAAATAAAAAATGATCCTCCCACTAGTTTTATCGTTGCCTCTAGTGAAGAAACAAATCAAACACCTTCACAAATTCATAGCTAGCAAACTACAGAAAATCAATAATGGAAGGCAATTTTGAAAATTTAAAATTTTCAAATGCCGAAATAACCGATCCCAACACTCTAATGAAAACTCTCAATGGCGGAAGGTACTGCAAACTGGGAGGCTCTGATACCATGATAGAGCGAATAACTCAAGATCATCAACTACAAAAAACCTTCACAAAATAGCGAGAGAGACACGAGGCCATTTCACCAAACAAGGAGTGAAAAATATGAGGTGCATATATTACCTAATGTACAACCTTTTTAAAGGAAAGAAAAATGTGGCAGGTATGAAACTTCCCGATATGGGAAACACAACTACCCTAAGTTAAACTTAATTACTCTAACATGTTTGTACATATCATAATGTGTTTTCCAACAAATTGCATTTCTTAGGTTTTGCATTTATAATCAATAAAACTTTTTTATTAGTTCTTTGCATTTAGATCATCTCATCTAGGAACATTTCATTCATATTTCCATTATAATTGTGTTAGTTTGAGTGAACCACCTAGGTTTTTAGCCTATCTCTCTCCTTTTAGGTGAAAAACCCTAAGAGTGTAAGAGAGTCATAGCACCGAAAAATCTATGGTTCACCATGATCTTCAACAAATAGCACCGAAAAAGTGTAGATCCGCACAACCAGAGAAGATAGGATTACACCAAAAAATAGACTTAAAAACCTTCAAAAATCTCTGTAACTTCTTCAAAAAAATTCACTAAAAAAAACTTCATTTTTTTTTGAAAGGGCTAATGGAAGAAGTTGGGTCCACAAAAAGCTCAAAAAGTGGTGTTTTTGCTGTTTTTCAGAATTTTTCACACTTGGACTGAAAATTTGAGGCACTTACACAATGAATTTTAAAAAAAGTCAGTAATATGAAATTTAGTATTTTGAATCTAGTTTCCAAATATGTAAATTATTCAAATACCCAGATTACAAAAATTAAATTTTGATAGGGATATATAACAACCACTTTTTAAAAGTCCCTATTTTTTTACCATACCAAGCACGTGTACGGACACCACTTTTTGACCCAAATAAACTTATTTTGCTAATTCCTTTTTGGAAAAGAGTACTGACAACATGAATATTGATGTGGAATTTTTTTTGTAAATTTTTGTTGAATATTTTTTTTTATTAAATTTTTATTGTCCTTAATTACTGTTTTTAAAAATCAACTTGTATAGACAGCATAATTGGACATAAACTAAACATTTTTTGAATATTTTTTTTCATTGTGTAGAAAATTTCTGAATTTTGATGTCATATAATTTTTTTTACAAGAAACTTAACCAAAAAAAGTTATTAAAAAACAAAAAAGCCTGATATTTCAAGTTTAAGGACTAGTTTTCTTAGAAATTAATTAAAAATAGAAAACATAATCCAATCTTAATAAAAATTATATATTTGGAAAGTACACATCGTGTTCTCTAATGGGTTTTAATTTTTTAGACAAGATTCAGAAAAAAAAAGTCCATCAACCATATTGCCAAAGTTGGACATTCTTCTTCAATCTGCCTTAGTTTTTTATTTGCAGGTGAAAGGCTAAGGCTCAGATTGCCAAGCCTTTCCCAAGCCTAAAACCAAGGATGCATGTGGGTTGGGAATTCAATTTTTAAATAACATGTACACATTTTTTAAAAATGCGTACGTGTTACAAAATGCATGTGTTCTTTATTTTCTTGATTATTTAAAAAAAAACCTTTTAGAAACGCGTACTCGTTTTGTGTTACAAAATGCGTATGTGTTTTAAAACACATATGTGTTTTACAAAACACATACGCGTTTTAAAACGTATATGCATTTTTAAAAGATATTTAATTTTTTAAATAAATGACTTGTACATATTATAAAAGGCATACACGTTTTTTAGTGCATACACGTTTTTTTAGACTTGGGTACCTGATCCATAACACATGCATTTTTTTAATAACATGTACGCATTTTCTGTGATATTTTTTTTTTGGTCAAAACTTCCCCTCTTCGTGTACCCAACTTCTTGCACTTACCCAAAATTTCTTGGATTTTTTATTTATAAAAACTAGACGAAAAAAACATCTATGATATTTCTAAAACTAATCAAGTTCAAGCCTAAGCTCTGATACTGTAAAAAGATAATTTTTATTCATAATTGTTTTATTACAAAAGGAGATGAAAGCTCCTTATATAGAAAATTACAAGACGATGTTTCTAAAAAGAAACAATCGTTAATTAAAGCTAACTAAAGAAGAAAGTAGAAAGATGCTAAAACAAATTCATTTAATATTTTTATAGCTTCAAGCTTGGAAAGTATCCTAAAGCACTTCCTAGGGAGGGGTCTAATGAACAACACCAAGTCCCTCTAATACATTGGGAAAAAGTCTGTAAGAATTAGGTAGAAGGTGGTACAAGTATAAGGAACCTAAAAGAAAATTATCTAGTGTTAGGTATCAAATTTATCTAGAAAATGTACCAAAAATCTACACTATTGTGGTGTAGAATAATATAGCTTAAATATTTAGACAATGCAGAACCTGAGAGAATTCTCATAGTAGCCAATGCAAGAGGTGGTTCACATGTATGGAACTTCATGTTAAACTATAGGAACTTAATGATGAATCACCTAAAATCAAAAATTAATGATGGTACTAAATCAACTTTCTATTAGGACTCATGGGGTGGGCACAAACCAATGGTGGAGTACCCAAAACTATCACAATCCCACATCCCTGCATTTATAAAAAGGATTGATAGATATGTTTGAGACTATGTCAAAGTGGTTGAGAATGGTTTATGAGTTGGGTGAATCATGAAGATACTCAAGTGGAGGAATCAATTAGAAAGAGATTCTTAAAAATAATGCAAGAAATGTAGATATGCCTAAATAATCAAGCAGACAAGATAATATGGTGTGGGGCTAAATCTAGAAAATATTCAATCAAGTTAGGCTATCAAATATAAATGGTACAAGGAGAAAAAAACTAGCCATGAAAATTATGTTGGGGACAAGGGGTATTTCCAAAAGTAGGGACCCTCTCATGGATTGCATTACATGGATGAATACTAACAGGGGACCATCTGAAGTCAATAGGCATAGAAGGACCTACTTGGTGTGTAATGTGCAAATTAAGTGATGAGAGTTTTGATCACCTCTTCCTAAATTGCCAATATGCTTCTCAAGTTTGGGTTTGGTTAGAAGAAAAGATGGAATGGTACTCACCAAGAAATAATAGCTTATGGGACCTATTTTTAAGCTAACCCAACATTATAAATGATTCATTTAGGGGGAAAATATGTTTGGACTCTCCATCGATCACTATTTGGAACATTTGGAAAGAAAGGAAAAATCATATCTTTCAAGGAAAGTCCAAATTAGTTAAGGAACTAACTGATCATATCATAGAAAGGAATATTGTTGAAAGATTGAATTCCCAAATCAAACAGAAAAGAAAGAATAAATTCACAATATGGTCCAGAGTGAACTAATGAAAAGGTGGGACTGACTAAAGATACCCCCCTTTTATCAATTTTTCCCTAGAATTCTGAGGATAAAAGATTTAAAGCTAAATGGTGTTGTCCCTGAAAAGGATGACTGAAACTCGACACGAATGGTGTATCGTGGGGAAACCTAGGAAATTCACGGGTTGGATGTATAATTCATGATAAAAAAGGGCATATAGTAGTATCCTTATAAGCCAAAATCCCAAACTCAACAAATAATGCTACCAAAATTGAAGAAATCTTGAGAGGACTTCTTTTATGCCAAGAGAGAGGTTTGAAAAATATAGAAGTGGAATGTGATTCAACTATCTTCATTAATATTATCTCAAAGGGTCGAATTGAATATTGAAACCTATAGTCTAAAATAGCTAGAATTAAGGAAGTTATGGAGGAAGTGCAATCTATTAGCTATATCTACCACAAAGTGAATAAGACTGCAGACTTCTTGGAAAATCATGGTATTGATCAATTAGATATATTCATAATAAGCAGTCTAACAAAAAAGTGGCAAGGCTTGGAATCAATAATGGGTGAAGCTTTGGCAAATAAAGTAGAGTGAAACCACTGGTCAACAATTATTTGGTTGGGATAATGTATTTTTTACTCAATTTGCATTCTAAAATAAAAAGGTGTGCAACAAAGAAACATAAACCTGGGGTCTACTTAAATCTTGTAAATTATAATTATAAACCATTGGTCGCAAGAAGGTATAAACAATTTCTCTATAAAATGAGTTTAGCCTCCAATTTATTCTAAAGGGAGACCCCATGCTCTTCCTGTCAAACCCAAATAACATACCAAATAAGATCTAAGGGATAAATAAATAGAGATATCATTGTACATTCAACCTTTATAGTTGAGGCTTATTTATCCTCTAAGAATGTGCTATAAATAGAAATAATCTCAATAATGGATAATCCCTAGACCAAACATAACCTTAAGAAATTCAGGTTTCTTGATGATCAACCCGAGATTGTATGAATCCAAGGAACTAACTAGGATTTAATAATTGTAGTGAATCAATAGTATTGTGCAACCCCAATTTTGTTATTAGGGCTCTATAACTTTAGTTGTGTTCAGATATGAAGTAATATTTTAAACAAAATTTGATTTTTCCTAGTAGAATCAAAGAAGAAACTTACTAAAAACTCATTGCCTGAACTTAGGCTCACAGAATTGAAACATAACCCTATTATATGGCCATAGCATATAGAGAAATATAAAACTAGGGACCATAAGAAATATCTCACAAACCCTTAAAAATTGAAAGAAATAAGATACATGAGTGATATTACAAAGTATACTTTTATTTTTCTCCAAGAATATGTTATGCTAAGCAAATATACAAGAGGGCTGAGAAGTTATCATCTTCTAAACAAAGCAAAAATTTGGTCTCATGGGCACCACAAGCTTATTTTTAGGTTATATTGAAATATAGCCCCATTTTTTTACTAGTAATTTATACAGTTCCTCCTAAGGAAGTCTTAAAAAAATATTGCAATGGAAAGATAGATAACTCAAACTTATTATAACTCATTTACCCAAGATATGAATAATGCACAGTGAGAAAATTAACCTTAGGGTTTCCATAGCTTTTAATGGAAAAGCACTTGAAGGCTAAGAGACTACTAACATTCCATGTGCTAAGATGATCAAACCAAACCAACAAATAACTGAACTTAGATATGTGCAACTATAATGGAAAACACAATTGACAGACAAGCTAAGTTGTAAGATAAAGATAATATTCTTTAATATTCACATAATATTTAACTTTTTCAAGTCTTTAATAGTAATTTGATATTCATGATTAAAATTTAAATTATGGTATACATTCAAAATGTTATTCAAATAAGTGCTCTAGCCCTTATCCCATATTTTTATATAAACATTATGTAAAACCATTCAACTTTGGGTAATGTTGGACTATTCTTATCAGCAAACTTGCCAAAATCTGACCAAAGCTACCATATATTAACTGGCCTCAAAAGAATCAAACTCCTCCAACTAGTCGAAGTCATCTACAGGCTGAAATAGGTACAACTTGCACAGAAATTCATAACCAACCATGGTACAACTTCAATGCTACAAGATCTCCCCTCCCTTCACATCAAGAAAAAATGGGAGGTACTAAACTCCTAGTTGCATCTGTTGGTGTAATTAAATGTTTAATTACACTTTATTAAGTTTGTACTTGGGTCCTAATCAGGTTTTCCTTTTAGGGTTTTCATCTTTCTCTATAAAAGCAAGTTATCTCATGTAATTCATTATTCCCAATAATATTATTTACACATCTTTTGCAAATTTCTCTTGCATGTTTATTGTTTCTCCTTGTAGAAGGCTAATCTGGTTTTTGCAGGTGATCTTAGTTTTATGGAGCTTATTGGAAACTATAACATGGTATCAGAGCACTGATCTACAATCTCCTTCTTAGATCTAGGAGAAATTCAATCAAATAGTTTTTTTGGGGATCCTCAAGGGATCAACCTTTATCAAATTTTTGGTGCATTTTGGATAAAAAATGGAAATTATCTTATTCTTCATGTATTTTCGAAAAAATAAATTTCTGAGTTTTTTTAAAAAATTGAACAAAATACCATCTGGGTATCTGCTAAATTTTATAGATAGTGAGTAGAACTTATAGAAACAACTATAAAAAATGTGGCTATTTTCCTTGCAAGTGAAGTTTTTGATATTTTTCCAAATCGCGTGTTATGCTTTTCAAATTCAAAAATAGTTTATGAGTTTTGTTGGCAACACCAAAATATTATCTAGGTATCAATTATTTTTTGCATGAAACAAGTAAATTTTTCAAAAATCAAATCAAAAGGGTTGTGTTTGCATTCTCGGCTGGCAAAATTTACCCTTTTTTAAAAAAAATCATAACTTGAGCATATGGTATCCATTTTTCGAAAACTTTATATTGTTAAAAAGATGATTTCATCCTCTACATAGATCTAAGGTCAAAATTTTTTTGGAGGTCGATGTGAACATTAATCCTTGCATGCAATCTTTCCTTTTTTGCATGCTTTATGTTTTCAATTTCTCTTTGATTTTTGCATGTTTTGGATGTTATCCTTTTACAATATTGGGGTTAATTGTAATAAATGAACTTCAATAAAGTTCCATTAGGGGGGATTATTGCATAATAATTTGATTATAGTGTAGTCATGTGGCATGCACTTTGATCCCATCTTCATATTGATGACAACTCGCATGAGTTGTATATGGATTATGTAGTTTTTTTTTGCCACAATCTTGCAAGCATAACTTGACACATTTTGGTTCACATCAGTTCATGTATCAGATTGAGAGCTTATGGTTAATGATCCTGAATCACATCAGATTCTCATTGGGTCACATCTCAATTTGAGGGCCATTCATTTTATGGTTAATGTTCTAGGATCTTCATGGTACTTGCTCCTATGGATCATTTTTTAGTCACAATTTGGCATCAGCATCAAGATACACATAGCTTCTAGATTCTTTCATCATATCTTTCCCTCTTATGGGGGGGATTTTTCATGTATTTATGTGATGGATGGTGTACTTGGGGGATCTTATGGAGTCCTCCATCTTTCATCACTTGGTTGCATTCTCTATTTATTTTGCATTACATATGTACATAGGCACCTAACATAGCCGAGACCCATTCATGCTTTCATGGACCCATCCTTCCATTATTTGCATGTTTTTTATTCTCCCTAAGTTGCACTTAAGGGAGGGTGTTGATTTAATTAAATATTTAATTACACTTTATTAAGTTTACTTAGGTCATAATTAGATTTTCCTTTTAGGGTTTTCATCTTGCTCTATAAAAGCAAGTTATCTCATGTAATTCATTATTCTCATTAATATTATTTGCACATCTTTTCTAAATTGCTCTTGCATGTTTTTTTTTTCTCCTTATAGAAGGCTAATCTAGGTTTTGAAGGTGATCTTGGTTTTATGGAGTTAATTGGAAACTCTAATAGCATCCCTAGCTCTCAGGTCTAGGAATCCCACCACCAAGCTATGCAACCTCTAGAACTCTCTATAACTTCCTTAGGAATGTGTAAGTTAAGGAGGGAGGAAAAAAAATGGGCTAGAATGTCCATGTTAACATAGTAGAATTCTCCAGACACTAGAAATATTCCACCTAAAATGAGCCTCACGGCCTTCATAGTAGGTAAGTCTCTCTCTCTCAAAACAAGTTTCAGGCATTGCTTTGTGATTTGACCTAGGAAAGCTAATTGGATACAATCACAGGTAACTGAATGATTTAGTTAACCTCTCAATAAGGAGAAGTTAATGCAAAAGTGTGGCCATAGCCATGTACACCTTCATAAACATTACCATTACTAGAAGGCTACATTGTAATGCAAATTGAGTGATGCCTAGAAAAGCCAAAGGCAAGCAAGTGGGGCCTAGACAAACACAAGGAAAGATAGCAATAAATGTGAAAATCCAAAACAATTTAAGGCGAGAAATAAAGAAGGGTCTTCATAGTATAAGGTCTAAAGCTCCAGATAAGGCCTAAGTCATGATTGTTATTGATCAAGTTCAAGTGAATATTATTATTCCAAAATATACAAATGGGAAGGGTATAATAGTTGGATTAAAAGGAAAATTTTACAAATATATGTCTCTTATTCTATGATTCTTGCATTAGAAACTATCTATGGAGAATAGAGAAAATAAAATCTACTTGAATTCAAAATGGTAGCTTAAAAAAAAATCTAAAAAGCTTAACAATAAAAAATTAGAAATATGTATAATAATAAAACAAAATATCAATAGATTTTTTTGGAAAAGTAAAGCTTAAAATAATTAGTATCATTGAGAGGGAGTGTATTTACCTAAATGGCTTGAAAATAAAGGATATATGTATAGAACTAGTGTATATTTAAAGGTAGTAAAGAAACTTAAAAGTGATTAGATGTTGTGGTAGAGTTAATAGGTTAATTTTTCATTGACGCTTAACTATAAAATGCATACATTCAATTGTTCAGTAGTGCTTTAAAACTATAACATGTATATTATTTTTAGCTCTTTTCGTAGAGTACATCGTACACGTAATAATAATATATTTTTAAATATTACAAATAATGTACACAATAAATTTTATATATTGAAAACTATACATGATAGTTATCCTAGAAAAAGCTAAAAATTTATTAAAAACATAGTCCATATCTAATACTTTGGGGAACACAAGCCAAAGGAATGTGTTATTTTGTTCAATTATTTAGGATGGTAATAAATTAAAAATCGTATCTAGTTTTTCTATATTTTAATATAGGGCTATGCATGCAGATCAGCTCATTAAATATGAGTACCAATAATATGGAAATGAGAAGTAATGGTTCATTAGCGTATATGCTCTTCGTTCTTACTGTGTTAATTATAATTCACACCTATTATGAGTTCACTGCTGATGGGGGAGATACTCTTGCCTTGGGTGCCTCGCTAACAGGAAATCAGATGATAATTTCAAGAAATGGAACATTTGAATTGGGATTCCTCAGTCCAAATAAATGGAACCAATAACTGGTACATCGGCATCTGGTATGTCAAAGTTGTAGAGAAGATGATTGTTTGGGTTGCTAACAGGGAGACCCTCGCAAGGAAGAGGCTCAGCGTTTTGAAGTGTTAAAAGCAAAAGACTAAAAATCAAAAAATTCTAGTACACACTAAAACATAAATTACAATATTCAATAATGAAACTGTGATTTAAATTTATAGAGGCAGAGAATATAAACTTTTAGTTACTCCAAAATGTGCAGCAAATTGTCTTCACAAATTTATATTGAATAAAATGAGAAATATATACAACAAACTATGAAACGTTTCTATAGCCATGTTGGGAAACTTTCCCAACTCAAAAAGCTAAAACAAAAACTATGGGAAACTGCCCGAACAAGAAAATAGAAAAAACCAAAATACGATGGGAAACATTCCCAATTGACAACTATTTAAAAATAGATTTTACTAATTTAACATCCTCCTTAAAATCTAATTTGTCAAACAACTTGTCATTCCTAAAAGATTCTTCAGTCCATTGAAATCTTCTTCCTTCAAAGGCTTTGTCAAAATGTCAGCAACCTAATCTTTAGACCTGCAATAAGAAAGTTTAATTTCATTATTTTTAACCAGCTCTCTAATGAAATGAAATTTGATGTCTATGTGCTTACTTCTTCCATGAAAGACTGGATGTTTTGAAAGTGCAATAGCTGATTGATTATCACAAAATATAACTGTTTCTTCCATTTGGGGCTGCAACAATGCTTCAAGCATTCTTCTTAACCAAACTGGTTGACAACCTGCTGAAGTGGTTGCCACGTATTCTACTTCTGCTGAAGACAATGCAACAATGGGTTGTATCTTTAAAGACCATGAAATTACACCTAAACCAAGAGTAAAAACATACCCAAAAGTACTTTTCCTATTATCTTGATTTCCAGCCCAATCACCATCTGTATAACCAGTTAACTTCAAAACATCCTTCTTTTCATAAAAAATTCCATGATTTGTTGTCCCTTTCACATACTTTAGTATTATTTTACTTGCTTGTAGATGAGAATCGTGTGGGATCCTCCATGAACCTACTTATCAAGCTTATTGCATACATGATGTCTAGTCTTGTTGCAATTAAGTACATTAAGCTTCCAACCAAACTTTTTACAAAGTAGAATCTACCTTTCTGGTTTCATCCTTTTTGCTCAACTTCACACCCATGGCAATAGGTGCAATTGTTGGTTTACTATTTTCCATCTTGATCCTTTTCAAAATATCATTTGCATACTTTTCTTGAGAAATGAAAATCCCATCACTATTTTGAGTTACTTCAAGACCAAGATAATAATGCAACAAACCAAGATCATTCATCTCAAATTCACACTTCATTTCCATTGAGAATTCTCTAAGCATGTTTCATTATTCCCAATATAAAACAAATCATCAACATAAATGCAAACTATCATAGCAGGTGTGTGCAAGAGTTGAGTCCTTTGGCCCGAAAGTGGAAGTGTTCCCTGATTTTCAATATTTGACACATTTGACCTTAAATTTGAAGCACTTAGGATGGAAATCTTTAAAAATTCACTAATCATAAAATGTAGTGCGGCGTCCTGGTTCCAAATATGTAATTTATTTCAATACCAGTTGTACAAATTGAGGTTTCAATAGGCTTTCAAAAACCAACGTTTAAATGTCATTTTTGTACCATACCGTACCTGCGTGTCTGACATCCATATTCCTGACTTAAATTATAAAGTATTTTTCTAAAATCCTTTTGGGAAGGATTTTATGACTCGAACCTTGCTCTTGATATTTTTTGTATTTTTATTAATTTTTTGTTGTTTTATTAGGCAGATTTGTTGTTTTGAAAAATAGTCGTAATGCAGTTATGCATAAGATGACCCTAAACTTATCATTTTTTGATTTTTTTTTTCAAATTGAAAAGAATTGTCTGAAGTTTTCTCTCGTGCAATCCGTTTGTCAAAATGTTATGTTGATCAAAAGTTATTCAAATAGTAAAAAACTCTAATATTTAAAGTTTATGGACCAATTTTATTAGAAATTAATTGAAAAATACAAAAAATAATTCAATTGCAAAACAAATTATATATTTAGAATCTGCATTGTTTGATCTAAAATGGGTTTTCATTTTTTCAAAAAAAATTCAAAAAAAGGTCCTCAGCCATATGTCCAAAGTCGATATTTTGCTTTGACATTGTTAGGGCCTTCAATTTGCAGGTCAAACCAGGTTGAACGCTTAGGTTCGGACTTCCAAAGCTTTTCCCGAACCGAAAACCTTGGCAAAAACCCGCCACCGATGCAAAACCAAATTCAAATTTAAAAAAATAGGATCCCGATTATAACACGGGATCCCGTTTACTAATAAACGAGATCCTGTGTTATAATCAGGAATCCGTTTATTGAACCATTAGCAAATGTAATGGGATCCAACATAAGATGGGATCTCATTGCCTTTAATAAATGGATTCGAGTGAGCGAGTCCCAATTATGGAGGCGGGATCGGATTTATTGATAGCGGGATCCATTTGGTATCGAGGATCCCATTTTATTATAAGCGGGATCATCCATGTCGGGATCCGTTTATATTATTTAAAAACAACTTGTTGACGAATGCGGCCTTCACGCAGCGATGCAACTTGACGTATACTGACTACGAGCGAAAATCAATTATTTTTCATAAGTTGTGTATTCTGGTGAATTGATTTGATTTTGTTGATTTTATCAAAGGGGGCATCATCTACACCATTTTGAAGTAAGAATTTGCAATATGGATTAGATTTTCAAAGGAAACATAGAAAACAATTTTTAAGGGTAGATTGTGGTAGTTTTCTATTTGTTTGAGACACAAGAGGAAAATTTTTGGCGTATGGGTATTCAACTTCAATTTGGATTCAATATTTTGAAGTATTCACTATTAACATTCATTTGTGCCCGAAGGTACATAATTATGGGGAGATAAATTTAAGTAATAAGAGAAGAAAGACATTGACTCCTCAAGAAGTTGGAAACAAATAAAGAAATCATTTTTATTGGAATCATGATCTAATAGATGAGTCATTAAATATATACTATTATATGCTATTCATTATAAGTTCATAAATTCCCGCAACTTCACAAATCCATATTTTCAAAATATCCATATAGAACCAAATCATAAATTCATGTTACCTAAAATATCCATTTGGATCCAAATTTATAAATTCATCACACCAAATTTATAAATTCATAACTATTTAAGATCATTGTTTTAATGTATAAACTATTATGGCTCTCTACTGCATAGATCTTCATTTCTTTGTGTTTTCCTTTTCAAAATCAGGGGTTCTCCTCTCCTCTATCCATTGTCGATGCTCATCTACGATCCCATCCATAGCCATGACAGCATCAACAAGGGTTTGCATCCTAGATGCAAACATCCTCATAGGAGGTGTGACACATTCTTCATTTTGAATAATGTTGATTTGATCTTGGATGGTTCTGATAGAAGCATTGATTTGTGCTTGCAAGCAGTACTCATTGATTTTGGTGGTGAGTGGGGGTTCTGGTGGAGTGGGTGGAGGTGGAGGTGAAGGTGTTGGACATGGATGGTGTGGAGATGGATTGTGAATATTATTGAATGGATCCATCCTGATCTTCCAAAGATATGAGTGAAGACTGCGTTAGATTTGTAATTTCAAGATGAATACATGTTTAGGAAATACCAAGTTAAAACCATTCCATATATTGTAAATAATTGAATACAAATGATAAATTATATAGCAAGCCTCATTTATATGTCTAAAGGCACATGTTATTTGAATGAAAATACAATTAACTAGTGATATTGTATAATCTTGGGATCTTATTATTAAATTTGGTTGGGCCTTGAGCAACTTTGATCCGCAAATTTTAAGAACTTCTTTGATCCCCTTAAGAAATGTCATATTGGAACCCTTAGAAAATTGAATTACGATTTAGAGATTGTGAGGGATGGCTGCAAGAAGTGAGTAGTCCTAGGAGAAAATGGCATGGCTCAAATGAATTAAAATTTGGTGAAGTTGCCCAAAGGCAACCCAATTTCATTAACTGCTAAAAGAAAAATGATGGCTAGGTTTTGGGTTTAGACTTTAGAGTTTAGGGTTTAAGGTAATAGGATAGCTTAAGGGGATCTACATGCTGCAAGATCCTAGGAAACAATTACATGGCATAAGGTAATGAAATTTGGTGGAGTTGCCTAAGACAGCCAAATTTCATTAAGAGCCTAAGAAAAAATGATGGCTTTAGGGTTTATGGTTTAGACTTTAGAGTTTATTATTTAATTAGCTAAAATCCCCAAATCCTAACTTTTAATCAACCATTAAGGGGATAATCATGTCACATCCATAGCTTAAAATTAAAATAATTCCAAATCACCAATCCAAACTCAAACTAATGTAACTTACTTCCACTTCATCAAATCTAAAATGCAATTAATAATCTATCCTAGCCATCAAATCAATTAGACTAATCATAGCCATTCATTTCCAACTTAGACCTTCAATCCAAATTCAAATTAGCATTCAATTATTCCCATCTACCTAATCAAGTCAACACAAGGCCTCCCATCAGCCAACCACCTACATTTGAATTCTCTCTTCCCTCTCAGAATTCAAATTCAGAATTGTCTCATGGGGAATTCTAGTCCTGGAGTTCCAATAAAACTAGTCCCTCCCTTTCCACATAACTCTATAAAATAATGACATCCCCAAATGTTTCCATATGATAAAATTTGTATGTATATGTTATCACATTAGAGAACCAAAGAGCAACATCAACACATACATTTAGAGCCATAAAAGAATGTTATGGAACCCATTATGCTTCTCTAATCTTTCATTATTTTATTTACCTTTCATTAGAAGTAGAGTATTGAGTTTGCACTTGCATTCTTGGTCTAGAATTTTTCTTCTGCACTAAGTACAAAAATATAATATTGGATAGCTTAGTATATCTTTCTCTTCTAATATATATTCCCTATTTCTCCTTATCCATATTTGAGTATCTTAGCATATGTGTAACACGACATGTTAATAATATATCTCATATAAATGTAGGGATGTGTCGCTAATGTCATCTTCAAACATATTTAACCAATAGGAGATACTATAAGGTATCTAATATAACTATACAACCTATACAGGTATGACATATGGCGACCTTTGGCTTTTTTTGATATGTCAAGGGTAGTTTTGCAAATATTAGTTTCTAGTGCTTTTGTGAGTTTTCACCACTTGTAAGTTTATTAAGCTACACTTTTGGGTTTTCAACCTAATAGGGATAAACCTAGTAGATTTTTTAGCTTTCCAGCCTAATGGAGATAAATCAAACCACATTTTTTGGTTTTTAGTTGCACCTATCCAGTTATTTGTTAGCTATTAAATTTACAAACATTCTAGGATTATAAGTCTACTATAAAATTTGATGTAAAATAGATTACACATTGAGCCCTATAATTTAATTACAACAATGAATAAATATCTAGCAACATTTAGTAGACATAATGAAAATCAAGCCATGATAGTAATATAGAGATAATATACAATGTTTAATATAGATAAGTTAAAGAATCATTTTAAAAATATATATCTATATATTCACATCACTTTTGTTTTTTCTTTAGATTTCAAATATATCCACCAATCCTCCTTATCTTACATTTTAACATAAACTCAAAAAACATAGTGGACATGTACACACATATAAAACTACATTAAAATAGTGTTAGATCTTACAATTTTTCAAGGCTTAAATTTCATCCTCTTAGACGATCACGCTTACTAAATCATTGGCATAAATTAGATGCACACAATGGCACATTAAAGGTTTATTCCTCATGTTGGATTCCCTATTTTATATAACTATAGATCTTTATTATATAATTTAAATATATCTAAGCATAAATTTCTTTTATGTAACACATTGATAATTTCAACTCATTATAAAAACCAAATACAAATTTAAAGGGGGTAAACTATATTTATAAATAAGAATTTAAGTACCATCCCTATCTCCATGGTGTGTCACTTGTTCACTAAAAAGCCCTTACATAAATCATCTACTTAGGTCAATCTTATCTAGATTTTTCTTAAATATTAATATTCTTAAAATATGGCACAAAGCATATTGATGCATTTCTATCCTTCCACATAAATCTATATAGTATCAAAATATAGGTAATTTTATGGTTAAATTGAATCTCTCTTAATTGTCAAATAATCCATTATGATTGAGGATGGGTGGATTATTATCTAGGATATATATGTATCTGGAAGTGTTTCCAATTGGAATTGCTATAATTATACTTTTATGGCATTCTAGATATTCAAAATAGTTTTCATAAATCTACCAAACAAACCCATTCTTGATATTGAACCTACATAATTTTAGGTATGTCCAATGAAAGATTAGGGTCTAGGGTTCATAAATTTCAAATGCTTTAGTATTATGGGTTTAGATTTTACAGTTTAGGGTCTACGGTTTAGCAAACTTAGGGTTTTAACAATTTTTTTTGTTCCAATTCAATTTAGGGTTTTAGTTTTAAACAATTAGGGTTTTTAATGATTTTTTTCGTTTCAATTCAAACTAAGGTTTTCAAATTCGATTTTTTTTGTTTGATTTGAATTTAGGGTTTCCAAAAGCTTGATTTGGATTTGTAAATGCGATGTTTTATTCTTAATTTCACCCTAGGGTTTTGTGAAATGCAAACTCTTTAGTTTTGTTTCAATTAAGGTTTCTAAATCAATTTTTTTTGGGTTTAATTGATCAATTTAAGATTTAAAAGTTAAAATTTGTTTCTAACACACAATTCAATGTTTTTTTTCTCAATTTTATTAAAAAACGTTTAAATTTCATTGAAAGTTTTCATCTAATTTGTAACTATTGAATTCTAATATAACAATTTAAAAAAGCATTAAAACGTGACATAAATTGAAAAAAAAACATGTAAATTAACGATTTAAAATTCCTAATCAAACCAAAAATGAAGAAGTGGCGACTCTATAGTTGATGTCGATGTCGCTGGTCGCTAAATTGGGTCCCGCTTTGGCAGGAAAACTGCTTTAAAAAAATAATAAGATAAAATCCGGATCCCTGATGAGGCTAACTCGGGATCCCTGCCTCTATAAATCGGATCCTAAGCATTTTCAAATCGAGATTCTGCCATCTCCTCGCGGTTCTGAAGTCCGACGGGAATACCCGGATCCCGATTTTAAAAGCTGATCCCATTTGGTTCCGTGCGATCCCGGAATCAAGAACGGGATCCCGCTTTTAAAAATGGGATCCCGCTTATTAAATCGGGATCCCGTTTCTTCGATGCCGATTTCAATTTTTTGGCTAAGGCAAAAAACTTCCACGTTTCGTGGACTCAACTTCTTGCACACACCCAGAGCCAATATGTTATTCTTGAGGAGTGTCATAACATTGTGTGATGACTATCTTTTACTTGACCTCTCTGTCACAGCTTCTTTGAAAATTGCTTTCTTGAAATTCATTTGTGAGTGTAATATTATACTTCATGCCTTTATAGAATTTCTCTCTCTAGACTGAACTTATCTCTTGCAAATATTTGATCTTTATAATCTGCCCGTGACTTTTATTGCACATTTATGCATTATTGACATGGTGACTACCTGAACTTGTGAGTTCAATGTTTATCATTCATGTGCCAAAAGAACATTAAGGAAACATTCCTTTGATAACCTACAGTTATCAAAAATTTGTCCTATTAAGATAATATGTTATCATGAATTTCTATTTGAATGAATACTTGCTCTATTTTAGATATTGTAGGTTAAATCTTGATGAAAGATTTGTATGTTTGTGCCATTGGACTACAATCTCTTTCATGACTGTTCACTTGAATTTTGTGACCGTCTCTCATTACCATGAATGTTGTTGTTGTCTTATCATTGTTTGTAATGTTCACCTATAGCTTTTGTGAACTTCTTTTTTGATGATAGCAATGAGGTTGATGATCCATCAATATATTTTGATCATTCTTTAGCATAGTGAGCATTACAAATGATTGCTCAAACTGTTTTCACCATGTCGAATTAGAGACTGCCTTATGAAATTTTTATTATAGCAGTCCTATTTGATGACAGTCCTACTTGATGATTGTCATATATGAATGTTGAATGAGAAACTACCTTCTTGATATGTTGTGCTCGACCCTTGTGGGAGCTCGTTTTTCCCCACATATCTGATGAAATTGATCATGAACATAATGAACCTATTCCTACACATTTAAACAAACAAGTTAGTAAAAATACTCGAAGTTGAAAGCTTCAATTGAATTTTGTTTTCCTTGATTATCAACCTTTGTAACTCAATCATCTGGTGAATGCCTGATTGAATGTATATTACATTCTTGTTGGTAGCGTAGACATGAAGTAGAATGCAATTTATCATTGGTTAGAGTAAAACTCTAACATCATTCTTTTTACAATCTTGTAGGTTCATGGAGTGTGGAATCGAGATTGTTGTAGCTTGGAGATGCAACAAATGAAGACACCAAGCAAAAGCAGTTCATCATCACAAGAAATGATGAATTGCTTCCCTCCTTTATGTTTACATTATCTTCAGTAGTGTAGTATTCCATCCCATTTTGTATTCATTATTTGATTAAGACAATCAAATTCAGTTACTCCCATGGCTTGTGCGGGATTTTAGTTTTTTCAAAATGAATAAAAAGCATTATTATGAAAATTTATGAGTTCCTTTGTTACAAACATTTGCATAATAACAATTGAAATTCACAAGAAATCAAATTCTAGAACATAATGAACACTTAAACAGAATTTTTTTGTACCTTCTTGTGATGAATGCAATTCAGATCCACTTGCAAGAGTTGTAGCTAAAAATAGGTAACAAGTCCAAAAGAGGCAGGATGAGGGGTAGCAAAGGGCATGAAGAGGGAAACAAAGAGCATGAGGATATTGATCAAACCAACATAAAAGGTGTGGACATTGATAAATTTTGATAGAAAAAAGTGCATCCTCTTTGAAAAATGTGGTTCTCAAGGCACATAAGCTAAAAACACTTCCAAACATAAAGGAATAATTAAGAAAGACAAATTACAAAGCAAAAAATTCCATCTAGGTCCATTAGTCATGCCATGTCCTTATATGGCTTTGGAACCTTGGGTCAAATTGTCCGGGGGCTTGATTGTCACACTCGTTTATCTTTTCATTTTGATGTAGGGTAACCCCAAGTACGGAATACTTTTGCTAAAATTATAAGTCATTAGTAGGTTTTTTCATGGTTCCCAATGTCATGTCATGTTGTGGCTCTATTTATCAAATCTATTTCTTATGATGCATAAGTTACTTGTTATATTGTTTTAATAAATCCTACTAATACAAATATTTGGAACAATAACATTGACCCTAAAAAGACTAAGGAACCTTCAAAGTCAATTGGGTGCACTAGCCTTGAAGAAGAGTTTAACTTCAGTTTGGGCAAGTTTAATCTAAATTTATTTATGTTTGGAGGTGGTTTTGGACATTTACTAGCATTTTCAATGGTTCATCCTTCAATTCTAGCCTTCCAAGACTTCATTGTTGTCATCTTTCATCTCTTATGGTTGGTTCCTATCATCATTTATAAGGTAATACCAAATCAACTCTGAGCAATTATGGGGCATTGTGCAGCCGTTGTGGCATATTTCCTTTAATCTCTAGCTACCAAACTTGCTAGATATTCACCATACGAAATTCCTACAACATATGGTAGCAATACATTCACTATTTTCAAATAAAATTTAAATATTGTAGGTCTGAAAATGCGCATATTAGTCAATTTCACCTACTCTAGCAAGTAGCAAATCAAATAAAGACATTTTGAGGGCGATAAATTGGTCTCTAATTCAAATACATACAATTTCAATACCTTGGGGCTTCATTTTTAAATATTTGTTGGCATTGGGGGATTTATTCACTTATTTCCAATCTTATCAACATTTTTATTTGATCTTAGTGAGCATTGACTACTCAGATCTAAGTGTAATTTCATATAGAAGGGTGTTAAATTGGTTGCACATTTCATATGAGACCTTAACCAACATTTTCATTTGGATTATTTGTCATCTATAAGTGAATTTTGCTAGTTTGGGGTGAAGTTGAAGTTCTTTTCATGTATGTGCAGGCTCATCATGGGAAAAACAAGCCCTTTAAGGGCAAAAAATTTAGAAAAAATTAGGAGTTAGGTAACTTGACGAAAATTGAATAAATCATCTATATTATTTCAAGATATGTGTGTAAAATAGGAACTGTATAAAACTCTAATGTAGCTCTAAAATAATTTTAGGGTTTATTTCTTCAAAAAGTAAATCTATCGGTGAAAAATTTGAAATTTCAATGCAAAGACTACTTTCTAAATTCTGTGGAAAAATAAGTAGTTAGGTCCTATTCACCAATCCTAAAGCCTACAATAAAATGCGAATTTTTTGCGGTATTTTAGATATAATTAGAGGACTCCATGTCTAGATGCGGGATGCATATTTTTGTAATTTCGGTCCAAGTAAATATTTAATTATACTTTTATTGGCAACCCCTTTAAAAATATAAAACGTGATGTCCGACGCAATCTTTAATCGGGTCAAAACTTCATGAAATTCAATTATTTTTTAACTGGTAGTATGCGGTATATAGACCTAATTGATACGTTTCCGTATTTTAAAAATGTGATACCATTTGAATTCTATAGACGTTTTTCAATCAACCTATCAATCATGACTTTAGCCATAATTCAAATAGAAAATTAATAAAAATTATTTATTAAATTCAAAGTAAAGTATAATTTATATTGGTGGAAAACTGAGAATCTCCTTTAAAAACCCTTTTTATTTCATCAATTTTGGGTAAAAAAAAGTCGTCAGCCACATACCCTACAAGTACCCATCATATTGCCACTTTTTGGCCCATCATGATCTTGCACATACCCTTCCTAGGAATAAAAGGTTTGACAACAAGTTTTCATCGATTAGTTTCATTTTGAAGTTGAAGTGAACCCCATAAGTTTGGAAAAATTGAAGTGTGTGACATGATTTCACAAGAAGCATGGAAAAATTGTAAATGGAGCATAAAGCACTTCAAATTTTATAAGATACATGGAATATGCATTTGTGGCAAAGGAAAGAATGCATAAATTGGATGATCGAAGAAGAATGTGTATCTTAATAAACTACACTAAAGAATCCAAGGCATAAAATTATATAATCCTATCACATAAGATATTGTAATTAGAAGGAATGTTTAGTTCATAGATTCATTAGGAATACCATAGATTCATTATAACTGCCATAATGAAATTATGACAATCTTGGAATGAATCTATGGTTGTCTTAAGACAATTTTGAAAGACCTAATGAAGTTAAAGCTATGGTTAATATGACACATTTGATTATATTAACAAAATATAATCTAATCCAAACTTAGAAAAATCTAGTGCATTTGATTAAGGCTATGCATGTTGATCACTCATAATTTTGAATACTTAGTAAAAACTAATCCAAAAATCAATATGATAAGAAAATCAAAGCATTTTATTAAGCATGTATGATAAGAAGCACGATAAGGAAACATAAGAGAATGAATGAAAATGTAAAGAACGTGTATAAAGACTTGACATACCTTAAAATTAGAGACTTTATTGGAGAAACTACCCAATTATGTGTAGTCTATTTTTCTTCTTGTAT